>JAUNZO010001222.1:600000-903398 GCA_031894775.1 Chloris gayana | reverse complement strand
CAACTTGAAATAAAACGGCTGAGAGATGCCATATCGCCCGTCAACTTCTGGACATCCTTCAAGCAACTCGGGGGTTTCATGTTAACGATCGTCTGGATTTTTCTCGGGTTAGCTTCAATGCCTCTCCACGACACCGGATAACCCAAGTAACTTTCCGGAACGAACTCCAAACACACACTTCCCAGGGTTTAGCTTCATGGAAAAACTCCGCAGACATCGAAGGTTTCTGCTAGGTCGAGAGAAGATCTTCTGTTTTCTAGGATTTTACCACTATATCATCAACATAAGCTTCTGCGTTCCTTCCTAATTGCGAATCCAAGCAACGTTGTATGCCACGCCGATATGTAGCTCCGGCATTTTTCAATCCAAATGGCATGGTTGTGTAGCAAGTATGCTCCAAAGGGGGTAATAAACGCGGTCTTTATTTGATCCTCAACCCTCGACGGTATTTGGTGATACCCTAAATAAGCATCAAGGAAACAAAGACGCTCGCAGCCAGCGATCGAATCAACAACTTGGTCAATTCGAGGCAGCGCGAAAGGGTCTTTCGGGCAAGCTTTGTTGAGATCAAGTATAATCAACGCACATTCTTAATTCTTTAGTATTCTTTTTTGATACAAGGACCGGATTGGCAAGCCAATCTGGATGATACACCTCCCTAATGAACTTAGCTGCTAACAACCTAGTTATCTCTTTCTTGATGGCCTCCTCGCGGTCATGAGCAAACCTCCGGAGCTTCGTTTCACCGGCTTCGCATCAGGACGCACTAACGGTGCGTGCTCAATCTTCTCCCTAGG
Organism: Chloris gayana; assembly: GCA_031894775.1. NCBI lineage: Eukaryota > Viridiplantae > Streptophyta > Magnoliopsida > Poales > Poaceae > Chloris > Chloris gayana. The sequence continues at coordinate 902,601 of JAUNZO010001222.1, read as the reverse complement.
AACGCCCGGCATGTCGAAGGCTGCCATGCGAAGATATCCCTATTTTCCTCGGAGGAAAGGAATGAGCGCGCTTTCCTATTTATCCCCCAAGTCAGCCCCTATATGGGTGACCTTGGAGGGGTCCGACTCATCAAGCCGGACGAGTCTTGGAAACCACCGCATCGGCTTTCAATTTCTCCTTTGCAACCTTCTTGACTGGAACTTCATCTTCTAATCTTGCCTGGACTTCCAAAGCTTCAGCTGCTTCCCCGATCTCTCGACGTTCAACTTCCGAATTGGCCCGAGAGGCCAACTCGTGCTATGTACTTCACAAGCATAAGCGGTCTTGATATCACCCCGAACGACAGGACCCCATTTGGCCCAGGCATCTTCAACATCAAATATTGATAATTTGGGATGGCCATAAATTTTGCCAGAGCCGGTCTTCCGAGAATAGCATGATACGCCGAGTCTATGTCAGCCACCCGAAAGATGATATTCTCCCTCCCGTAGTTCTCCTTTGTCCCAAAAGTCACCGGCAGAGAAATCTGCCCCAAGGGGTAACTATTCCGCCCGGTATTATACCATGAAACGGTGAAACGCTGCGCTCCAAATCAGCTACGTAAAGGCCAAGCTCGCGCAGAGTTTTAGCAAACAAGATATCCGTGCAGCTCCCTCCATCAATGGAAGTTCTCTTCGGCCGCACCTTTTGAACAATGGGGGCCAGGATGAGTGGATATTTACCAGCCTTCGGCAATACCTTCGGATGATCTCGCCCCGCTGAATGTGATGGGCACCTCGGACCACCGAAGATACTCGGGAGTGGCGGGAGCAACAGCGTTAACCTCCCGAACGCCAATTTTTGCTTCCGCTTTGACTCATATGCATCCGGGCCTCCATAGATCATGTTCACCTCTCGAGCTGGTTCTTGAAAGCCTTCGTCATCCTCATTGTCGTCGCGATCCTTATCCTTGCCCTTGTCATCCCTCCGATTCCCGTGGGCGGACCGGGGCGCAACCTTCAAGGCAAACTAAGCAAATGGCCTTAATAGGAAGCACTCCTTAGCTTTATGATTCCCGTTATGGATCATGCAAGGGCCATCTAGAAGTGTCTCAAACGACAATCGTTCTCTTGGACCTCTCTTAGGAGGTGCCGCCGGTCTCCTCCATGAGACCGGTCGACAACTGCAACAAGGTGATCAGCCTTGCGCTTATTGTTGTTCTTGGATCCAGACCGGTTGCCTTGGTCATGCTTCGGTTCCTTCCCTTTGTTCCCGCGCAAATTGACCACGTTCGATTCACCAAGCAGCATAATCGTCTGCTATCTTGAAGCACTCTAACGCCGTCATGGTAAGGTTCCGATTTCGCCTTCCAATCTTGTGAACCAATGCTTCACTTCGGACGCCAGCTTGAAACGCAGCAATTACTTGCTGATCGGGAACATTGGGGATTAAGGCCTTCTTATTGCGTAAACACCCGATGAAATCGGTGAGGGTCTCGTCGAGCTTCGCTTCACTCGTTGAGGTCGAAGTAATTCCCTGGCTTCTCACAAGTCGTCCGGAAGTTTTCTACGAACTTTTTAGTGAGGTCTCCCCAAGAAGAGATGGATCTCTCGGGTAAGGATTGCAACCACAAGCGTCCAGCCTCGCTCCATGCACATCGGTAGATAATTAGCTAGCACGAACGTGTCACCTCCCGCCGACCGAATAGCAGTGGTGTACATACGAAGCCGCTCGGCGGGAGGTGCTTTGCCATCATACTTGTTAATGGTCCCAGGCTTAAATCCCCTGGGGTATTTACAAATGCGTAAATCTCGCGTGAAAGCGGGGATTACGGAGTATTCATTATCTTCTAGACCCGTCCGGACCGGTGACGGAGATCGACGGCTAGGGCGATGCCGATAATTGCGATCCCCGTCATCATCGGAATAGTCGTAATAGCGGTCATCTTGGTATCTATCTCCCGAACCACCCCGTCCATCATTATTCACCGGCTCCGCGTGCCGTGAAGGAGGCGGAGGCGGAGGTGGAGGCGCCGCTTGACAATCATTGTTCGCTGGTTCTTCATGTTGTGATGGAGGTGGAGGCGGAGGTGCGGCTTGACGATCATTGTCGGTGCGCCGGGGTTCGACATCTCTGTCCCGGATATCTCACCCTCTTCGGTCCCTATTGTCACGACGATCATCCCTTCCGGGCCGTTCATCCCGATGAGCATGCCTATTACTATGCCCTCGATGATCATTGCGCGGATAATTTCCACCGGGGGCGGCGCCGAGCAGCCGGCCCATGACGTGGCGAATTGTTCGCACGCGGGTGTGGTGGGGCAAGATCCCGAGGACGATCATCAACATGACCAGTCCTCCGCCTTTCATCTTCTTCATGTCTTCTCGCGCTCCTCCGCCCTTTCGCATGGCGATCGATCGAGCACGTTTCGAGCGTCACGATTGCCGTTGAGCAAGTACACGCAAATCTTGATCCGGAGCCCGTTCATGTCCATCCGCGATTGGGGTGTGCCGGGGTCCAAGCCTTCCACCGGAGGAAGCTCCTTCGGACCGAGCCCTTGCCGGCCGTTCCGAGTGGGAACGCGAGCGACTAGAGGATTCCGCTCGATCATGGACGAGCTGATTTGTTTGTAGAGCTGCCGCATCTACCAAATTCAGCGCGCGCCACAATCCTGGCGTAGCATTGAAAACTTCTTCCGGTATTGTCTCAAGAATTTGCTTTACACCCACGATATTGTGAACTAGCGATGTGAAGACTCGAGCGCCATTCATCTCTACTTCCATGGAGTTTAAATCCAATGCTCTGTCGGAAGATCGATGGCGCCTTCCACCGCGACATCCCCGTCGATTGTTATATCCTCGGAGAGTTTTCCTCCGGGTCTCCGGACTGCCCGGTAACGGTCCGGTAGCAGGGGGAGCGATCGCAGAACGCTTCCTCCCTCCCGACTAGTACCGACAATGTTTGCGCGATGATTCGCAGCTGAAGGTTGCGGAGGTCGTTCACGTCCATCCGCTTCATTGTCTTCGCGTTGACGATTGTTAGCTTCGTCTTCGCCATCCCGGCTGCTTCAGCAGCAGACCTCCTCGGGGTAAGTTGTTGAAGAACCGGACACGTCATAAATACTTGGAAGAAGGCTGGAGATCCTTCTTCGAAGTCACTATCAAGCTCGGTAGAGCGGTTTATCGCTGCAGACCGGACACCGGTCCGAGGCGCAGCGGTCTAATGTGTCGCGCTAAAGCTGCGTTAGATCCGCTAAATTCTCGAGTCAAAGGCATCAACCGTGGCAGGTGATCGCGCTTTTGAAGCTGCGGCCCGGCAACGAGTCGGATTCGTCAAAAACAATTTTCCGGCGGAATCGGCTTCGAAGTCCAAGGATCCGAAGCGGATCTTGAAGCCGGGCTCGAAGTCGATGTCGAACGAAGAGGCCATCGAACTCGCTAAGAACTCGCCGGGACCCCTACCCGGCGCGCCAAATGTCGAGTCTTAAACTCGGCACTAATACTACCCGGTCCCTCATGAGCGTGGAATTCGATGGTGCAACACACGGAACACACAGGAACACGCGATTTTAGACGAGTTCAAGCCCCTCGGATCGAGAGTAATACCCTACTTCATGTATGTTATGTATTGCCTTTAGCGATTTGCTAATTGCAAGATCTCGGAGAGCTTTTCGGGGGTCCCTACTCCGCCTTATATATCCGGGGAGTCGGGGTTACATGCGAGTCCTTGTCAATTACACAGATTACATATATGGAGTTCTATCTCTAACTTTCTTTATTGATTCGTAGTCCTAATCGGACTACAAATCGCTCCATAACTTGCTCCTCAAGTCATCATACACCGGTCTTAATATCCGCCTTGTTTCCATACCGGTATACAGGATCTTCGTTATTCCGGACCGGTCGAGAACCGATCCGTTGTCTATTGCTATCATCTTTATCTTCCTTAATTTGTCACCATGTCTTCACGTATCCATTCCTTCATCATCTGTATACCCATAAGGCAAGTATACGACAGGAGCAATGACAATTGAAAGGTTATCAAATTATCTTTCCATCCATATAAAGAATGTCCCAAACGGACTTCGTATGCGACCGAGGCGTCCGTTTTAGTTCAAGTTGTTTCGGACTCCGAAAAAGACTCGAAGTCGACTTTGTTTGGGCCTCCAATTTGACATGGATGCTCCTTGCCGGCTTGCGACGCCCCCAACCTCCTCCTCAAGGATATCATCATCATCTCCATGGTTTCTAACGATAATTAATTCATTAGGTAGTAATATATTCTTGAATATAAATAAATAAATCATTAGAAATGAGCTCACCCATAAGTTTGATTGTCATGCTCTAATTTTCACCCTAATTTTCATCCTTGAACCATGTATGTGCAGTAGAGGATTCTTGGTTGTATCCGAAGGTGTGATGTCCTCATCATCCTCCCCTTCTTGAAACAAAGCCATCGTCGGCGTTGTTCGTGCTTGAATGGTCATATCGATGGATATTATTTCCTTATCATTCTCCTCTCCTTGAAAGAAATCTGTCCCCGGTTTGACCATAGTTCTAAAAGATACCGTAGGTGAAAACCAATAATGCTCCCCTTCTTGGAAAATATCCTGTTTCTTGAAAACAAAACTAGAGCAATTGGATTTTACATGATTAGTGTTACTATAGCCCTCTAATTCATCGATTGTTGCCCAAACAAAGAAGATTTCTGTTTCGAACAAATATAAACTCGATGCACCATATATTGTCCTTGACAATTATAGTTTCCTATATGGTGATATGTATGTCTAGGCAACCAAGACAATTCAACGCATAAACATTTCGTCTCCAAACTAATTAGATCAGATAGAGTATCAAATTCATTGTAAACTAAAGTACTTAAAGAAGACAACAATTTCAACTCATTAATTTTAGAAGCAATCGGAAGCAAGGTTCTATTATTAGCATAGGTATTCTCATTCATTAGTTGTTGCAAAGGTATAAGTGATGCATCAGCACTCAACTCCTCTTTATCACAAGGATCATCAAGCAAATCATCGGGTGACAAAGATAAATTCAGAGATGGTTCCACTAATAATTGCTCTATGATAGCTTGGTTTGTGGAAAAATTCTGCACATCAATATGATTCTCACCTTACGTGAGTGTAGCAGCATGGACATTACTTGTATTCTCAATAAGAGTAATAGGTGCATTATGAACCGATGGTTCTGAATTTGCGCATGAGGTTGTGAGCTCCTCATTTTCTTCCATGTCGTCCTTGTCTTCTTCCTTTTGTTTAGCATCCTGCAACAAGTTAGGAGGGGCAAGAGACACAACAATGGGTTGATCCTCTAAATTATTCACCTCATCATATGAAGCCAAGGTCGAAGCTGGATTAACAAAAGATTCTCTCATAATAACTTTCATGTCGTTCCACGTTTGAGGTTTATCAAAATTACTTAAAGAATCCCACCAAGCTAAAGTTGAGTGTCGCAAAACACTAGCTGCATTTTTATCCTTTCTCCTTGGACACATGAAGCGAGATGAAAAGATGTTTTGTTCATGTTCGGGTGGGCCCACTAGTGACCCGCATTTATTGCGCCCGGACAAGTTGTGAAAACCGTGTTTTCCTCACCCGTTAGCGAATAGGAGTCCTAAAATATGTTCTGGAACATCCCGTGCGTGAAACACGAACGTACAATTTTGTGCATGTTCGGGTGGGCCCACTAGTGACCCGTATTTATTGCGCCGGGACAAGTTGTGAAAACCGTGTTTTCCGCACCCATTAGTGACTAGGAGTCCTAAAATATGTTCTGGAACATCCCGTACGCGAAACACGAACGTACAATTTTGTGCATGTTCGAGTGGGCCCACTAGTGACACGCATTTGTTGCGCCGGGACAAGTTGTGAAAACCGTGTTTTCCGCACCCGGTAGTGACTAGGATTCCTAGAATGTGTTCGGAACGACCCGTGCGCAAAACACCGACACACAATTTTGTTCATGTTTCGGTGGGCCCACAAGTGACACGCATTTGTTGCGCCGGTACATGTTGTGAAAACCGTGTTTTCCGCACCCGGTAGTGACTACAGCCCGCGCAATCAAGTTTTTGCGGAACATTTTTGTACGTTTTGGGGTAGTCACTAGGAGGCCTAAAATGTGGTCCGGAACGACCTCGCGCGAAACAGACGACGCACAACTTTGTTCATGTTTGAGTGGTCCCGTTAGTGACCCGCATTTATTGTGGCGAGACAAGTTTTGAAAACCGTGTTTTCCGCACCCGTTAGTGACTAGGAGGCCTAAAATGTGTTCGGAACGACCCGTGCGCGAAACACCGACACAATTTTTTTCATGTTTTGGTGGGCCCACTAGTGACCCGCATTATTGCGCCGGGACAAGTTATGAAAACCGTATTTTCCGCACCCGGTAGTGACTAGGAGTCCTAAAATGTGTTCTGGAACGACTCGTGCGCGAAACACCCACGCACAACTTTGTTCATGTTCGAGTGGTCCCGTTAGTGACCCGCATTTATTGTGGCGACACAAGTTTTGAAAACCGTGTTTTCCGCACCCGTTAGTGACTAGGAGGAAAACCGTGTTTTCCGCACCCGTTAGTGACTAGGAGTCGTAAAATGTGTTCCGTAACAACCCGTGCGCGAAACATGAATGTACAATTTTGTTTATGTTCGGATGGGTCCACTAGTGACCCGCACTTATTGCGCGGGACAAGTTGTGAAAACCGTGTTTTCCGCACCCGGTAGTGACTAGGAGTCCTAAAAGGTGTTCTAGAATGACCCGTGCGCGAAACACCGATGCACAACTTTGTTCATGTATCGGTGGGCCCACTAGTGACCTGCATTTATTGCGGCGAGACAAGTTTTGAAAACCGTGTTTTCGGGACCCGTTAGTGACTAGGATTCCTAAAATGTGTTCGGAACGACCCGTGCGCGAAACACCGACACACAATTTTGTCCATGTTTTGGTGGGCCCACTAGTAACCCACATTTATTGCGTCGGGACATGTTGTGAAAACCGTGTTTTCCGCACCCGGTAGGGACTAGGAGTCCTAAAATGTGCACTCGGAAGGACCAGTGCGTGAAACACCAACGCACAATTTTGTTCATGTTCGGTTGGGCCCACTAGTGACCCGTATTTATTGCGCCGAGTCAAGTTGTGAAAACCGTGTTTTCCGCACCCGTTAGTGATTAGGAGTCCTAAAATGTGTTCCGAAAGATCCCGTGCGCGAAACACGAACATACAATTTTGTTCATGTTCGGGTGGGCCCTCTAGTGACCCATATTTATTGCGCCGGGACAAGTTGTTAAAACCGTGTTTTCCGCACCCGGTAGTGACCAGGAGTCCTAAAATGTGTTTTGTAACGACCCCTGCGCGAAACACCAACATACAATTTTGTTCATGTTCGGGGGCCCACTAGTGACCCGCATTTATTGCGCCGAAACAAGTTGTGAAAACCGTGTTTTCCGCACCCGTTAGTGAATAGGAGTCCTAAAATATGTTCTGGAACATCCCGTGCGCGAAACACGAACGTACAATTTTGTGCATGTTCGGGTGGGCCCACTAGTGACCCGCATTTATTGCGCCGGACAGAGTTGTGAAAACCGTGTTTTCCGCACCCCTTAGTGACTAGGAGTCCTAAAATATGTTCGGAACATCCCGTGCGCGAAACATGAATGTACAATTTTGTGCATGTTCGGGTGGGCCCACTAGTGACACGCATTTGTTGCGCCGGGACAAGTTGTGAAAACCGTGTTTTCCGTACTCGGTAGTGACTACAGCCCGCGCAATCAAGTTTTTGCAGAACATTTTTGTACGTTTTGGGGTTCCATACGGTATTGTTACCGATAATGGGCCTCGAATTCACTTCGAGTTCTTCAAAGACTATGCTCTGAGAGCTTAGGGATCAAGGTGCAATATGCGTCGGTGGCACACCCGCAGAGCAATGGACAAGTGGAACGAGCTAATGGAATGATTTTGACCGGTCTTAAACCGAGAATTTTTGACCGATTGAAGCCATATGCAGGAAAGTGGGTTAAGGAATTGCCTTGGGTGCTCGTGGGGTTTGCGCACTAATGTTAGCGAGCTACGAGACGCTCTCCTTTTTCCTTGGTATATTGATCCGAAGCCATGTTACCTACTCGAAGTGAATATGGTGTCAGCTCGGGTTCGGTATTATGATGAAGAAAAGTATGATGATCAACGTCAGGTTGAACCGGTTGCTGCGGAAGAATTGAGAGATCGGGCTCCGATTCAAGCCGCCAAATATCAACAAGGCTTGCGTCGCTATCATGATCGTAATGTTCGCACACGGGAGTTCCAAATAGGAGATTTGGTTTTGCGGAAGATTCGATCTAACAAGAACAGGCATAAGTTGTCACCGAGTCCGGGAAGGACCTTTTTTTGGTTAAATCGGTATCCGGACCGGGGCTTATAGGCTTATGACCTTGGAGGAGGAAGAAATTCCAAATTCTTGGAATATTGATCAACTTCGTCGTTTTTATACTTAAAGAGTATTTATTGTAAAGTTTTTCTTATTATAATAAAGTAATTTTATCTAATGATGATGTGTTTGTTTTTTGTGTCTCCATACTTTAATTGTGGATTAAATTATTGAGCCAGGGGCTGCTATGATAAGAGTAGTCTCGTGATATTTTGCTATTCTCGCTATGATAAGAGCGATCTGTGATATTTTGCTATTCTCGCTATAATAAGAGCAATCTATGATATTTTGTTATTCTCGCTATGATAAGAGCAATCTGTGATATGTTGTTATTCTCGCTATGATAAGAGCAATCTGTGATATTTTGCTATTCCCGAATAATAAGACCAGTCATTTAGTTGATGGATTGCTTGTGATAAGAGCGGTCTACTTAAATTATAAGATTGTGTTTAAGACTGGTATATTCAGGAAAGGATATTGTATAGCATTCTTTCTTATGAATACCGATTGGTAAGTTGTTGTATTAAGGACAGTTTGAGAAATCTTAAAATCTTACAAATTAACTTTTTTTCTCATGCTACATGATCTTGTTAAAGTAAGCTATAATTATGAATTGTGATCTCGTGCTGATTAAGAGCCGAATTTGATCATAATTATCTAGTTGAAATAACCATCATATCTTGAGTAAATAAGTTAGTAAGTATAATGGTGAAACCAGTATTCATATAAAAAGAAAAGTGACTAGTATTTAAAAGTAAACAATGTAATGATCAAGATGTTCGATTACAAAATGGCCCTATTACTAAAATTTCCAAGCAGGACCGCTAGAAGTACCGGTGTCACCGGTCTTAGGATTTCCTTCGAGCCTATCATCCAGCGTTTCTTCGAATCGAAGAAGTTACTAGTAAATCTCTCGTCAAGATCTTCGAAGGCATCATCTATCGTCCGTCCGACGGCGGTTGCAGCATTTTGAGCATCTTGATCCAGGGCGAAAGCGGTTGGTGCTACGTTTAGAGGGATGCCCGACGGATCAACAGGAACATCTTCCACCAACTCGGAAACGGTACCAATAAGTGAGTTCCTCAGCTCATTGAACCGGTCTTCAATGGTGTCGGGATGGGCACCATCCCCGATGAAATTGAAATCACAATCTTCGACCGGAGTCCAAGACTCGGATTATGGCGGCGATGTGTCCCCCTCCCGAAGCGGCGACCAACCTTGAATGCTCTTTGATCCTTCTCGGGATCGCCCGGATGGCGGACTCAAGGTCTATCTCATTGGGATCAATAGTCCGACCGCCATTGACATATTCCGGAGTATGAATAGTACCTGCAATAAGTTCTGAAAAAACAAGCAAATATTGAAGAGAAAGACCGGTATTTTTCAAAAGATGACGTAAGGATGAACAAGAAAGACCGGTACTTACGCCTCGTGCTCGATCTCGGCAGCTCCGAACCTGCCCTTGATTTTAGTGTTTGACTCTCTCGGCTTGGCTTCGATTTTCTGCAAGCGTTGAATCTCGCGATCTTTTGCCCGGAGAGCAAGTCGGGCGGACTCTTGGGCGGTCTTCGGGGCAATCTCTTTGTCCGCTTGAGCTGATTTCGCTGCTTCTAAGGCTTCGAGCAAGTTCAGCTTTCAAGCTAGCATTCTCGCTCTCTAGAATCTTGTTGGAGCGAAGGGTTTGAGCCAAAATGCTATCTTTAGCAAGTGAGTTCGCCTTCGAGTTCTCCAATCCGGGCCGCTTGTTGTTCTTTGACACGAGAACCTTCTTCAAGTGCTTGTTCTTGAGCCGCCGCTTTTTCAAGCAAGAATTTCTTCACCTTTTTGTGAGCAAGTGACAAGGTTCTCAAGAGCTGAAATCAAGAGTAGGACCGGTCGAGAAGGGAGCCGGTTAAAAAATATATATGGAATATAAAGGGAAAAATTGAGAATATTACTCCGATTAACTTGACGAAGCCTTATGATTTCTTGCCGGCGCTCCTCCATCATTCGATGGGTGTTCTGCAGATTGGCCTCTCTCTTCCGAAGATCGTCCTCCTTAGCCTTCGGACCGGCGGTCCGGGTTTCCAGCTCACCCAATCGTTCTTGATTGGTGTTGAGTTCTTCCCGTAAGCGGGTGATAATAGCGGTCTTGGCCTCGTAGCTTTTAAGGAGAACCTACAGGGAAGATTGTAAGGGTTAATAATTAAAATGTGATTGCCTAAAAGAGATTTTGAAGTAGAAGATATACCCGGCCGATTCTGAAAAATTCTTTAAGGCTTCTTCTTCCCGGAGAGCGTCCCATTGAGCCGTGGCGATGAAGGTTTTGGCCCCGCTCGAACTATCCACTTCCACATCACCAACTACCATTCTAGCCAGCTTTGGCTCTCCAGGAGATCTGCGTGTTGTCCTAGGCCGGCGAGGAATTTCTTCCGTCCGGACCGGTCCCAGTGATAGCTCCGGAGGAATCCGGAACAAGGTAGCTTGAGGAGGATTACCGGAGGACGAGCTTTTAGCAATGGTAATTTCTTCTTCGGTTTCTATTCTCAAGGCGGCAGGGAGTACCTCCGTGGACGCTGCACCCCGAGGTTCCGTGGATCGGAGCAGAAGGAGTGGAAGCGAGAATGTGACCGGTCCGAGAGGAAGCGCCAGGAGCGGGACCAGTGTGCGGCACATCGAAGGAGAGGTAGAAACGCTGCTAGCGGGAGCTGTTGAAGAAGATTTATTTCTTAAAAAGCTAGCTATGCTAGCTTGGAAGTTAGAAGGGATCCCGTAAGAAAAGAAGTAAAGCTAATAAGATTAGGGTAAGGAGATCGGCAGCTTCGGAGCTTTGGCAGATGGAATAATTCGTAAAAGAGTTAGTAATCTAGAAAACTTACGTAGAAGCTTTCTTGAAGCCGGAGGATGTTTTGACCTTCTTGGGTGGGCCTTGGGTAACCCCACCATCGCTATCTGCAGCTCTTTTCTCCGCTGGATTGACTTGCGGAGTTGGAGCCGAATCTCCAAGCATCAATAGGACCGGTCCGGTGACCATACCGGGACCTTTTGGGAACCTTCGATAAAGGGTCAACCGAGGCAGAGGTACCTTGGGTTTTCCCTAATGAAGCTTCGAGGATGGCCGGAGCAGCTTGGCGATCCCTTTCGACGGCTTCTTCTTCTCGACGTTGGTCTTCAAGTTTTTGCGCTTCGAGCGAGTATCGCCGGGAGCTGCGGAAGAAGTAGCGGGTCCGCCAATGGTCAAGGAGGTAGTACGTTTTCTTGTACTAGGAGCTTGAACCACGGTCCCGGACTTTGTGATTTTTGGGACTAAGCTCGGGAGGTAAAGGAAAAGACCGGTCCGAGGGTCTTTGAGTCGACCGGCTTGAACAGCTAGCGGAGCGGCATTGTTGGCGTAATCCTCTCCCCAAGTGTCATTTGGAGGAAGAGGAGGATGACTCCTGTAGTTGTCCATTTTCTGTAATTATAAAGATTGAGTCTTTATAAGTAAATGATGGTAATAAGCAATAAAGATTTGAAGAAACAGGAAGAGGTACTTACGGCATCGCGAGGATTGCATGAGCTGAAAGCCGGTCCCACTCTTGTGCATCCGGATAGGTCCGGATTTGGCTGCAGCATCCGCTTGATGCGAACTTCTAACCGCTCCTTGTCGTGGAGGAGAGTTCCATCCAAGGGCATGGCGGTGTCTTCGTTGAAGAGCCGGGAAGGGTGCTATTGCTTTTTGAGTGGTTGGACTCCCCGCACTATGAAGCTCCGCAGAACCTGTCTCGGCGGTAACACCTTTGACATTCTTCAAGTATCTCGATGCAAGCAAGGAGTGCAAGAACTTCATCGTCCTCTTTGAGTTTTTTCCTGGTTTCTGCGGTGGGGAAATTCTTGGCCACTTTAGCATTGAAGGCGAGGAAGAGCCTGGCTGGGGATTGTCGCAGAAGAACCAGCCTTTTTTCCGAGTGGGCTATGCTATTGTTCAAAGATAAGAAGAAATATTCGTCCACGCTCCAAAGACTGGATTCCCACACCGCCAACCGCAGCTCGGCGGTCCGACGACTGAAGCGGGCGAATTTGGAACAAGTATTGGAACAGCTTGAAGTGGGGGAGAACTCTAAGGAAAGCTTCGCACAGATGAATGAAAAAGGCAATCCGAAGGATGGAGTTAGGGTTAAGGTTCACTAACTCCCATCCATAGAAGAAAAGAAGTCCTCTAAAGAAAGAACAAGCAAGGGAGATCGAGGCCGCGGAGGAAAAAGGCCTTGAAGACTAGTTGCTGAGATTCATCTATACCCCAGGGAATTTGGCCGGGGAAGGGACAATCCAGTTTAAGATGGGTTGAGGAGGAAGATACCCATCTTTAACTCGCTTCATTCAGGGAGGATTCTCGTGACCTTGCTATGACCAAGATCTTGGACCCCAAACGGAAGCCGATCGCGAGGAACAGAGGAAGAAGATGAGGGGACGGCGGTGGATTTCTTCTTGCCCATGTTAAGAGATGGAAAAGGAAAGCTTGAAATTGGTTAATGAGGAAGGAGAGCGCAACGGAACGAAGGCAAATGGCGGGCGCGTATGAGCTTTGGGAGCAGGGTTGACCTAGGTCGACCTTTCGTTTTCTTTTATAGACACTGGGATGGGCCCGGGGCTGGGATGGGCTCGAGTCTCCAAAGCCTATAATCGAGCAAAAGTTATTGCCCCGTAAAGAAGTTAATGATCTGTTATCTACGTTAATTATGACTTAACGGTCATAAGAATAAGCCGTCGTGCTTTTATGAAAGTAAAAGGCGGTCTGGAATATGGAAATTTTCGGATGAAAATTAAAGTCATGCTGAATTTTATAATTCAAGTAGTATGAGAGAGTTAGATTTTACATCACTCGGTGATAAAGGATGCCTTAGGCTATGGGTGTTAATCATCCGGCTGATTATAGGCTTTGGAGACTCGAGTCGCTGTGAGAATATAAGGAATAAACCGGTCCGATCAACCAGAATTTTGGTTTTTAGTGAAATTTCACTAAGCGGATTATGAGTTCAGGCTGATTTAGGCGGTCTGTTATGTGAAATTGGTGAAAATATACAGAAGATAAGAAATTCGACCGGTCCGACCGGTCCGGAAAATATGTTCTTGGCAAAAATTGCTGAGAGGAATGTGATTTGATGGGAAATAATACAGCCTAGTCTCTCAAGAAAGACTCTTGCATTATTTGTGATTCCCAAATGATACAAGAGTCGGGGCTATACCTAATTAGGTGCACCCGACCGGTGCACCGTATTCAAGAGCGGTCTCGTAAAGATCGTGGAAAAGGAAAAGATGGAAATTGAAAGGAGCGGTCTCGAAGAAATTGCATATTAAAGGAAATAATGAAGAACCAACTAGTGGACTATTGCATTATTTGAAAAGAGTTCAAATGATCCAAGAGTCGGGGCTATACCTAATTGGGTGCGCCTAGTCGGCGCATCGTGAGAAGAATAAGCTACGATTACCTAATTAGGTGATATGAAGGGGTGAAAAAATAATAATTTTTTGGGCTTCTTATAAAGCACTCGTGAAGAAAAAAGAACGAGTTTGCAGCAAATTGGAGTTCTTTTTAATTTTACCATGAATAAAGACCAACGAAGCGGAAGACTCGGTTAGTCTTATTCAAGGTTAAATCAAAAATTACTCGGGGCTGCCGTCGTATGCTTGCCTTATGGGTATACGAGATGATGAAGGAATGGATACGCAGAGACATGGTGGCGAATTAAGGAAGATAAAGACGATGGCGATAGGCAACAGATCGGTCCTCGACCGGTGCTGGGATAACGAAGATCCCGTATACCGGTATGAAAACAAAGTGGATACTAAGACCGGTGTACAATGACTTGAGGAGCAAGATATTGAACAATTTGTAGTCCGATCAGGACTCCGAATCGATAAAGAAAGTTAGAGATAGAATTCCATGTATGTAATTCATGTAATCGACTAGGACTCCGCTTGTAACCCTAGCTCCCCGGATATATAAGGCGGAGCAGGGACCCCTCGAAAACTCTCTCGACATATTGCAATTAGCAAATCGCTAAAGGAAATACATAACATACAGGACGTAGGGTATTACTCTCGATTCGAGGGGCCCGAACCTGTCTAAAATCGCGTGTTCCTGTGTGTTCCGTGTATTGCACCATCGAATTCCACGCTCGTGAGGGACCGAGTAGTACTAGTGCCGAGTTTAAGACTCGACACATTTGTTGCGCCGGGACAAGTTGTAAAAACCGTGTTTTCCGCACCCGGTAGTGACTAGGATTCCTAGAATGTGTTCGGAACGACCCGTGCGCAAAACACCGACACACAATTTTGTTCATGTTTCGGTGGATCCACTAGTGACACGCATTTGTTGCGCCGGTACATGTTGTGAAAACCATATTTTCTGCACCCGGTAGTCACTAGGAGGCCTAAAATATGGTCCGGAACGACCCTTCGCGAAACACCGACGCACAACTTTGTTCATGTTTGAGTGGTCCCGTTAGTGACCCGCATTTATTGCGGCGAGACAAGTTTTGAAAACCGTGTTTTCCGCACCCGTTAGTGACTAGGAGGCCAAAAATGTGATCTGGAACGATTCGTGCGTGAAACACCGACACACATTTTTTTTTTCATGTTTTGGTGGGCCCACTATTGACCCGCATTTATTGCGTCGGGACAAGTTGTGAAAACCGTATTTTTCGCACCCGGTAGTGACTAGGAGTCCTAAAATGTGTTCTGGAACGATCCGTGCGCGAAACACCCACGCACAACTTTGTTCATGTTCGAGTGGTCCCGTTAGTGCCCCGCATTTATTGCGGCGACACAAGTTTTGAAAACCGTGTTTTTCGCACCCGTTAGTGACTAGGAGGAAAACCGTGTTTTTCGCACCCGTTAGTGACTAGGAGTCCTAAAATGTGTTCGTAACGATCCGTGCGCGAAACGTGAACGTACAATTTTGTTCATGTTCGGGTGGGCCCACTAGTGACCCGAATTTATTGCGTCGGGACAAGTTGTGAAAACCGTATTTTCCGCACCCGTAGTGACTCGGAGTCCTAAAATGTGTTCTATAACGAACCGTGTGCGAAACATGAACGTACATTTTTTTTCATGTTCGGGTGGGTCCACTAGTGACCCGCATTTATTGCGCCGGGACAAGTTGTGAAAACCGTGTTTTCCGCACCCGGTATGACTTGCGATCCTAAAATGTGTTCTGGAACGACCCGTGCGCGAAACACCGATGCACAACTTTGTTCATGTTCCAGTGGTCCCGTTAGTGATCCGCATTTATTGCGGCGAGACAAGTTTTGAAAACCGTGTTTTTCGCACCCATTAGTGAGTAGGAGGCCTTAAATATGTTCTGGAACAACCCGTGCGCGAAACACCGACACACAATTTTGTCCATGTTTTGGTGGGCCCACTAGTAACCCACATTTATTGCGTCAGGACATGTTGTGAAAACCGTGTTTTCCGCACCCGTAGGGACTTGGAGTCCTAAAATGTGCACTCGGAAGGACCAGTGCGTGAAACACCAACGCACAATTTTGTTCATGTTCGGTTGGGCCCACTAGTGACCCGCATTTATTGCGCCGAGTCAAGTTGTGAAAACCGTGTTTTCCGCACCCGTTTGTGATTAGGAGTCCTAAAATGTGTTCGGAACATCCCGTGCGCGAAACACGAACATACAAGTTTGTTCCTGTTCGGGTGGGCCCTCTAGTGACCCATATTTATTGCGCCGGGACAAGTTGTTAAAACCGTGTTTTCCGCACCCGGTAGTGACCAGGAGTCCTAAAATGTGTTTTGTAACGACCCTCGCGCGGAACACCAACATGCAATTTTGTTCATGTTCGGGTGGGCCCACTAGTGACCCGCATTTATTGCGCCGGGCAAGTTGTGAAAACCGTGTTTTCCGCAGCTCGTTAGTGAATAGGAGTCCTAAAATATGTTCGGAACATCCCGTGCGCGAAACACGAACATACAATTTTGTGCATGTTCGGGTGGGCCCACTAGTGACCCGCATTTATTGCGCCGGGACAAGTTGTGAAAACCGTGTTTACGCACCCATTAGTGACTAGGAGTCCTAAAATATGTTCTGGAACATCCCGTGCGCGAAACACGAACGTACAATTTTGTGCATGTTCGGGTGGGCCCACTAGTGACACGCATTTGTTGCGCCGGGACAAGTTGTGAAACCGTGTTTTCCGCACCCGTAGTGACTAGGATTCCTAGAATGTGTTCTGGAACCACCCGTGCGCAAAACAGCGACACACAATTTGGTCATGTTTCGGTGGGCCCACTAGTGACACGCATTTGTTGCGCCGGTACATGTTGTGAAAACCATATTTTCTCGCACCCGGTAGTCACTAGGAGGCCTAAAATGTGGTCCGGAACGACCTCGCGCGAAACACCGACGCACAACTTTGTTCATGTTTGAGTGGTCCCGTTAGTGACCCGCATTTATTACGGCAAGACAAGTTTTGAAAACCGTGTTTTCCGCACCCGTTATTGACTAGGAGGCCTAAAATGTGTTCCGGAACGACCCGTGCGCGAAACACCGACACACAATTTTTTTCATGTTTTGGTGGGCCCACTAGTAACCCGCATTTATTGCGCCGGAACAAGTTGTGAAAACCGTATTTTCCGCACCCGGTAGTGACTAGGAGTCCTAAAATGTGTTCTGAAATGACCCGTGCGCGAAACACCCACGCACAACTTTGTTCATGTTCGAGTGGTCCCGTTAGTGACCCGCATTTATTGCGGCGACACAAGTTTTGAAAACCGTGTTTTCCGCGCCCGTTAGTGACTAGGAGGAAAACCGTGTTTTCCGCAGCCGTTAGTGACTAGGAGTCCTAAAATATGTTCGGAACATCCCGTGCGCGAAACACGAACGTACAATTTTGTGCATGTTCGGGTGGGCCCACTAGTGACACGCATTTGTTGCGCCGGGACAAGTTGTGAAAACCGTGTTTTCCGCACCCGGTAGTGACTAGGATTCCTAGAATGTGTTCTGGAACGACCCGTGCGCAAAACAGCGACACACAATTTTGTTCATGTTTCGGTGGGCCCACTAGTGACACGCATTTGTTGCGCCGGTACATGTTGTCAAAACCATATTTTCTGCACCCGACAGTAACTAGGATTCCTAAAATGTGTTCGGAACGACCCGTGCGCGAAACACGAACGTACAAATTTGTTCATGTTCGGGTGGGCCCACTAGTGACCCGCATTTATTGCGCCGGGACAAGTTGTGAAAACCGTTTTTCCGCACCTATTAGTGACTAGGAGTCCTAAAATATGTTCCGGAACATCTCGTGCGCGAAACACGAACGTACAATTTTGTGCATGTTCGCGTGGGCCCACTAGTGACCCGCATTTGTTGCGCCGGGACAAGTTGTGAAAACCGTGTTTTCCGCACCCGGTAGTGACTAGGATTCCTAGAATGTGTTCGGAACAACCCGTACGCAAAACACCGAAACAGATTTTTGTTCATGTTTCGGTGGGCCCACTAGTGACACGCATTTGTTGCATCGGTACATGTTGTGAAAACCATATTTTCTGCACCCGGTAGTCACTAGGAGGCCTAAAATGTGGTCCGGAACGACCCTGCGCGAAACACCGACGCACAACTTTGTTCATGTTTGAGTGGTCCCGTTTGATGAGGACTCGTTCACGCGCCGCCCCCTCCCCCCTATTTAGATAGAGACTCTCTTTTATTTCGGACTTGAGTTTTGTTTTAGTATTAGCCTAGCTATACATTCCGTCCCTTCGACGTTGAATTCAGAACTCCACCTTCGTGCAATACATCAGATTGCTCGCCTCTTATTCTTGCTTGTTCTTCGATTGCTTGCAAGGATTGATCCTCGTGATCAGGTTGAATTTGTTTAACCGCAGGTTCAATAACCATCGGAAGTTGGTTCAGCGATTGCATTGGCGCTTCGGGCTTGCTCGTCGTAGTCGGATCGTGAGGGTCAACGTCCACCAATCGAAATTATCTACACTCACCGAAAGATCGGGCACTCTACACCTATCAAGTGGTATCAGATTTCCAAGTGTTTCTCGGTGAGTTTATCCAAGCCACATAAACCACAAACTACAAAAAAAATTGACCCCAAGACGGTTTTGAGCCTTGCACTTTCGTTCAATAATTTGCGTTGTTGAGTTTTTGTGCTTTCGCTTTTGATCGTTGCTCGGTACATCGTGTTTTCATCGTCTTCCGCCGCCGCTCATCCCACCGTTTTCCGCTTGAGTCCCGCCGTCGCGCCCACCATCGGATCACGCCGCCGCCGTTGTCATATTGTGTTTTCCTTTGCAGGAGTCCGTTTCGTCTTTCATTCGGTCGCACGTTGCCAAGGCGAGCACGTGAGTTGTGTTGGTCGTTTTTCTTCCGTCACCGTGAGTCCGTTTCGTCTTTCCTTCGATCGCGTATTGCTTCGGCCGTTTAAGCCGAGTCGGTTTCGTCTTTTGGTGTCCCACAATCGTGGTCGATTTGGTCGCGTTTGGTTCGGCCGCGTGGTCGTTCTTCCTCCAACGCCGAGAGTTCGACTTGTGTTCACGGTCGCTTTCTTCTTTTGTTTCCCTCGCCGAGTCTTGCCCCGTCTCACGAAGTTAAGAGCGACCGCACAACAACAAGTTTCGGCCTTACCGTTTTACCCCCGCTCTCTCCGGAAAAAGTGTGTGTGGTGACTTGGTCATTTTGTTCCTCTTGTTCATATAATCAGTTTTTGAGGTTCGCCCCGTGAAAAAAAAAAAAAAAAAAAAAAAAAAAAAACTGAAAAAAAGGGAAAACAGAAACAAAAAAAAAAAGAAAACTAAAAAGGGGTGAGCCGAGGTTCCAAGAGTCGCCACACTCCTTTTCCGTTTCAGCCTCGTCGGTTCCTTTGCGTGGTACTCTCCTTTCTTGTTTTCCTTCGTCGACCTTTGTTTTCTCCTCTTTCTTTTCACTTCACCTTATCGTCTACACTTGTGCCTGCAGCAGTCTGTTTGCGTTTAGCACTTTTATTCAGCTTTGCAATTATTGTTTGAATTGTGCTAACCCTTGAATTGAGTGCAGCCTCCTAGCTCCACAAATTATCTACTACGAGCAGTGTACCGTTCCCAAGCAATCGCTCCTCCAATCTTCCACCGGTTTTACCCGTGGTTGCAGCTCCCACTTGCGTGCTTGGTAAGAACGAGTAAGAGTTTGATAACAGCTTTCGTTTGAGCTTTTTCATCCTCCATTAACCTCTCGTCGTAGGCTCTTTTTGTGGTTGTTTTGTTTTTGCCGGTGTTTCGATGACAGGAACAGACTCGAAGTCGGAGGCGCCCTCCATCCAGGATGTCCAGGTGCAGGTTGATGGCCTCACGAATGACATGAAGCCGATGCACGAGCGACTTGATTCGACGATCCGGCCGTCGAATGCACGTTTTGATCAGCTCGACCTCGCCGATACGGCTGCCCACACTACACTCGAGACGATTTTGACACGTCTTGAGACCATGACGACGCAGCTTAGGACGGTGACGACGCAGCTCGCGGAGTTACGTACTACACGTGACTACGGCGCCGACACCGAGCAGGACGACGACAATCGTCGCGGTCGTGCTCGTAGGGTACGTATTCCTCCTAATGATTCCTTTGCCGTAATTAAATTTAAGATTCCTACTTTTAATGGCAAATATGATCCTGCTCGCTTATCTTGATTGGGAATTAGAAGTTGAACAAAAGTTTGCATGCCATGATATTCCCGCTAATTTACAAGTTAAGGCTGCTATTAGTGAGTTTACCGAGTTTGCTTTAATTTGGTGGCGTGAGTATACACAAAAATATCCCGATAATATTCCAGCCACTTGGGCAGAGTTAAAAACAGCCATGCGTCACCGTTTTGTCCCATCATATTTTGCTAGAGATTTGCTTAATCAAATGCAGCGTTTTCAACAAGGTTCGCTTTCCGTAGAGGACTATTATCAAGCTTTGCAAAAGGGTATGATTCGCTGTGGTTTAGTTGAACAGAGGATGCTGCTATGGCTCGTTTTAGGGGTGGGTTAAATCGTGAAATTCAGGACATTCTTGATTATAAGGATTACAATGATATGACCACCTTATTTGAATATGCTTGTAAAGCTGAACGTGAAGTGCAGGGACGACGATCTTCGTCAAGAACTAACACTTTTGCAGGGTCCAAGACGCACACTTCAGCCCCACGGTCGGCGCCTCCTTCTTCCACATCGCGCGACCACACGTCGTCGACCACGGTGCCATCCACAACAGCGCGCGACCACTCTTCGTCGTCCAAGTCTAGCGCGCCGCCGGCAAAGCCTCGCCTCGACCACGCCTTCTTCGTCGTTCCGGACGAGCTCGTGACATTCAGTGTCACCGCTGCAAAGGGTTTGGCCATGTTATTCGTGATTGTCCAAATAAGCGAACAATGCTGATTCGTGATGATGGTGAGTATTCTTCCGCTAGTGATTCCGAAGATGTTTCACATTCTCTTGTTGCTAACCATGCAGATAATGCGGAGCTTCATGTCGACTCTAGTGCCGCCGACGTGTATGCAAATCTTGTTGTGCAGCGTGTTCTTAGTACACAGGTCGTTCAGGATGAGAAGAACCAGCGCCACAACATTTTTCATATCAAAGGCGTTGTGCAAGAAAGAGCGATTCGCATAATCATTGACGGTGGCAGCTTGCAACAATTTGGCTAGTCTAACATTGGTGGAGCAGTTGGCATTGCCAACAAGGAAGCATCCACATCCCTATCACGTTCGGTGGCTGAATGATGGCGGTAAAATAAAGGTAACGCGCTCGGTACGTGTTCCTTTCTCTCTTGGTGCCTATTCTGATTTTGTGGATTGTGATGTTGTTCCAATGGAAGCATGCTCTTTGTTGCTTGGTCGTCCTTGGCAATATGATGTTGATAGTCTTCACCATGGTCGTTCCAATTATTATTCTTTCATGTTTAAGGGTCAGAAAATTGTTATTCATCCTATGACACCCGAACAAGTTTTAAAAGATGATATGGCTAGAGCGGCAAAAGCTGCAAAATTGCTTAAATCACCTCCTATTGCACCTGTTCAACCTGAGATTAAATTGAGTAATCCTATCTTGCTTGCTACACGTGCTGATTTTGATGAGTTACATGATGCTAATCTGCCTTGCTATGCGCTTGTTTGCTCTCGTATGCTTGTTTCACTAGATGAGGCGCCTATGTTGCATATTCCTCCTGCTGTTGCTAACCTTTTGCAGGACTATAAAGATGTGTTTCCCGCTGAATTGCCACCAGGACTTCCTCCAATTCGTGGCATAGAACATCAAATTGATCTCATTCCAGTGCGCACAGCTCCCTAATCGCGCTCCGTACCGTACAAATCCCGAAGAGACGAAAGAAATTCAGCGTCAAGTGCAAGCATTGCTTGACAAAGGTTACATTCGTGAGTCTCTTAGTCCTTGTTCGGTTCCTGTTTTGCTTGTCCCTAAAAAGGATGGTTCATGGCGTATGTGTGTAGATTGTCGCGCAATTAACAATATTACAATTCGTTATCGATATCCTATACCACGCCTTGATGATATGCTTGATGAACTTAGTGGTGCCACAATTTTCTCTAAGGTTGATTTGCGTAGTGGTTACCATCAGATTAGAATGAAATTAGGAGATGAATGGAAAACGGCTTTTAAAACTAAATTTGGCTTGTATGAATGGTTGGTTATGCCGTTTGGTTTGTCTAATGCTCCTAGCACTTTCATGCGCTTAATGAATGAAGTTCTTAGACCTTTCATTGGAATCTTTGTTGTTGTCTACTTTGATGATATTCTTATATACAGCAAATCCATGAATGAGCATTTAGATCACTTGCGTGCTGTTTTTGATGCTTTGCGTGCTGCTCACTTGTTTGGTAACATGGAAAAATGCACTTTTTGCACGCAACGTGTTTCGTTTCTTGGATATGTTGTCACTTCGCAGGGAATTGAGGTAGATGGCAACAAGGTGGACGCCATACAAAGTTGGCCTCAACCGACGACGGTTACACAGTGTTCGCAGCTTTTCTTGGTCTTGCAGGTTTCTATCGTCGTTTTGTGAAGGATTTTAGCACCATCGCTGCACCGTTGCACGAGTTGACCAAGAAGGGTGCGCCATTTGAGTGGGGTGCACCACAAGAATTTGCCTTCACCACTTTAAAGGAACGGTTAACCCATGCTCCTCTCTTGCAATTGCCTAATTTTGATAAAGTGTTTGAATTGGAATGTGATGCTAGTGGAATTGGTTTGGGTGCTGTTTTGTTGCAAGATCATAAACCCATTGCTTATTTTAGTGAGAAGTTAAGTGGTGCTGCTCTTAAATATTCCACTTATGATAAAGAACTTTATGCTTTAGTGAGAACTTTGCAAACATGGCAGCATTATTTATGGCCTCGCGAGTTTATTATTCATTCTGATCATGAGGCTTTGAAACATATTAGAACCCAAACTAATCTGAACCGTCGTCATGCTAAATGGGTTGAATTCATTGAATCTTTTCCGTACATCATTAAACATAAAAACGGGAAGGAAAATGTGATTGCTGATGCTTTGTCTCGTCGTTATACGATGTTGTCCCAACTAGACTTTAAAATTTTTGGTTTGCAAGCTTTGAAAGATCAATATGTGAATGATGCTGATTTTCATGATATTATGGTGCATTGTAAGGATGGCAAACCTTGGGGCAAATTTCACATGCAGGATGGGTTCCTCGTTTCGTGCTAACAAGCCGTGTATTCCAGCTTGGTTCGGTTCGTCTTTTGTTGTTGCAGGAGGCGCATGGAGGTGGTCTTATGGGTCACTTTGGCGTTTTCAAGACACATGAGGTGTTGGCTGACCACTTCTTTTGGCCACGGATGCGCCGTGATGTTGAGCGCCTTGTTGCACGCCGTACTACATGTCGAAGGCTAAGTCTCGTTTGGGTAATCATGGTTTGTATATGCCCTTGCCAGTCCCTCTTCTCCTTGGCATGATATTTCGATGGATTTTGTTTTGGGATTGCCTAGAACTAAGAAGGGAGGGACAGTATTTTTGTGGTTGTTGATCGCTTCTCTAAAATGGCTCACTTTATACCATGTCATAAAACCGATGATGCCTCCAATATTGCTGCATTGTTCTTTAGCGAGATTGTTAGATTGCATGGAATTCCTAAAACAATTGTCTCTCGATCGTGATGCTAAGTTTCTTAGTCATTTTTGGCGTTCTCTTTGGAATAAACTAGGAACTAAGCTGCTGTTTAGTACTACTTGTCATCCTCAAACCGATGGGCAACCGAGGTAGTAAATAGAACTTTGTCTCGCTATGCTTAGAGCTGTTCTTGATAAAAATTTGAGACGTTGGGAAGATTGTTTACCTCATGTTGAATTTGCTTATAATCGTGCTACACATTCTACCACCAAGATGTGTCCTTTTGAGGTTGTTTATGGCTATGTTCCTAGGGCACCTATTGATTTGTTTGCTATTGATGTCGAAGATGAACCAAATGTTGATGCTCTTGCTCATATTGATCACATGAAACAATTGCATGAAGAAACCCAACAGTAACATTGCTGTTGCTAATAAAAAGTATCAAGTTGCTGGTAGTAAAGGTCGAAAACATGTTTCTTTTGAACCTGGTGATTTGGTTTGGTTGCACTTGCGTAAAGATAGATTTCCAACTTTGCGTCGTTCTAAATTGATGCCTCGTGCTGCTGGTCCTTTTAAAGTGCTAACCAAGATTAACGATAATGCTTATGTTCTTGACTTGCCCATGGAGTTTGGTGTTTCCACGAGTTTTAATGTTGCAGATTTGAAACCATACTTGGGCGAGGATGATGAGTTGCCGTCGAGGACGACTTCACTTCAAGAAGGGGAGGATGATGAGGACATCAACGACGTACATACGACGACGAACGACGACGAACGAACGACGACGAACGACGACGCCCCACTCCAAGCCGGTGCGCCTCCCCAGCCGCGCCCCTCTAGTGGGCCGTCAAGATGGAAGCCCTATCATCAAGACGACGTATTCCGGTCCGATTACTCGGGCCCGTGCAAGAGAATTGAGCTTCGTCATACCGTTAAAGAACTTTGGGCCGAAGACTAGAGGATGGGCCAACAAGAGGCCCATATGGGAGACTAGGGTTGGGCACCGGCCGCGCTACGCACCCACGGGTACCGTTCACGCGCCGCCCCCTCCCCCTATTTAGATAGAGACTCTCTTTTATTTCGTACTTGAGTTTTGTTTTAGTATTAGCCTAGCTATACATTCCGTCCCTTCGACGTTGAATTCGAACTCCACCTTCGTGCAATACATCGATTGCTCGCCTCTTATTCTTGCTTGTTCTTCGATTGCTTGCAAGGATTGATCCTCGTGATCAGTGTTGAATTTGTTTAACCGCAGGTTCAATAACCATCGGAAGTTGGTTCAGCGATTGCATTGGCGCTTCGGGCTTGCTCGTCGTAGTCGGATCGTGAGGGTCAACGTCCACCAATCGAAATTATCTACACTCACCGAAAGATCGGGCACTCTACACCTATCACCGTTAGTGACCCGCATTTATTACGGCAAGACAAGTTTTGAAAACCGTGTTTTCCGCACCCGTTAGTGACTAGGAGGCCTAAAATGTGTTCCGGAACGACCCGTGCGCGAAACACCGACACACAATTTTTTTCAAGTTTTGGTGGGCCCACTAGTGACCCGCATTTATTGCGCCGAACAAGTTGTGAAAACCGTATTTTCCGCACCCGGTAGTGACTAGGAGTCCTAAAATGTGTTCTGAAATGACCCGTGCGCGAAACACCCACGCACAACTTTGTTCATGTTCGAGTGGTCCCGTTAGTGACCCGCATTTATTGCGGCGACACAAGTTTTGAAAACCGTGTTTTCCGCACCCGTTAGTGACTAGGAGGAAAACCGTGTTTTCCGCACCCGTTAGTGAGTAGGAGTCCTAAAATGTGTTCCGTAACGACCCGTGCGCGAAACATGAACGTACAATTTTGTTCATGTTCGGGTCGGCCCACTAGTGACCCGCATTTATTACGCCGGGACAAGTTGTGAAAACCGTATTTTCCGCACCCGGTAGTGACTAGGAGTCCTAAAATGTGTTCTATAACGAACCGTGTGCGAAACATGAACGTACATTTTTTTCATGTTCGGGTGGGTCCACTAGTGACCCGCATTTATTGCGCCGGGATAAGTTGTGAAAACCGTGTTTTCCGCACCCGGTAGTGACTAGCAGATCCTAAAATGTGTTCGGAACGACCCGTGCGCGAAACACCGATGCACAACTTTGTTCATGTTCCAGTGGTCCCGTTAGTGATCCGCATTTATTACGGCGAGACAAGTTTTGAAAACCGTGTTTTTCGCACCCGTTAGTGAGTAGGAGGCCTAAAATGTGTTCGGAACTACCCGTGCGCGAAACACCGACACACAATTTTCTCCATGTTTTGGTGGGCCCACTAGTAACCCACATTTATTGCGTCAGGACATGTTGTGAAAACCGTGTTTTCTGCACACGGTAGGGACCAGTGCGTGAAACACCAACGCACAATTTTGTTCATGTTCGGTTGGGCCCACTAGTGACCCGCATTTATTGCGCCGAGTCAAGTTGTGAAAACCGTGTTTTCTGCACCCGTTAGTGATTAGGAGTCCTAAAATGTGTTCGGAATATCCCGTGCGCGAAACGAACATACAAGTTTGTTCATGTTCGGGTGGGCCCTCTAGTGACCCATATTTATTGCGCCGGGACAAGTTGTTAAAACCGTGTTTTCCGCACCCGGTAGTGACCAGGAGTCCTAAAATATGTTATGTAACGACCCTCGCGCGAAACACCAACATGCAATTTTGTTCATGTTCGGGTGGGCCCACTAGTGACCCGCATTTATTGCGCCGGGACAAGTTGTGAAAACCGCGTTTTCCGCAGCCGTTAGTGAATAGGAGTCCTAAAATATGTTCGGAACATCTCGTGCGCGAAAACGAACGTACAATTTTGTGCATGTTCGGGTGGGCCCACTAGTGACCCGCATTTATTGCGCCGGGACAAGTTGTGAAAACCGTGTTTTCCGCAGCCGTTATCGAATAGGGGTCCTAAAATATGTTCGGAACATCTCGTGCGCGAAACACGTACGTACAATTTTGTGCATGTTCGGGTGGGCCCACTAGTGACCCGCATTTATTGCGCCGGGACAAGTTGTGAAAACCGTGTTTTCCGCACCCATTAGTGACTAGGAGTCCTAAAATATGTTCTGGAACATCCCGTGCGCGAAACACGAACGTACAATTTTGTGCATGTTCGGGTGGGCCCACTAGTGACACGCATTTGTTGCGCCGGGACAAGTTGTGAAAACCGTGTTTTCCGCACCCGTAGTGACTAGGATTCCTAGAATGTGTTCGGAACGACCCGTGCGCAAAACAGCGACACACAATTTTGTTCATGTTTCGGTGGGCCCACTAGTGACACGCATTTGTTGCGGCGGTACATGTTGTGAAAACCATATTTTCTCGCACCCGGTAGTCACTAGGAGGCCTAAAATGTGGTCGGGAACGACCCTGCGCGAAACACCGACGCACAACTTTGTTCATGTTTGAGTGGTCCCGTTAGTGACCCGCATTTATTACGGCAAGACAAGTTTTGAAAACCGTGTTTTCCGCACCCGTTAGTGACTAGGAGGCCTAAAATGTGTTCCGGAACGACCCGTGCGCGAAACACCGACACACAATTTTTTTCATGTTTTGGTGGGCCCACTAGTTACCCGCATTTATTGCGCTCGAACAAGTTGTGAAAACCGTATATTCCGCACCTGGTAGTGACTAGGAGTCCTAAAATGTGTTCCGAAATGACCCGTGCGCGAAACACCCATGCACAACTTTGTTCATGTTCGAGTGGTCCCGTTAGTGACCCGCATTTATTGCGGCGACACAAGTTTTGAAAACCGTGTTTTCCGTACCCGTTAGTGACTAGGAGGAAAACCGTGTTTTCCGCAGCCGTTAGTGACTAGGAGTCCTAAAATATGTTCCGGAACATCCCGTGCGCGAAACACGAACGTACAATTTTGTGCATGTTCGGGTGGGCCCACTAGTGACACGCATTTGTTGCGCCGGGACAAGTTGTGAGAACCGTGTTTTCCGCACCCGGTAGTGACTAGGATTCCTAGAATGTGTTCGGAACGACCCGTGCGCAAAGCAGCGACACACAATTTTGTTCATGTTTCGGTGGGCCCACTAGTGACACGCATTTGTTGCGCCGGTACATGTTGTGAAAACCATATTTTCTGCACCCGGTAGTCACTAGGAGGCCTAAAATGTGGTCCGGAACGACCCTGCGCGAAACACCGACGCACAACTTTGTTCATGTTTGAGTGGTCCCGTTAGTGATCGGCATTTATTGCGGCGACACAAGTTTTGAAAACCGTGTTGTCCGCACCCGTTAGTGACTAGGAGGAAAACCGTGTTTTCCGCAGCCGTTAGTGACTAAGAGTCCTAAAATGTGTTCCGTAACGACCCGTGCGCGAAACGTGAACGTACAATTTTGTTCATGTTCGGGTGGGCCCACTAGTGACCCGCATTTATTACGCCGGGACAAGTTGTGAAAACCGTATTTTCCGCACCCGGTAGTGACTAGAAGTCCTAAAATGTGTTCTATAACGAACCGTGTGCAAAACATGAACGTACATTTTTTTTCATGTTCGGGTGGGTCCACTAGTGACCCGCATTTATTGCTGCCGGGACAAGTTGTGAAAACCGTGTTTTCCGCACCCGGTAGTGACTAGCAGTCCTAAAATGTGTTCGGAACGACCCGTGCGCGAAACACCGATGCACAACTTTGTTCATGTTCCGGTGGTCCCGTAAGTGATCCGCATTTATTACGGAGAGACAAGTTTTGAAAACCGTGTTTTTCGCACCCGTTAGTGAGTAGGAGGCCTAAAATGTGTTCGGAACTACCCGTGCGCGAAACACCGACACACAATTTTGTCCATGTTTTGGTGGGCCCACTAGTAACCCACATTTATTGCGTCAGGACATGTTGTGAAAACCGTGTTTTCTGCACATGGTAGGGACTAGGAGTCCTAAAATGTGCATCTGGAAGGACCAGTGCGTGAAACACCAACGCACAATTTTGTTCATGTTCGGTTGGGCCCACTAGTGACCCGCATTTATTGCGCCTAGTCAAGTTGTGAAAACCGTGTTTTCCGCACCCGTTGGTGATTTGGAGTCCTAAAATGTGTTCGGAATATCCCGTGCGCGAAACACGAACATATAAGTTTGTTCATGTTCGGGTGGGCCCTCTAGTGACCCATATTTATTGCGCCGGGACAAGTTGTTAAAACCGTGTTTTCCGCACCCGGTAGTGACCAGGAGTCCTAAAATGTGTTTTGTAACGACCCTGCGCGAAACACCAACATGCAGTATTGTTCATGTTCGGGTGGGCCCACTAGTGACCCGCATTTATTGCGCACGGACAAGTTGTGAAAACCGTGTTTTCCGCAGCTCGTTAGTGAATAGGAGTCCTAAAATATGTTCGGAACATCCCGTGCGCGAAACACGAACGTACAATTTTGTGCATGTTCGGGTGGGCCCACTAGTGACCCGCATTTATTGCGCCGGGACAAGTTGTGAAAACCGTGTCTTCCGCACCCATTAGTGACTAGGAGTCCTAAAATATGTTCGGAACATCCCGTGCGCGAAACACGAACGTACAATTTTGTGCATGTTCGGGTGGGCCCACTAGTGACACGCATTTGTTGCGCCGGGACAAGTTGTGAAAACCGTGTTTTCCGCACCCGATAGTGACTAGGATTCCAAGAATGTGTTCGGAACGACCCGTGCGCAAAACACCGACGGACAATTTTGTTCATGTTTCGGTGGGCCCACTAGTGACACGCATTTGTTGCGCCGGTACATGTTGTGAAAACCATATTTTCTGCACCCGGTAGTCACTAGGAGGCCTAAAATGTGGTCGAGAACGACCTCGCGCGAAACACCGACGCACAACTTTGTTCATGTTTGAGTGGTCCCGTTAGTGACCCGCATTTATTACGGCGAGACAAGTTTTGAAAATCGTGTTTTCCGCACCCGTTAGTGACTAGGAGGCCTAAAATGTGTTCCGGAAGGACCCGTGCGCGAAACACCGACACACAATTTTTTTTCATGTTTTGGTGGGCCCACTAGTGACCCGCATTTATTGCGCCGGGACAAGTTGTGAAAACCGTATTTTCCGCACCCGGTAGTGACTAGGAGTCCTAAAATGTGTTCTGAAATGACCCGTGCGCGAAACACCCGCGCACAACTTTGTTCATGTTCGAGTGGTCCCGTTAGTGAACCTCATATATTGCGGCGACACAAGTTTTGAAAACCGTGTTTTCCGCACCCGTTAGTGAGTAGGAGGAAAACCGTGTTTTCCGCACCCGTTAGTGACTAGGAGTCCTAAAATGTGTTACGTAACGCCCGTGCGCGAAACGTGAACGTGCAATTTTGTTCATGTTCGGGTGGGCCCACTAGTGACCCGCATTTATTACGCCGGGACAAGTTGTGAAAACCGTATTTTCCGCACCCGGTAGTGACTAGGAGTCCTAAAATGTGTTCTATTACGAACCGTGTGCGAAACATGAGCGTACATTTTTTTCATGTTCGGGTGGGTCCACTAGTGACCCGCATTTATTGCGCCGGGACAAGTTGTGAAAACCGTGTTTTCCGCACCCGTAGTGACTAGCGAGTCCTAAAATGTGTTCGGAACGACCCGTGCGCGAAACACCGATGCACAACTTTGTTCATGTTCGAGTGGTCCCGTTAGTGATCCGCATTTATTGCGGCGAGACAAGTTTTGAAAACCATGTTTTTCGCACCCGTTAGTGAGTAGGAGGCTTAAAATGTGTTCTGGAACAACCCGTGCGCGAAACACCGAGACACAATTTTGATCCACATTTTGGTGGGCCCACTAGTAACCCACATTTATTGCGTCGGGACATGTTGTGAAAACCGTGTTTTACGCACACGGTAGGGACTAGGAGTCCTAAAATGTGCACTTGGAAGGACCGATGCGTGAAACACCAACGCACAATTTTATTCATGTTCGGTTGGGCCCACTAGTGACCCGCATTTATTGCGCCGAGTCAAGTTGTGAAAACCGTGTTTTCCGCACCCGTTAGTAATTAGGAGTCCTGAAATGTGTTCGGAAAATCCCGTGCGCGAAACACGAACATACAAGTTTGTTCTCGTTCGGGTGGGCCCTCTAGTGAACGATATTTATTGCGCTGGAACAAGTTGTTAAAACCGTGTTTTCCGTACCCGGTAGTGACCAGGAGTCCTAAAATGTGTTTTGTAACGACCCCTGCGCGAAACACCAACATGCAATTTTGTTCATGTTCGGGTGGGCCCACTAGTGACCCGCATTTATTGCGCCGGGACAAGTTGTGAAAACCGTGTTTTCCGCAGCCGTTACTCGAATAGGAGTCCTAAAATATGTTCGGAACATCCCGTGCGCGAAACACGAATGTACAATTTTGTGCATGTTCGGGTGGGCCCACTAGTGACCCGTATTTATTGCGCTGGGACAAGTTGTGAAAACCGTGTTTTCCGCACCCATTAGTGACTAGGAGTCCTAAAATATGTTCTGGAACATCCCGTGCGCGAAACACGAACGTACAATTTTGTGCATGTTCGGGTGGGCCCACTAGTGACATACATTTGTTGCGCGGGACAAGTTGTGAAATCCGTGTTTTCAGCACCCGGTGGTGACTAGGATTCCTAGAATGTGTTCGGAACGACCCGTGCGCAAAACACCGACACACAATTTTGTTCAAGTTTCGGTGGGCCCACTAGTGACACGCATTGGTTGCGCCGGTACATGTTGTGAAAACCATATTTTCTCGCACACGGTAGTGACCCGCACAACTTTGTTCATGTTTGAGTGGTCCCGTTAGTGACCCGCATTTATTGCGGCGAGACAAGTTTTGAAAACCGTGTTTTCCGCACCCGTTAGTGACTAGGAGGCCTAAAATGTGTTATGGAACGACCCGTGCGCAAACACCGACACACAATTTTTTTCATGTCTTGGTGGGCCCACTTGTGACCCGCATTTATTGCGTCGGGACAAGATGTGAAAACCGTATTTTCCGCACCCGGTAGTGACTAGGAGTCCTAAAATGTGTTCGAAACGACCCGTGCGCGAAACACCCACGCACAACTTTGTTCATGTTCGAGTGGTCCCGTTAGTGACCCGCATTTATTGCAGCGACACAAGTTTTGAAAACCGTGTTTTCCGCACCCGTTAGTGACTAGGAGGAAAACCATGTTTTCCGCACCCGTTAGTGACTAGGAGTCCTAAAATGTGTTACGTAACGACCGTGCGCGAAACATGAACGTACAATTTTGTTCATGTTCGGGTGGGCCCACTAGTGACCCGCATTTATTGCGCTGGGACAAGTTGTGAAAACCGTGTTTTCCGCACCCGTTAGTGACTAGGAGTACTAAAATGTGTTCGGAACGACCCGTGCGCGAAATATCGACGCACAACTTTGTTCATGTTCGAGTGGTCCCGTTAGTGACCCGCATTTATTGCGTACTGGGACAAGTTGTGACCTGGAGTCCTAAAAGGTGTTGAAGAACGACTCGTGCGCAAAACAACGACACACAATTTTGTTCATGTATCGGTGGGGCCGGTAGTGACCTGCATTTATTGCGCCACGACAAGTTGTGAAAACCGTGTTTTCGGGATCCGTTAGTGACTAAGATTCCTAAAATGTGTTCGGAACGACCCGTGCGCGAAACACGAACGTACAAATTTGTTCATGTTCGGGTGGGCCCACTAGTGACCTGCGTTTACTGCACTCGGGACAAGTTGTAAAAACCGTGTTTTCCGCACCTATTAGTGACTAGTAGTCCTAAAATATGTTCGGAACATCCCGTGCGTGAAACACAAACGTACAATTTTGTGCATGTTCGGGTGGGCCCACTAGTGACACGCATTTGTTGCGTCGGGAGAAGTTGTGAAAACCGTGTTTTTCGCACCCGGTAGTGACTAGGATTCCTAGAATGTGTTCGGAACGACCCGTGCGCAAAACACCGACACACAATTTTGTTCATGTTTCGGTGGGCCCACTAGTGACACGCATTTGTTGCGCCGGTACATGTTGTGAAAACCATATTTTCTGCACCCGGTAGTCACTAGGAGGCCTAAAATGTGGTCCGGAACGACCCTGCGCGAAACACCGACGCAGAATTTTGTTCATGTTTGAGTGCTCCCGTTAGTGACCCGCATTTATTGCGGCGAGACAAGTTTTGAAAACCGTGTTTTCCGCACCCGTTAGCGACTAGGAGGGCTAAAATGTGTTCGGAACGACCCGTGCGCGAAACACCGACACACAATTTTTTCATGTTTTGGTGGGCCCACTAGTTACCCGCATTTATTGCGTCGGTACAAGTTGTGAAAACCGTATTTTCCGCACCCGGTAGTGACTAGGAGTCCTAAAATGTGTTCGGAACGACCCGTGCGCGAAACACCCACGCACAACTTTGTTCATGTTCGAGTGGTCCCGTTAGTGACCCGCATCTATTGCGGCGACACAAGTTTTGAAAACCGTGTTTTCCACACCGTTAGTGACTAGGAGGAAAACCGTGTTTTCCGCACCCGTTAGTGACTAGGAGTCCTAAGATGTGTTACTGTAACGACCGTGCGCGAAACATGAACGTACAATTTTGTTCATGTTCGGGTGGACCCACTAGTGACACGCATTGGTTGCGCCGGTACATGTTGTGAAAACCATATTTTCTGCACCCGGTAGTCACTAGGAGGCCTAAAATGTGGTCGGGAACGACCCTGCGCGAAACACCGACGCACAACTTTGTTCATGTTTGAGTGGTCCCGTTAGTGACCCGCATTTATTGCGGCGAGACAAGTTGTGAAAACCGTGTTTTGAGGACCCGTTAGTGACTAGGATTCCTAAAATGTGTTATGGAACGACCCGTGCGCGAAACACGAACGTACAAATTTGTTCATGTTTGGGTGGGCCCACAAGTGACCCGTGCGCGAAACACTCGACACATAATTTTTTTCATGTTTTGGTGGGCCCACTAGTGACCCGCATTTATTGCGCCGGGATAAGTTGTGAAAACTGTATTTTCCGCACCCGGTAGTGACTAGGAGTCCTAAAATGTGTTACGAAACGACCCGTGCGCGAAACACCCCGCACAACTTTGTTCATGTTCGAGTGGTCCCATTAGTGACTCGCCTTTATTGCGGCGACACAAGTTTTGAAAACCGTGTTTTCCGCACCCGTTAGTGACTAGGAGGAAAACCGTGTTTTCCGCACCCGTTAGTGACTAGGAGTCCTAAAATGTGTTCTGTAACGACCCGTGCGCGAAATACCGATGCACAACTTTGTTCATGTTCGAGTGGTCCCGTTAGTGACCCGCATTTAATGCGCCGGCACAAGTTGTGACCAGGAGTCCTAAAAGGTGTTCGGGAACGACTCGTGCGCGAAACAACGACACACAATTTTGTTCATGTAACGGTAGGCCCGGTAGTGACCTGCATTTATTGCGCCACGACAAGTTGTGAAAACCGTGTTTTCAGGACCCGTTAGTGACTAGGATTCCTAAAATGTGTTCGGAACGACCCGTGCGCGAAACACGAACGTACAAATTTGTTCATGTTCGGGTGGGCCCACTAGTGACCCGCATTTATTGCGCAGGGACAAGTTGTGAAAACCGTTTTTTCTGCACCTATTAGTGACTAGGAGTCCTAAAATATGTTCGGAACATCCCGTGCGCGAAACACGAACGTACAATTTTGTGCATGTTCGCGTGGGCCCACTAGTGACCCGCATTTGTTGCGCCGGGACAAGTTGTGAAAACCGTGTTTTCCGCACCCGTTAGTGACTAGGAGTCCTAAAATGTGTTCGGAACATCTCGTGCGCGAAACACAAACGTACAATTTTGTTCATGTTCGGGTGGGCCCACTAGTGATCCGCATTTATTGCGCCGGGACAAGTTGTGAAAACCGTGTTTTCCGCAGCCACTAGTGAATAGGAGTCCTAAAATATGTTCGGAACATCCCGTGCGCGAAACACGAACGTACAATTTTGTGCATGTTCGGGTGGGCCCGAGTAGTGACCCGCATTTATTGCGCACGGACAAGTTGTGAAAATCGTGTTTTTCGCACCCATTAGTGACTAGGAGTCCTAAAATATGTTCGGAACATCCCGTGCGCGAAACACGAACGTACAATTTTGTGCATGTTCGGGCGGGCCCACTAGTGACACGCATTTGTTGCGCCGGGACAAGTTGTGAAAACCGTGTTTTCCGCACCCGATAATGTGTTCGGAACGATCCGTGCGCAAAACACCGACACACAATTTTGTTCAAGTTTCGGTGGGCCCACTAGTGACACGCATTTGTTGTGCCGAGTACATGTTGTGAAAACCATATTTTCTCGCACCCGGTAGTCATTAGGAGGCCTAAATTGTGGTCCGGAACGACCCTGCGCGAAACACCGACGCACAACTTTGTTCATGTTGTAGTGGTCCCATTAGTGACCCGCATTTATTGCGGCGAGACAAGTTGTGAAAACCGTGTTTTCGGGACCCGTTAGTGACTAGGATTCCTAAAATGTGTTATGGAACGACCCGTGCGCGAAACACGAACGTACAAATTTGTTCATGTTCGGGTGGGCCCACTAGTGACCCGCATTTATTGCGCTCGAATAAGTTATGAAAACCGTGTTTTCCGCACCTATTAGTGACTAGGAGTCCTAAAATATATTCCGGAACATGCCGTCCGCGAAACACGAACGTACAATTTTGTGCATGTTCGGGTGGGCCCACTAGTGACACGCATTTGTTGCGCCGGGACAAGTTGTCAAAACCGTTTTTCCGCACCCATTAGTGACTAGGAGTCCTAAAATATGTTCGGAACATCCCGTGCGCGAAACACGAACGTACAATTTTGTGCATGTTCGGGTGGGCCCACTAGTGACACGCATTTGTTGCGCCGCGACAAGTTGTGAAAAACGTGTTTTCCGCACCCGGTAGTGACTAGGATTCCTAGAATGTGTTCGGAACGACCCGTGCGCAAAACACCGACACACAATTTTGTTCATGTTTCGGTGGACCCACTAGTGACACGCAATTGTTGCGCCGAGTACATGTTGTGAAAACCATATTTTCCGCACCCGGTAGTCACTAGGAGGCCTAAAATGTGGTCCGGAACGACCTCGCGCGAAACACCGACGCACAACTTTGTTCATGTTTGAGTGGTCTCGTTAGTGACCCGCATTTATTGCGGCGAGACAAGTTTTGAAAACCGTGTTTTCCGCACCCGTTAGTGACTAACGGGCCTAAAATGTGTTCTGGAATGACCCGTGCGCGAAACACCGACACACAATTTTTTTCATGTTTTGGTGGGCCCACCGGTGACCCGCATTTATTGCGCCGGGACAAGTTGTGAAAACCGTATTTTCCACACCCGGTAGTGACTAGGAGTCCTAAAATGTGTTCGGAACGACCCGTGCGCGAAACACCCATGCACAACTTTGTTCATGTTCGAGTGGTCCCGTTAGTGACCCGCATTTATTGCGGCGACACAAGGTTTGAAAACCGTGTTTTCCGCACCCGTTAGTGACTAGGAGTCCTAAAATGTGTTCACGTAACGACCCGTGAGCGAAACATGAATGTACAATTTTGTTCATGTTCGGGTGGGCCCACTTGTGACCCGCATTTATTGCGTCGGGACAAGATGTGAAAACCGTATTTTCCGCACCCATTAGTGACTAGGAGTCCTAAAATATGTTCGAAACATCCCGTGCGCGAAACACGAACGTACAATTTTGTGCATGTTCGAGTGGGCCCGTTAGTGACCCGCATTTATTGTAGCGACACAAGTTTTGAAAACCGTGTTTTCCGCACCCGTTAGTGACTAGGAGGAAAACCATGTTTTCCGCACCCGTTAGTGACTAGGAGTCCTAAAATGTGTTCCGTAACGACCGTGCGCGAAACATGAACGTACAATTTTGTTCATGTTCGGGTGGGCCCACTAGTGACCCGCATTTATTGCTGCTGGGACAAGTTGTGAAAACCGTGTTTTCCGCACCCGTTAGTGACTAGGAGTACTAAAATGTGTTCGGAACGACCCGTGCGCGAAATATCGACGCACAACTTTGTTCATGTTCGAGTGGTCCCGTTAGTGACCCGCATTTATTGCTGCTCGGGACAAGTTGTGACCTGGAGTCCTAAAAGGTGTTGAAGAACGACTCGTGCGCAAAACAACGACACACAATTTTGTTCATGTATCGGTGGGGCCAGTAGTGACCTGCATTTATTGCGCCACGACAAGTTGTGAAAACCGTGTTTTCGGGATCCGTTAGTGACTAAGATTCCTAAAATGTGTTCGGAACGACCCGTGCGCGAAACACGAACGTACAAATTTGTTCATGTTCGGGTGGGCCCACTAGTGACCTGCGTTTACTCGCACTGGGACAAGTTGTAAAAACCGTGTTTTCCGCACCTATTAGTGACTAGTAGTCCTAAAATATGTTCGGAACATCCCGTGCGTGAAACACAAACGTACAATTTTGTGCATGTTCGGGTGGGCCCACTAGTGACACGCATTTGTTGCGTCGGGAGAAGTTGTGAAAACCGTGTTTTTCGCACCCGGTAGTGACTAGGATTCCTAGAATGTGTTCTGGAACGACCGTGCGCAAAACACCGACACACAATTTTGTTCATGTTTCGGTGGGCCCACTAGTGACACGCATTTGTTGCGCCGGTACATGTTGTGAAAACCATATTTTCTGCACCCGGTAGTCACTAGGAGGCCTAAAATGTGGTCCGGAACGACCTGCGCGAAACACCGACGCAGAATTTTGTTCATGTTTGAGTGCTCCCGTTAGTGACCCGCATTTATTGCGGCGAGACAAGTTTTGAAAACCGTGTTTTCCGCACCCGTTAGCGACTAGGAGGGCTAAAATGTGTTCTGGAACGACCCGTGCGCGAAACACCGACACACAATTTTTTTCATGTTTTGGTGGGCCCACTAGTTACCCGCATTTATTGCGTCGGTACAAGTTGTGAAAACCGTATTTTCCGCACCCGGTAGTGACTAGGAGTCCTAAAATGTGTTCGGAACGACCCGTGCGCGAAACACCCACGCACAACTTTGTTCATGTTCGAGTGGTCCCGTTAGTGACCCGCATCTATTGCGGCGACACAAGTTTTGAAAACCGTGTTTTCCACACCTGTTAGTGACTAGGAGGAAAACCGTGTTTTCCGCACCCGTTAGTGACTAGGAGTCCTAAGATGTGTTCCGTAACGACCCGTGCGCGAAACATGAACGTACAATTTTGTTCATGTTCGGGTGGACCCACTAGTGACACGCATTGGTTGCGCCGGTACATGTTGTGAAAACCATATTTTCTGCACCCGGTAGTCACTAGGAGGCCTAAAATGTGGTCGAGAACGACCTCGCGCGAAACACCGACGCACAACTTTGTTCATGTTTGAGTGGTCCCGTTAGTGACCCGCATTTATTGCGGCGAGACAAGTTGTGAAAACCGTGTTTTGAGGACCCGTTAGTGACTAGGATTCCTAAAATGTGTTATGGAACGACCCGTGCGCGAAACACGAACGTACAAATTTGTTCATGTTTGGGTGGGCCCACAAGTGACCCGTGCGCGAAACACTCGACACATAATTTTTTTCATGTTTTGGTGGGCCCACTAGTGACCCGCATTTATTGCGCCGGGATAAGTTGTGAAAACCGTATTTTCCGCACCCGGTAGTGACTAGGAGTCCTAAAATGTGTTCTGAAACGACCCGTGCGCGAAACACCCCCGCACAACTTTGTTCATGTTCGAGTGGTCCCATTAGTGACTCGCCTTTATTGCGGCGACACAAGTTTTGAAAACCGTGTTTTCCGCACCCGTTAGTGACTAGGAGGAAAACCGTGTTTTCCGCACCCGTTAGTGACTAGGAGTCCTAAAATGTGTTACAGTAACGACCCGTGCGCGAAATACCGATGCACAACTTTGTTCATGTTCGAGTGGTCCCGTTAGTGACCCGCATTTAATGCGCCGGCACAAGTTGTGACCAGGAGTCCTAAAAGGTGTTCGGGAACGACTCGTGCGCGAAACAACGACACACAATTTTGTTCATGTAACGGTAGGCCCAGGTAGTGACCTGCATTTATTGCGCCACGACAAGTTGTGAAAACCGTGTTTTCGGGACCCGTTAGTGACTAGGATTCCTAAAATGTGTTCGGAACGACCCGTGCGCGAAACACGAACGTACAAATTTGTTCATGTTCGGGTGGGCCCACTAGTGACCCGCATTTTTGCGCCGGGACAAGTTGTGAAAACCGTTTTTTCTGCACCTATTAGTGACTAGGAGTCCTAAAATATGTTCTGGAACATCCCGTGCGCGAAACACGAACGTACAATTTTGTGCATGTTCGCGTGGGCCCACTAGTGACCCGCATTTGTTGCGCCGGGACAAGTTGTGAAAACCGTGTTTTCCGCACCCGTTAGTGACTAGGAGTCCTAAAATGTGTTCGGAACATCTCGTGCGCGAAACACAAACGTACAATTTTGTTCATGTTCGGGTGGGCCCACTAGTGATCCGCATTTATTGCGCCGGGACAAGTTGTGAAAACCGTGTTTTCCGCAGCCACTAGTGAATAGGAGTCCTAAAATATGTTCGGAACATCCCGTGCGCGAAACACGAACGTACAATTTTGTGCATGTTCGGGTGGGCCCGATAGTGACCCGCATTTATTGCGCCGGGACAAGTTGTGAAAATCGTGTTTTTCGCACCCATTAGTGACTAGGAGTCCTAAAATATGTTCGGAACATCCCGTGCGCGAAACACGAACGTACAATTTTGTGCATGTTCGGGCGGGCCCACTAGTGACACGCATTTGTTGCGCCGGGACAAGTTGTGAAAACCGTGTTTTCCGCACCCGATAATGTGTTCGGAACGATCCGTGCGCAAAACACCGACACACAATTTTGTTCAAGTTTCGGTGGGCCCACTAGTGACACGCATTTGTTGTGCCAGTACATGTTGTGAAAACCATATTTTCTCGCACCCGGTAGTCATTAGGAGGCCTAAATTGTGGTCCGGAACGACCTCGCGCGAAACACCGACGCACAACTTTGTTCATGTTGTAGTGGTCCCATTAGTGACCCGCATTTATTGCGGCGAGACAAGTTGTGAAAACCGTGTTTTCAGGACCCGTTAGTGACTAGGATTCCTAAAATGTGTTATGGAACGACCCGTGCGCGAAACACGAACGTACAAATTTGTTCATGTTCGGGTGGGCCCACTAGTGACCCGCATTTATTGCGCTCGAATAAGTTATGAAAACCGTGTTTTCCGCACCTATTAGTGACTAGGAGTCCTAAAATATATTCGGAACATGCCGTCCGCGAAACACGAACGTACAATTTTGTGCATGTTCGGGTGGGCCCACTAGTGACACGCATTTGTTGCGCCGGGACAAGTTGTCAAAACCGTTTTTTCCGCACCCATTAGTGACTAGGAGTCCTAAAATATGTTCTGGAACATCCCGTGCGCGAAACACGAACGTACAATTTTGTGCATGTTCGGGTGGGCCCACTAGTGACACGCATTTGTTGCGCCGCGACAAGTTGTGAAAAACGTGTTTTCCGCACCCGGTAGTGACTAGGATTCCTAGAATGTGTTCGGAACGACCCGTGCGCAAAACACCGACACACAATTTTGTTCATGTTTCGGTGGACCCACTAGTGACACGCAATTGTTGCGCCGGTACATGTTGTGAAAACCATATTTTCCGCACCGGTAGTCACTAGGAGGCCTAAAATGTGGTCCGGAACGACCCTGCGCGAAACACCGACGCACAACTTTGTTCATGTTTGAGTGGTCTCGTTAGTGACCCGCATTTATTGCGGCGAGACAAGTTTTGAAAACCGTGTTTTCCGCACCCGTTAGTGACTAACGGGCCTAAAATGTGTTCTGGAATGACCCGTGCGCGAAACACCGACACACAATTTTTTTCATGTTTTGGTGGGCCCACTGGTGACCCGCATTTATTGCGCCGGGACAAGTTGTGAAAACCGTATTTTCCACACCCGGTAGTGACTAGGAGTCCTAAAATGTGTTCGGAACGACCCGTGCGCGAAACACCCATGCACAACTTTGTTCATGTTCGAGTGGTCCCGTTAGTGACCCGCATTTATTGCGGCGACACAAGGTTTGAAAACCGTGTTTTCCGCACCCGTTAGTGACTAGGAGTCCTAAAATGTGTTCCGTAACGACCCGTGAGCGAAACATGAATGTACAATTTTGTTCATGTTCGGGTGGGCCCACTAGTGACCCGTATTTATTGCGCCGAGACAAGTTGTGAAAACCGTGTTTTCCGCACCCATTAGTGACTAGGAGTCCTAAAATATGTTCTGAAACATCCCGTGCGCGAAACACGAACGTACAATTTTGTGCATGTTCGAGTGGGCCCACTAGTGACACGCATTTGTTGCGCCGGGACAAGTTGTGAAAACCGTGTTTTCCGCACCCGGTAGTGACTAGGAGGCCTAAAATGTGTTCTATATCGAACCGTGTGCGAAACATGAACGTACAATTTTGTTCATGCTCGGGTAGGTCCACTAGTGACCCGCATTTATTGCGCCAGGACAAATTGTGAAAACCATGTTTTCCGCACTCGGTAGTGACTAGGAGACCTAAAAGGTGTTCTAGAACGACTCGTGCGCAAAACAACGACACACAATTTTGTTCATGTACCGGTGGGCCCACTAGTGACCCGCATTTATTGCGCCACGACAAGTTGTGAAAGCCGTGTTTTCAGGACCCATTAGTGACTAGGATTCCTAAAATGTGTTCTGGAATGACCCGTGCGCGAAACACCGACACACAATTTTTTTCATGTTTTGGTGGGCCCACTAGTTACCCGCATTTATTGCGTCGGTACAAGTTGTGAAAACCGTATTTTCCGCACCCGGTAGTGACTAGGAGTCCTAAAATGTGTTCTGGAACGACCCGTGCGCGAAGCACCCACGCACAACTTTGTTCATGTTCGAGTGGTCCCGTTAGTGACCCGCATCTATTGCGGCGACACAAGTATTAAAACCGTGTTTTCCACACCCGTTAGTGACTAGGAAGAAAACCGTGTTTTCCGCACCCGTTAGTGACTAGGAGTCCTAAGATGTGTTCTGTAACGACTCGTGCGCGAAACATGAACGTACAATTTTGTTCATGTTCGGGTGGACCCACTAGTGACACGCATTGGTTGCGCCGGTACATGTTGTGAAAACCATATTTTCTGCACCCGGTAGTCACTAGGAGGCCTAAAATGTGGTCCGGAACGACCCTGCGCGAAACACCGACGCACAACTTTGTTCATGTTTGAGTGGTCCCGTTAGTGACCCGCATTTATTGCGCTCGGACAAGTTGTTAAAACCGTGTTTTCAGGACCCGTTAGTGACTAGGATTCCTAAAATGTGTTCGGAACGACCCGTGCGCGAAACACGAACGTACAAATTTGTTCATGTTCGGGTGGGCCCACTAGTGACCCGCATTTATTGCGCCTGGACAAGTTGTGAAAACCGTGTTTTCCGCACCTATTAGTGACTAGGAGTCCTAAAATATGTTCTGGAACATCCCGTGCGCAAAACACCGACACACAATTTTGTTCACGTTTCGGTGGGCCTACTAGTGACACGCATTTGTTGCGTTGGTACATGTTGGGGAAACCATAGTTTCTGCACCCGGTAGTCACTAGGAGGCCTAAAATGTGGTCGGGAACGACCCTGCGCGAAACACCGACGCACAATTTTGTTCATGTTTGAGTGGTCCCGTTAGTGACCCGCATTTATTGCGGCGAGACAAGTTTTGAAAACCGTGTTTTCCGCACCCGTTAGTGACTAGGAGGGCTAAAATGTGTTCGGAACGACCCGTGCGCGAAACACTCGACACATAATTTTTTTCATGTTTTGGTGGGCCCACTAGTTACCCGCATTTATTGCGTCGGGACAAGTTGTGAAAATCGTATTTTCCACACCCGGTAGTGACTAGGAGTCCTAAAATGTGTTCGGAACGACCCATGCGCGAAACACCCACGCACAACTTTGTTCATGTTCGAGTGGTCCCGTTAGTGACCCGCATTTATTGCAGCTGGCACAAGTTGTGACCGGGAGTCCTAAAAGGTGTTCAACAACGACTCGTGCGCGAAACAACGACACACAATTTTGTTCATGTATCGGTGGGCCCGGTAGTGACCTGCATTTATTGCGCCACGACAAGTTGTGAAAACCGTGTTTTCGGGACCCGTTAGTGACTAGGATTCCTAAAATGTGTTATGGAACGACCCGTGCGCGAAACACGAACGTATAAATTTGTTCATGTTCGGGTGGGCCCACTAGTGACCCGCATTTATTGCGCCTGGACAAGTTGTGAAAACCATGTTTTCCGCACCTATTGGTGACTAGGAGTCCTAAAATATGTTCGGAACATCCCGTCCGCGAAACACGAACGTACAATTTTGTGCATGTTCGGGGGCCCACTAGTGACACGCATTTGTTGCGCCGGGACAAGTTGTGAAAACCGTGTTTTCCGCACCCATTAGTGACTAGGAGTCCTAAAATATGTTCGGAACATCCCGTGCGCGAAACACGAAC
Source organism: Chloris gayana (assembly GCA_031894775.1). Taxonomy (NCBI): domain Eukaryota; kingdom Viridiplantae; phylum Streptophyta; class Magnoliopsida; order Poales; family Poaceae; genus Chloris; species Chloris gayana. The sequence goes on along the minus strand of JAUNZO010001222.1, from coordinate 859,597 downwards.
GTACAATTTTGTGCATGTTCGGGTGGGCCCACTAGTGACACGCATTTGTTGCGCCGGGACAAGTTGTGAAAACCGTGTTTTCCGCACCCGGTAGTGACTAGGATTCCTAGAATGTGTTCTGGAATGACCCGTGCGCAAAACACCGACACACAATTTTGTTCATGTTTCGGTGGACCCACTAGTGACACGCATTTGTTGCGGCGGTACATGTTGTGAAAACCATATTTTCTGCACCGGTAGTCACTAGGAGGCCTAAAATGTGGTCTGGAACCACCCTGCGCGAAACACCGACGCACAACTTTGTTCATGTTTGAGTGGTCTCGTTAGTGACCTGCATTTATTGCGGCGAGACAAGTTTTGAAAACCGTGTTTTCCGCACCCGTTAGTGACTAACGAGGCCTAAAATGTGTTCGGAACGACCCGTGCGTGAAACACCGACACACAATTTTTTCATGTTTTGGTGGGCCCACTAGTTACCCGCATTTATTGCGTCGGGACAAGTTGTGAAAATCGTATTTTCCACACCCGGTAGTGACTAGGAGTCCTAAAATGTGTTCGGAACGACCCATGCGCGAAACACCCACGCACAACTATGTTCATGTTCGAGTGGTCCCGTTAGTGACCCGCATTTATTGCGGCGACACAAGTTTTGAAAACCGTGTTTTCCGCACCCGTTAGTGACTAGGAGGAAAACCGTGTTTTCTGCACCCGTTAGTGACTAGGAGTCCTAAAATGTGTTACGTAACGACCCGTGCGCGAAACATGAACGTACAATTTTGTTCATGTTCGGGTGGGCCCACTAGTGACACGCATTGGTTGCGCCGGTACATGTTGTGAAAACCATATTTTCTGCACCCGGTAGTCACTAGGAGGCCTAAAATGTGGTCCGGAACGACCCTGCGCGAAACACCGACGCACAACATTGTTCATGTTTGAGTGGTCCCGTTAGTGACCCACATTTATTGTGGCGAGACAAGTTTTGAAAACCGTGTTTTCCGCACCCGTTAGTTACTAGGAGGCCTAAAATGTGTTCGGAACGACACGTGCGCAAACAACGACACACAATTTTTTTCATGTTTTGGTGGGCCCACTAGTGACCCGCATTTATTGCGCCGGGACAAGTTGTGAAAACCGTATTTTCCGCACCCGGTAGTGACTAGGAGTCCTAAAATGTGTTCGAAACGACCCGTGCGCGAAACACCCCCGCACAACTTTGTTCATGTTCGAGTGGTCCCGTTAGTGACTCGCATTTATTGCGGCGACACAAGTTTTGAAAACCGTGTTTTCCGCACCCGTTAGTGACTAGGAGGAAAACGAGTGTTTTCCGCAACCGTTAGTGACTAGGAGTCCTAAAATGTGTTACGTAACGACCCGTGCGCGAAACAAGAACATACAATTGTTTTCATGTTCGGGTGGGCCCACTAGTGACCCGCATTTATTGCGTTGGGACAAGTTGTGAAAACCGTATTTTCCGCACCCGTTAGTGACTAGGAGTCCTAAAATGTGTTCGGGAACGACCCGTGCGCGAAATACCGATGCACAACTTTGTTCATGTTCGAGTGGTCCCGTTAGTGACCCGCATTTATTGCGCGAGCACAAGTTGTGACCAGGAGTCCTAAAAGGTGTTCGGGAACGACTCGTGCGCGAAACAACGACACACAATTTTGTTCATGTATCGGTGGGCCCAGTAGTGACCTGCATTTATTGCGCCACGACAAGTTGTGAAAACCGTGTTTTCGGGACCCGTTAGTGACTAGGATTCCTAAAATGTGTTCGGAACGACCCGTGCGCGAAACACGAACGTACAAATTTGTTCATGTTCGGGAGGGCCCACTAGTGACCCGCATTTATTGCGCCGGGAGAAGTTGTGAAAACCGTGTTTTCCGCACCTATTAGTGACTAGGAGTCCTAAAATATGTTCGGAACATCCGTGCGCGAAACACGAACGTACAATTTTGTGCATGTTCGGGTGGGCCCACTAGTGACACGCATTTGTTGCGCCGGGACAAGTTGTGAAAACCGTGTTTTCCGCACCCAGTAGTGACTAGGATTCCTAAAATGTGTTCGGAATGACCCGTGCGCAAAACACCGATACACAATTTTGTTCAAGTTTCGGTGGGCCTACTAGTGACACGCATTTGTTGCGTCGGTACATGTTGTGAAAACCATATTTTCTGCACCGGTAGTCACTAGGAGGCCTAAAATGTGGTCTGGAACGACCTGCGCGAAACACCGACGCACAACTTTGTTCATGTTTGAGTGGTCCCGTTAGTGACCCGCATTTATTACGGCGAGATAAGTTTTGAAAACCGTGTTTTCCGAACCCGTAAGTGACTAGGAGGCCTAAAATGTGTTCGGAACGACCCGTGCGCGAAACACCGACACACAATTTTTTCATGTTTTGGTGGGCCCGGTAGTGACCCGCATTTATTGCGCCGGGACAAGTTGTGAAAACCGTATTTTCCGCACCCGGTAGTGACTAGGAGTCCTAAAATTTGTTACGAAACGACCCGTGCGTGAAACACCCACGCAGAACTTTGTTCATGTTCGAGTGGTCCCGTTAGTGACCCGCATTTATTGCGGCGACACAAGTTTTGAAAACCGTGTTTTCCGCACCCGTTAGTGACTAGGAGGAAAACCGTGTTTTCTGCACCCGTTAGTGACTAGGAGTCCTAAAATGTGTTACTGTAACGACCCGTGCGCGAAACATGAACGTACAATTTTGTTCATGTTCGGGTGGGCCCACTAGTGACACGCATTGGTTGCGCCGGTACATGTTGTGAAAACCATATTTTCTGCACCCGGTAGTCACTAGGAGGCCTAAAATGTGGTGCTGGAACGACCCTGCGCGAAACACCGACGCACAACATTGTTCATGTTTGAGTGGTCCCGTTAGTGACCCACATTTATTGTGGCGAGACAAGTTTTGAAAACCGTGTTTTCCGCACCCGTTAGTTACTAGGAGGCCTAAAATGTGTTCGGAACGACCCATGCGCAAACACCGACACACAATTTTTTTCATGTTTTAGTGGGCCCACTAGTGACCCGCATTTATTGCGCCGGGACAAGTTGTGAAACCCGTATTTTCCGCACCCGGTAGTGACTAGGAGTCCTAAAATGTGTTCGAAACGACCCGTGCGTGAAACACCCCCGCACAACTTTGTTCATGTTCGAGTGGTCCCGTTAGTGACTCGCATTTATTGCGGCAACACAAGTTTTGAAAACCGTGTTTTCTGCACCCGTTAGTGACTAGGAGTCCTAAAATGTGTTTTGTAACGACCGTGCGCGAAACATGAACGTACAATTGTGTTCATGTTCGGGTGGGCCCACTAGTGACCCGCATTTATTGCCCTGGGACAAGTTGTGAAAACTGGATTTTCCGCACCCGTTAGTGACTAGGAGTCCTAAAATGTGTTCGGAACGACCCGTGCGCGAAATACCGATGCACAACTTTGTTCATGTTCGAGTGGTCCCGTTAGTGACCCGCATTTATTGCGCGAGCACAACTTGTGACCAGGAGTCCTAAAAGGTGTTCGGGAACGACTCGTGCGCGAAACAACGACACACAATTTTATTCATGTATCGGTGGGCCCAGTAGTGACCTGCATTTATTGCGCCACGACAAGTTGTGAAAACCGTGTTTTCGGGACCCGTTAGTGACTAGGATTCCTAAAATGTGTTCGGAACGACCCGTGCGCGAAACACGAACGTACAAATTTGTTCATGTTCGGGTGGGCCCACTAGTGACCCGCATTTATTGCGCCGGGACAAGTTGTGAAAACCGTCTTTTCCGCACCTATCGGTGACTAGGAGTCCTAAAATATGTTCGGAACATCCCGTGCGCGAAACACGAACGTACAATTTTGTGCATGTTCGGGTGGGCCCACTAGTGACACGCATTTGTTGCGTCGGGACAAGTTGTGAAAACCGTGTTTTCCGCACCCGGTAGTGACTAGGATTCCTAGAATGTGTTCTGGAACGACCCGTGCGCAAAACACCGATACACAATTTTGTTCATGTTTCGGTGGACCCACTAGTGACACGCATTTGTTGCGTCGGTACATGTTGTGAAAACCATATTTTCTGCACCCGGTAGTCACTAGGAGGCCTAAAATGTGGTCCGGAACGACCCTGCGCGAAACACCGACGCACAACTTTGTTCATGTTTGAGTGGTCCCGTTAGTGACCCGCATTTATTACGGCGAGACTAGTTTTGAAAACCGTGTTTTCCGAACCCGTAAGTGACTAGGAGGCCTAAAATGTGTTCGGAACGACCCGTGCGCGAAACACCGACACACAATTTTTTTCATGTTTTGGTGGGCCCAGTAGTGACCCGCATTTATTGCGCCGGGACAAGTTCCGAAAACCGTATTTTCCGCACCCGGTAGTGACTAGGAGTCCTAAAATTTGTTCTGAAACGACCCGTGCGTGAAACACCCACGCACAACTTTGTTCATGTTCGAGTGGTCCCGTTAGTGACCCGCATTTATCGCGACGACACAAGTTTTGAAAACCGTGTTTTCCGCACCCGTTAGTGACTAGGAGGAAAACCGTGTTTTCCGCACCCGTTAGTGACTAGGAGTCCTAAAATGTGTTACGTAACGAGCCGTGCGCGAAACGTGAACGTACAATTGTGTTCATGTTCGTGTGGGCCCACTAGTGACCCGCATTTATTGCGCCGGGACAAGTTGTGAAAACCGTATTTTCCGCACCCGGTAGTGACTAGGAGTCCTAAAATGTGTTCTGAAACGACCCGTGCGCGAAACACCCCCGCACAACTTTGTTCATGTTCGAGTGGTCCCGTTAGTGACTCGCATTTATTGCGGCGACACAAGTTTTGAAAACCGTGTTATCCGCACCCGTTAGTGACTAGGAGGAAAACCGTGTTTTCCGCACCCGTTAGTGACAAGGAGTCCTAAAATGTGTTACGTAACGACCCGTGCGCGAAACATGAACGTACAATTGTGTTCATGTTCGGGTGGGCCCACTAGTGACCCGCATTTATTGCTGCTGGGACAAGTTGTGAAAACCGTATTTTTCGCACCCGTTAGTGACTAGGAGTCCTAAAATGTGTTCGGAACGACCCGTGCGCAAACACCGACACACAATTTTTTTCATATTTTTGTGGGTCCACTAGTGACCCGCATTTATTGCGCCGGGACAAGTTGTGAAAACCGTATTTTCCGCACCCGGTAGTGACTAGGAGTCCTAAAATGTGTTCCGAAATGACCCGTGCACGAAACACCCCCGCACAACTTTGTTCATGTTCGAGTGGTCCTGTTAGTGACTCGCATTTATTGCGGCGACACAAGTTTTGAAAACCGTGTTTTCCGCACCCGTTAGTGACTAGGAGGAAAACCGTGTTTTCCGCACCCGTTAGTGACTAGGAGTCCTAAAATGTGTTCCGTAACGACCCGTGCGCGAAACATGAACGTACAATTGTGTTCATGTTCGGGTGGGCCCACTAGTGACCCGCATTTATTGCGCTGGGACAAGTTGTGAAAACCGTATTTTTCGCACCCGTTAGTTACTAGGAGGCCTAAAATGTGTTCTGGAACGACCCGTGCGCAAACACCGACACACAATTTTTTTCATGTTTTGGTGGGTCCACTAGTGACCCGCATTTATTGCGCCGGGACAAGTTGTGAAAACCGTATTTTCCGCACCCGGTAGTGACTAGGAGTCCTAAAATGTGTTCTGAAATGACCCGAGCACGAAACACCCCCGCACAACTTTGTTCATGATCGAGTGGTCCCGTTAGTGACTCGCATTTATTGCGGCGACACAAGTTTTGAAAACCGTGTTTTCCGCACCCGTTAGTGACTAGGAGGAAAACCGTGTTTTCCGCACCCGTTAGTGACTAGGAGTCCTAAAATGTGTTCAGTAACGACTCGTGCGCGAAACATGAACGTACAATTGTGTTCATGTTCGGGTGGGCCCACTAGTGACCCGCATTTATTGCTGCTGGGACAAGTTGTGAAAACCGTATTTTCCGCACCCGTTAGTTACTAGGAGGCCTAAAATGTGTTCTGGAACGACCCGTGCGCAAACACCGACACACAATTTTTTCATGTTTTGGTGGGTCCACTAGTGACCCGCATTTATTGCGCCGGGACAAGTTGTGAAAACCGTATTTTCCGCACCCGGTAGTGACTAGGAGTCCTAAAATGTGTTCCGAAATGACCCGTGCACGAAACACCCCCGCACAACTTTGTTCATGTTCGAGTGGTCCCGTTAGTGACTCGCATTTATTGCGGCGACACAAGTTTTGAAAACCGTGTTTTCCGCACTCGTTAGTGACTAGGAGGAAAACCGTGTTTTCCACACCCGTTAGTGACTAGGAGTCCTAAAATGTGTTCCGTAACGACCCGTGCGCGAAACATGAACGTACAATTGTGTTCATGTTCGGGTGGGCCCACTAGTGACCCGCATTTATTGCGCTGGGACAAGTTGTGAAAACCGTATTTTCGCACCCGTTAGTGACTAGGAGTCCTAAAATGTGTTCTGGAATGACCCGTGCGCGAAATACCGATGCACAACTTTGTTCATGTTCGAGTGGTCCCGTTAGTGACCCGCATTTATTGCGCCGGCACAAGTTGTGACCAGGAGTCCTAAAAGGTATTTAGCAACGACTCGTGCGCGAAACAACGACACACAATTTTGTTCATGTATCGGTGGGCCCGATGAGTGACCTGCATTTATTGCGCCACGACAAGTTGTGAAAACCGTGTTTTCAAGACCCGTTAGTGACTAGGATTCCTAAAATGTGTTCGGAACGACCCGTACGGGAAACACGAACGTACAAATTTGTTCATGTTCGGGTGGCCCCACTAGTGACCCGCATTTATTGCGCCGGGACAAGTTGTGAAAACCGTATTTTCCGCACCCGGTAGTGACTAGGAGTCCTAAAATGTGTTCTATAACGAACCGTGTGCGAAACATGAACGTACATTTTTTTTCATGTTCGGGTGGGACTAGTGACCCGCATTTATTGCGCTCGGGACAAGTTGTGAAAACCGTGTTTTCCGCACCCGGTAGTGACTAGCAGTCCTAAAATGTGTTCGGAACGACCCGTGCGCAAAACACCGATGCACAACTTTGTTCATGTTCGAGTGGTCCCGTTAGTGACCCGCATTTATTGCGCCGGCACAAGTTCCGACCAGGAGTCCTAAAAGGTGTTCGGGAACGACTCTTGCGCGAAACAACGACACACAATTTTGTTCATGTATCGGTGGGCCCAAGTAGTGACCTGCATTTATTGCGCCACGACAAGTTGTGAAAACCGTGTTTTCGGGACCCGTTAGTGACTAGGATTCCTAAAATGTGTTCGGAACGACCCGTGCGCGAAACACGAACGTACGAATTTGTTCATGTTCGGGTGGGCCCACTAGTGACCCGCATTTATTGCGCCGGGACAAGTTGTGAAAACCGTGTTTTCCGCACCCATCGGTGACTAGGAGTCCTAAAATATGTTCTGGAACATCCCGTGCGCGAAACACGAACGTACAATTTTGTGCATGTTTGGGTGGGCCCACTAGTGACACGCATTTGTTGCGCCGGGACAAGTTGTGAAAACCGTGTTTTCCACACCCGGTAGTGACTAGGATTCCTAGAATGTGTTCTGGAACGACCCGTGCGCAAAACACCGAAACAGATTTTTGTTCATGTTTCGGTGGGCCCACTAGTGACACGCATTTGTTGCGTCGGTACATGTTTTGAAAACCATATTTTCTGCACCCGGTAGTCACTAGGAGGCCTAAAATGTGGTCTAGAACGACCCTGCGCGAAACACCGACACACAACTTTGTTAATGTTTGAGTGGTCCCGTTAGTGACCCGCATTTATTACGGCGAGACAAGTTTTGAAAACCGTGTTTTCCGAACCCGTAAGTGACTAGGAGGCCTAAAATGTGTGCTGGAACGACCCGTGCGCGAAACACCGACACACAATTTTTTTCATGTTTTGGTGGGCCCAGTAGGGACCCGCATTTATTGCGCCGGGACAAGTTGTGAAAACCGTATTTTCCGCACCCGGTAGTGACTAGGAGTCCTAAAATTTGTTCTGAAACGACCCGTGCGCGAAACACCCACGCACAACTTTGTTCATGTTCGAGTGGTCCCGTTAGTGACCCGCATTTATTGCGGCGACACAAGTTTTGAAAACCGTGTTTTCCGCACCCGTTAGTGACTAGGAGGAAAACCGTGTTTTCCGCACCCGTTAGTGACTAGGAGTTTTCTGTAACGACCCGTGCGCGAAACGTGAACGTATAATTTTGTTCATGTTCGGGTGGGCCCACTAGTGACCCGCATTTATTGCGCCGGGACAAGTTGTGAAAACCGTATTTTCCGCACCCGGTAGTGACTAGGAGTCCTAAAATGTGTTCTATAACGAACCGTGTGCGAAAGATGAACGTACATTTTTTTTCATGTTCGGGTGGGACTAGTGACCCGCATTTATTGCGCTAGGACAAGTTGTGAAAACCGTGTTTTCCGCACCCGGTAGTGACTAGCAGTCCTAAAATGTGTTCGGAACGACCCGTGCGCGAAACACCGATGCACAACTTTATTCATGTTCGAGTGGTCCCGTTAGTGATCCACATTTATTGTGGCGAGACAAGTTTTGAAAACCGTGTTTTTCGCACCCGTTAGTGAGTAGGAGGCCTAAAATGTGTTCGGAACAACCCGTGCGCGAAACACGGACACACAATTTTGTCCTTGTTCGGTTGGGCCCACTAGTGACCCGCATTTATTGCGCCGAGTCAAGTTGTGAAAACCGTGTTTTCCGCACCCGTTAGTTACTAGGAGTCCTAAAATGTGTTCGGAACATCTCGTGCGCGAAACACGAACATACAAGTTTGTTCATGTTCGGGTGGGCCCTAGAGTGACCCATATTTATTGCGCCGGGACAAGTTGTTAAAACCGTGTTTTCCGCACCCGGTAGTGACCAGGAGTCCTAAAATGTGTTTTGTAACGACCCTCGCGCGAAACACCAACATACAATTTTGTTTATGTTCGGGTGGGCCCACTAGTGATCCGCATTTATTGCGCCGGACAAGTTGTGAAAACCGTGTTTTCCGCAGCCACTAGTGAATAGGAGTCCTAAAATATGTTCTGGAACATCCCGTGCGCGAAACACGTACGTACAATTTTGTGCATGTTCGGGTGGGCCCACTAGTGACCCGCATTTATTGCGCCGGGACAAGTTGTGAAAATCGTGTTTTTCGCACCCATTAGTGACTAGGAGTCCTAAAATATGTTCTGGAACATCCCGTGCGCGAAACACGAACGTACAATTTTGTGCATGTTCGGGTGGGCCCACTAGTGACACGCATTTGTTGCGCCGGGACAAGTTGTGAAAACCGTGTTTTCCGCACCCGTAGTGACTAGGGTTCCTAGAATGATAGGTGTAGAGTGCCCGATCTTTCGGTGAGTGTAGATAATTTCGATTGGTGGACGTTGACCCTCACGATCCGACTACGACGAGCAAGCCCGAAGCGCCAATGCAATCGCTGAACCAACTTCCGATGGTTATTGAACCTGCGGTTAAACAAATTCAACCTGATCACGAGGATCAATCCTTGCAAGCAATCGAAGAACAAGCAAGAATAAGAGGCGAGCAATCCGATGTATTGCACGAAAGTGGAGTTCTGAATTCAACGTCGAAGGGACGGAATGTATAGCTAGGCTAATACTAAAACAAAACTCAAGTCTGAAATAAAAGAGAGTCTCTATCTAAATAGGGGGAGGGGGCGGCGCGTGAACGGTACCCGTGGGTGCCGTAGCGCGGCCGGTGCCCAACCCTAGTCTCCCATATGGGCCTCTTGTTGGCCCATCCTCTAGTCTTCCGGCCCAAAGTTCTTTAACGAGTATGACGAAGCTCAATTCTCTTGCACGGGCCCGAGTAATCGGACCGGAATACGTCGTCTTGATGATAGGGCTTCCATCTTGACGGCCCACTAGAGGGGCGCGGCTTGGGAAGGCGCACCGGCTTGGAGTGGGGCGTCGTCGTTCGTCGTCGTTCGTTCGTCGTCGTTCGTCGTCGTATGTACGTCGTTGATGTCCTCATCATAGAATGTGTTCGGAACGACCCGTGCGCAAAACACCGACACACAATTTTGTTCATGTTTCGGTGGACCCACTAGTGACACGCATTTATTGCGCCGGTACATGTTGTGAAAACCATATTTTCTCGCATCCGGTAGTCACTAGGAGGCCTAAAATGTGGTCCGGAACGACCTCGCGCGAAACACCGACGCACAACTTTGTTCATGTTTGAGTGGTCTCGTTAGTGACCCGCATTTATTGCGGCGAGACAAGTTTTGAAAACCGTGTTTTCTGCACCCGTTAGTGACTAACAGGCCTAAAATGTGTTCTGGAATGACCCGTGCGCGAAACACCGACACACAATTTTTTTCATGTTTTGGTGGTCCCACTAGTGACCCGCATTTATTGCGCCGGGACAAGTTGTGAAAACCGTATTTTCCACACCCGGTAGTGACTAGGAGTCCTAAAATGTGTTCGGAACGACCCGTGCGTGAAACACCCATGCACAACTTTGTTCATGTTCGAGTGGTCCCGTTAGTGACCCGCATTTATTGCGGCGACGTAAGTTTTGAAAACCGTGTTTTCCGCACCCGTTAGTGACTAGGAGGAAAACCGTGTTCTCCGCACCCGTTAGTGACTAGGAGTCCTAAAATGTGTTATGTAACGACCCGTGCGCGAAACATGAACGTACAATTTTGTTCATGTTCGGGTGGGCCCACTAGTGACCCGCATTTATTGCGCCGGGACAAGTTGTGAAAACCGTGTTTTCCGCACCCGTTAGTGACTAGGAGTCCTAAAATGTGTTCTATATCGAACCGTGTGCGAAACATGAACGTACAATTTTGTTCATGCTCGGGTAGGTCCACTAGTGACCCGCATTTAGTGCGCCAGGACAAATTGTGAAAACCATGTTTTCCGCACCCGTAGTGACTAGGAGACCTAAAAGGTGTTCTAGAACGACTCGTGCGCAAAACAACGACACACAATTTTGTTCATGTATCGGTGGGCCCACTAGTGACCTGCATTTATTGCGCCACAACAAGTTGTGAAAACCGTGTTTTCAGGACCCATTAGTGACTAGGATTCCTAAAATGTGTTCTGGAACGACCCGTGCGCGAAACACCGACACACAATTTTTTTCATGTTTTGGTGGACCCACTAGTTACCCGCATTTATTGCGTCGGTACAAGTTGTGAAAACCGTATTTTCCGCACCCGGTAGTGACTAGGAGTCCTAAAATGTGTTCGGAACGACCCGTGCGCGAAGCACCCACGCACAACTTTGTTCATGTTCGAGTGGTCCCGTTAGTGACCCGCATCTATTGCGGCGACACAAGTTTTGAAAACCGTGTTTTCCACACCCGTTAGTGACTAGGAGGAAAACCGTGTTTTCCGCACCCGTTAGTGACTAGGAGTCCTAAGATGTGTTCTCGTAACGACCCGTGCGCGAAACATGAACGTACAATTTTGTTCATGTTCGGGTGGGCCCACTAGTGACACGCATTGGTTGCGCCAGTACATGTTGTGAAAACCATATTTTTTGCACCCGGTAGTCACTAGGAGGCCTAAAATGTGGTCCGGAACGACCTCGCGCGAAACACCGACGCACAACTTTGTTCATGTTTGAGTGGTCCCGTTAGTGACCCGCATTTATTGCGCTCGGACAAGTTGTGAAAACCGTGTTTTCGGGACCCGTTAGTGACTAGGATTCCTAAAATGTGTTATGGAACGACCCGTGCGCCAAACACGAACGTACAAATTTGTCCATGTTCGGGTGGGCCCACTAGTGACCCGCATTTATTGCGCGGACAAGTTGTGAAAACCGTGTTTTCCGCACCTATTAGTGACTAGGAGTCCTAAAATATGTTCTGGAACATCCCGTGCGCAAAACACCGACACACAATTTTGTTCATGTTTCGGTGGGCCCACTAGTGACACGCATTTGTTGCGCCGGTACATGGTAGGGAAACCATAGTTTCGCACCCGGTAGTCACTAGGAGGCCTAAAATGTGGTCAGGAACGACCATGCGCGAAACACCGACGCACAATTTTGTTCATGTTTGAGTGGTCCCGTTAGTGACCCGCATTTATTGCGGCGAGACAAGTTTTGAAAACCGTGTTTTCCGCACCCGTTAGTGACTAGGAGGGCTAAATGTGTTCTGGAACGACCCGTGCGCGAAACACCGACACACAATTTTTTTCATGTTTTGGTGGGCCCACTAGTTACCCGCATTTATTGCGTCGGGACAAGTTGTGAAAATCGTATTTTCCGCACCCGGTAGTGACTAGGAGTCCTAAAATGTGTTCTGAAACGACCCGTGCGCGAAACACCCACGCACAACTTTGTTCATGTTCGAGTGGTCCCGTTAGTGATCCGCATTTATTGTGGCGACACAAGTTTTGAAAACCGTGTTTTCCGCACCCGTTAGTGACTAGGAGGAAAACCGTGTTTTCTCGCACCCGTTAGTGACTAGGAGTCCTAAAATGTGTTCCGTAACGACTCGTGCGCGAAACATGAACGTACAATATTGTTCATGTTCGGGTGGGCCCACTAGTGACACGCATTGGTTGCGCCGGTACATGTTGTGAAAACCATATTTTCTGCACCCGGTGGTCACTAGGAGGCCTAAAATGTGGTCCGGAACAACCCTACGCGAAACACCGACGCACAACATTGTTCATGTTTGAGTGGTCCCGTTAGTGACCCACATTTATTGTGGCGAGACAAGTTTTGAAAACCGTGTTTTCCGCACCCGTTAGTTACTAGGAGGCCTAAAATGTGTTCTGGAACGACCCGTGCGCAAACACCGACACACAATTTTTTTCATGTTTTGGTGGGCCCACTAGTGACCCGCATTTATTGCGCCGGGACAAGTTGTGAAAACCGTATTTTCCGCACCCGGTAGTGACTAGGAGTCCTAAAATGTGTTCTCGAAATGACCCGTGCACGAAACACCCCCGCACAACTTTGTTCATGTTCGAGTGGTCCCGTTAGTGACTCGCATATATTGCGGCGACACAAGTTTTGAAAACCGTGTTTTCCGCACTCGTTAGTGACTAGGAGGAAAACCGTGTTTTCCACACCCGTTAGTGACTAGGAGTCCTAAAATGTGTTCTCGTAACGACCCGTGCGCGAAACCTGAACGTACAATTGTGTTCATGTTCGGGTGGGCCCACTAGTGACCCGCATTTATTGCGCTGGGACAAGTTGTGAAAACCGTATTTTTCGCACCCGTTAGTGACTAGGAGTCCTAAAATGTGTTCGGAATGACCCGTGCGCGAAATACCGATGCACAACTTTGTTCATGTTCGAGTGGTCCCGTTAGTGACCCGCATTTATTGCGCCGGCACAAGTTGTGACCAGGAGTCCTAAAAGGAATTTAGCAACGACTCGTGCGCGAAACAACGACACACAATTTTGTTCATGTATCGGTGGGCCCAAGTAGTGACCTGCATTTATTGCGCCACGACAAGTTGTGAAAACCGTGTTTTCAAGACCCGTTAGTGACTAGGATTCCTAAAATGTGTTCGGAACGACCCGTACGGGAAACACGAACGTACAAATTTGTTCATGTTCGGGTGGCCCCACTAGTGACCCGCATTTATTGCGCCGGGACAAGTTGTGAAAACCGTATTTTCCGCACCCGTAGTGACTAGGAGTCCTAAAATGTGTTCTATAACGAACCGTGTGCGAAACATGAACGTACATTTTTTTTCATGTTCGGGTGGGACTAGTGACCCGCATTTATTGCGCTGGGACAAGTTGTGAAAACCGTGTTTTCCGCACCCGGTAGTGACTAGCAGTCCTAAAATGTGTTCTGGAACGACCCGTGCGCAAAACACCGATGCACAACTTTGTTCATGTTCGAGTGGTCCCGTTAGTGACCCGCATTTATTGCGCCGGCACAAGTTCCGACCAGGAGTCCTAAAAGGTGTTCAGGAACGACTCTTGCGCGAAACAACGACACACAATTTTGTTCATGTATCGGTGGGCCCAGTAGTGACCTGCATTTATTGCGCCACGACAAGTTGTGAAAACCGTGTTTTCAGGACCCGTTAGTGACTAGGATTCCTAAAATGTGTTCGGAACGACCCGTGCGCGAAACACGAACGTACGAATTTGTTCATGTTCGGGTGGGCCCACTAGTGACCCGCATTTATTGCGCCGGGACAAGTTGTGAAAACCGTGTTTTCCGCACCCATCGCTGACTAGGAGTCCTAAAATATGTTCTCGGAACATCCCGTGCGCGAAACACGAACGTACAATTTTGTGCATGTTTGGGTGGGCCCACTAGTGACACGCATTTGTTGCGCCGGACAAGTTGTGAAAACCGTGTTTTCCACACCCGGTAGTGACTAGGATTCCTAGAATGTGTTCTGGAACGACCCGTGCGCAAAACACCGAAACAGATTTTTGTTCATGTTTCGGTGGGCCCACTAGTGACACGCATTTGTTGCGTCGGTACATGTTTTGAAAACCATATTTTCTGCACCCGGTAGTCACTAGGAGGCCTAAAATGTGGTCTAGAACGACCCTGCGCGAAACACCGACACACAACTTTGTTAATGTTTGAGTGGTCCCGTTAGTGACCCGCATTTATTACGGCGAGACAAGTTTTGAAAACCGTGTTTTCCGAACCCGTAAGTGACTAGGAGGCCTAAAATGTGTGCTGGAACGACCCGTGCGCGAAACACCGACACACAATTTTTTTCATGTTTTGGTGGGCCCAGTAGGGACCCGCATTTATTGCGCCGGACAAGTTGTGAAAACCGTATTTTCCGCACCCGGTAGTGACTAGGAGTCCTAAAATTTGTTCTGAAACGACCCGTGCGCGAAACACCCACGCACAACTTTGTTCATGTTCGAGTGGTCCCGTTAGTGACCCGCATTTATTGCGGCGACACAAGTTTTGAAAACCGTGTTTTCCGCACCCGTTAGTGACTAGGAGGAAAACCGTGTTTTCCGCACCCGTTAGTGACTAGGAGTTTTCCGTAACGACCCGTGCGCGAAACGTGAACGTATAATTTTGTTCATGTTCGGGTGGGCCCACTAGTGACCCGCATTTATTGCGCCGGGACAAGTTGTGAAAACCGTATTTTCCGCACCCGGTAGTGACTAGGAGTCCTAAAATGTGTTCTATAACGAACCGTGTGCGAAAGATGAACGTACATTTTTTTTCATGTTCGGGTGGGACTAGTGACCCGCATTTATTGCGCTAGGACAAGTTGTGAAAACCGTGTTTTCCGCACCCGGTAGTGACTAGCAGTCCTAAAATGTGTTCTGGAACGACCCGTGCGCGAAACACCGATGCACAACTTTATTCATGTTCGAGTGGTCCCGTTAGTGATCCACATTTATTGTGGCGAGATAAGTTTTGAAAACCGTGTTTTTCGCACCCGTTAGTGAGTAGGAGGCCTAAAATGTGTTCGGAACAACCCGTGCGCGAAACACGGACACACAATTTTGTCCTTGTTCGGTTGGGCCCACTAGTGACCCGCATTTATTGCGCCGAGTCAAGTTGTGAAAACCGTGTTTTCCGCACCCGTTAGTTACTAGGAGTCCTAAAATGTGTTCTGGAACATCTCGTGCGCGAAACACGAACATACAAGTTTGTTCATGTTCGGGTGGGCCCTAGAGTGACCCATATTTATTGCGCCGGGACAAGTTGTTAAAACCGTGTTTTCCGCACCCGGTAGTGACCAGGAGTCCTAAAATGTGTTTTGTAACGACCCTCGCGCGAAACACCAACATACAATTTTGTTTATGTTCGGGTGGGCCCACTAGTGATCCGCATTTATTGCGCCGGGACAAGTTGTGAAAACCGTGTTTTCCGCAGCCACTAGTGAATAGGAGTCCTAAAATATGTTCTGGAACATCCCGTGCGCGAAACACGAACGTACAATTTTGTGCATGTTCGGGTGGGCCCACTAGTGACCCGCATTTATTGCGCCGGGACAAGTTGTGAAAATCGTGTTTTTCGCACCCATTAGTGACTAGGAGTCCTAAAATATGTTCTGGAACATCCCGTGCGCGAAACACGAACGTACAATTTTGTGCATGTTCGGGTGGGCCCACTAGTGACACGCATTTGTTGCGCCGGACAAGTTGTGAAAACCGTGTTTTCCGCACCCGGTAGTGACTAGGATTCCTAGAATGTGTTCGGAACGACCCGTGCGCAAAACACCGACACACAATTTTGTTCATGTTTCGGTGGACCCACTAGTGACACGCATTTATTGCGCCGGTACATGTTGTGAAAACCATATTTTCTGCATCCGGTAGTCACTAGGAGGCCTAAAATGTGGTCCGGAACGACCTCGCGCGAAACACCGACGCACAACTTTGTTCATGTTTGAGTGGTCTCGTTAGTGACCTGCATTTATTGCGGCGAGACAAGTTTTGAAAACCGTGTTTTCTGCACCCGTTAGTGACTAACAGTGCCTAAAATGTGTTCTGGAATGACCCGTGCGCGAAACACCGACACACAATTTTTTTCATGTTTTGGTGGTCCCACTAGTGACCCGCATTTATTGCGCCGGACAAGTTGTGAAAACCGTATTTTCCACACCCGGTAGTGACTAGGAGTCCTAAAATGTGTTCGGAACGACCCGTGCGTGAAACACCCATGCACAACTTTGTTCATGTTCGAGTGGTCCCGTTAGTGACCCGCATTTATTGCGGCGACGTAAGTTTTGAAAACCGTGTTTTCCGCACCCGTTAGTGACTAGGAGGAAAACCGTGTTCTCCGCACCCGTTAGTGACTAGGAGTCCTAAAATGTGTTATGTAACGACTCGTGCGCGAAACATGAACGTACAATTTTGTTCATGTTCGGGTGGGCCCACTAGTGACCCGCATTTATTGCGCCGGGACAAGTTGTGAAAACCGTGTTTTCCGCACCCGTTAGTGACTAGGAGTCCTAAAATGTGTTCTATATCGAACCGTGTGCGAAACATGAACGTACAATTTTGTTCATGCTCGGGTAGGTCCACTAGTGACCCGCATTTAGTGCGCCAGGACAAATTGTGAAAACCATGTTTTCCGCACCCGGTAGTGACTAGGAGACCTAAAAGGTGTTCTAGAACGACTCGTGCGCAAAACAACGACACACAATTTTGTTCATGTATCGGTGGGCCCACTAGTGACCTGCATTTATTGCGCCACAACAAGTTGTGAAAACCGTGTTTTCGGGACCCATTAGTGACTAGGATTCCTAAAATGTGTTCTGGAACGACCCGTGCGCGAAACACCGACACACAATTTTTTTCATGTTTTGGTGGACCCACTAGTTACCCGCATTTATTGCGTCGGTACAAGTTGTGAAAACCGTATTTTCCGCACCCGGTAGTGACTAGGAGTCCTAAAATGTGTTCGGAACGACCCGTGCGCGAAGCACCCACGCACAACTTTGTTCATGTTCGAGTGGTCCCGTTAGTGACCCGCATCTATTGCGGCGACACAAGTTTTGAAAACCGTGTTTTCCACACCCGTTAGTGACTAGGAGGAAAACCGTGTTTTCCGCACCCGTTAGTGACTAGGAGTCCTAAGATGTGTTCTCGTAACGACCCGTGCGCGAAACATGAACGTACAATTTTGTTCATGTTCGGGTGGGCCCACTAGTGACACGCATTGGTTGCGCCGGTACATGTTGTGAAAACCATATTTTTTGCACCCGGTAGTCACTAGGAGGCCTAAAATGTGGTCCGGAACGACCCTGCGCGAAACACCGACGCACAACTTTGTTCATGTTTGAGTGGTCCCGTTAGTGACCCGCATTTATTGCGCTCGGACAAGTTGTGAAAACCGTGTTTTCGGGACCCGTTAGTGACTAGGATTCCTAAAATGTGTTATGGAACGACCCGTGCGCGAAACACGAACGTACAAATTTGTCCATGTTCGGGTGGGCCCACTAGTGACCCGCATTTATTGCGCGGACAAGTTGTGAAAACCGTGTTTTCCGCACCTATTAGTGACTAGGAGTCCTAAAATATGTTCTGGAACATCCCGTGCGCAAAACACCGACACACAATTTTGTTCATGTTTCGGTGGGCCCACTAGTGACACGCATTTGTTGCGCCGGTACATGGTAGGGAAACCATAGTTTCTGCACCCGGTAGTCACTAGGAGGCCTAAAATGTGGTCAGGAACGACCATGCGCGAAACACCGACGCACAATTTTGTTCATGTTTGAGTGGTCCCGTTAGTGACCCGCATTTATTGCGGCGAGACAAGTTTTGAAAACCGTGTTTTCCGCACCCGTTAGTGACTAGGAGGGCTAAATGTGTTCTGGAACGACCCGTGCGCGAAACACCGACACACAATTTTTTTCATGTTTTGGTGGGCCCACTAGTTACCCGCATTTATTGCGTCGGGACAAGTTGTGAAAATCGTATTTTCCGCACCCGGTAGTGACTAGGAGTCCTAAAATGTGTTCTGAAACGACCCGTGCGCGAAACACCCACGCACAACTTTGTTCATGTTCGAGTGGTCCCGTTAGTGATCCGCATTTATTGTGGCGACACAAGTTTTGAAAACCGTGTTTTCCGCACCCGTTAGTGACTAGGAGGAAAACCGTGTTTTCTGCACCCGTTAGTGACTAGGAGTCCTAAAATGTGTTCCGTAACGACTCGTGCGCGAAACATGAACGTACAATATTGTTCATGTTCGGGTGGGCCCACTAGTGACACGCATTGGTTGCGCCGGTACATGTTGTGAAAACCATATTTTCTGCACCCGGTGGTCACTAGGAGGCCTAAAATGTGGTCCGGAACAACCCTACGCGAAACACCGACGCACAACATTGTTCATGTTTGAGTGGTCCCGTTAGTGACCCACATTTATTGTGGCGAGACAAGTTTTGAAAACCGTGTTTTCCGCACCCGTTAGTTACTAGGAGGCCTAAAATGTGTTCTGGAACGACCCGTGCGCAAACACCGACACACAATTTTTTTCATGTTTTGGTGGGCCCACTAGTGACCCGCATTTATTGCGCCGGGACAAGTTGTGAAAACCGTATTTTCCGCACCCGGTAGTGACTAGGAGTCCTAAAATGTGTTCTCGAAATGACCCGTGCACGAAACACCCCCGCACAACTTTGTTCATGTTCGAGTGGTCCCGTTAGTGACTCGCATATATTGCGGCGACACAAGTTTTGAAAACCGTGTTTTCCGCACTCGTTAGTGACTAGGAGGAAAACCGTGTTTTCCACACCCGTTAGTGACTAGGAGTCCTAAAATGTGTTCTCGTAACGACTCGTGCGCGAAACCCGAACGTACAATTGTGTTCATGTTCGGGTGGGCCCACTAGTGACCCGCATTTATTGCGCCTGGGACAAGTTGTGAAAACCGTATTTTTCGCACCCGTTAGTGACTAGGAGTCCTAAAATGTGTTCTGGAATGACCCGTGCGCGAAATACCGATGCACAACTTTGTTCATGTTCGAGTGGTCCCGTTAGTGACCCGCATTTATTGCGTCGGCACAAGTTGTGACCAGGAGTCCTAAAAGGAATTTAGCAACGACTCGTGCGCGAAACAACGACACACAATTTTGTTCATGTATCGGTGGGCCCGAGTAGTGACCTGCATTTATTGCGCCACGACAAGTTGTGAAAACCGTGTTTTCAAGACCCGTTAGTGACTAGGATTCCTAAAATGTGTTCGGAACGACCCGTACGGGAAACACGAACGTACAAATTTGTTCATGTTCGGGTGGCCCCACTAGTGACCCGCATTTATTGCGCCGGACAAGTTGTGAAAACCGTATTTTCCGCACCCGGTAGTGACTAGGAGTCCTAAAATGTGTTCTATAACGAACCGTGTGCGAAACATGAACGTACATTTTTTTTCATGTTCGGGTGGGACTAGTGACCCGCATTTATTGCGCTGGGACAAGTTGTGAAAACCGTGTTTTCCGCACCCGGTAGTGACTAGCAGTCCTAAAATGTGTTCTGGAACGACCCGTGCGCAAAACACCGATGCACAACTTTGTTCATGTTCGAGTGGTCCCGTTAGTGACCCGCATTTATTGCGCCGGCACAAGTTCCGACCAGGAGTCCTAAAAGGTGTTCAGGAACGACTCTTGCGCGAAACAACGACACACAATTTTGTTCATGTATCGGTGGGCCCAAGTAGTGACCTGCATTTATTGCGCCACGACAAGTTGTGAAAACCGTGTTTTCGGGACCCGTTAGTGACTAGGATTCCTAAAATGTGTTCTGGAACGACCCGTGCGCGAAACACGAACGTACGAATTTGTTCATGTTCGGGTGGGCCCACTAGTGACCCGCATTTATTGCGCCGGGACAAGTTGTGAAAACCGTGTTTTCCGCACCCATCGGTGACTAGGAGTCCTAAAATATGTTCTCGGAACATCCCGTGCGCGAAACACGAACGTACAATTTTGTGCATGTTTGGGTGGGCCCACTAGTGACACGCATTTGTTGCGCCGGGACAAGTTGTGAAAACCGTGTTTTCCACACCCGGTAGTGACTAGGATTCCTAGAATGTGTTCTGGAACGACCCGTGCGCAAAACACCGAAACAGATTTTTGTTCATGTTTCGGTGGGCCCACTAGTGACACGCATTTGTTGCGTCGGTACATGTTTTGAAAACCATATTTTCTGCACCCGGTAGTCACTAGGAGGCCTAAAATGTGGTCTAGAACGACCCTGCGCGAAACACCGACACACAACTTTGTTAATGTTTGAGTGGTCCCGTTAGTGACCCGCATTTATTACGGCGAGACAAGTTTTGAAAACCGTGTTTTCCGAACCCGTAAGTGACTAGGAGGCCTAAAATGTGTGCTGGAACGACCCGTGCGCGAAACACTCGACACACAATTTTTTTCATGTTTTGGTGGGCCCGATAGGGACCCGCATTTATTGCGCCGGGACAAGTTGTGAAAACCGTATTTTCCGCACCCGGTAGTGACTAGGAGTCCTAAAATTTGTTCTGAAACGACCCGTGCGCGAAACACCCACGCACAACTTTGTTCATGTTCGAGTGGTCCCGTTAGTGACCCGCATTTATTGCGGCGACACAAGTTTTGAAAACCGTGTTTTCCGCACCCGTTAGTGACTAGGAGGAAAACCGTGTTTTCCGCACCCGTTAGTGACTAGGAGTTTTCTCGTAACGACCCGTGCGCGAAACGTGAACGTATAATTTTGTTCATGTTCGGGTGGGCCCACTAGTGACCCGCATTTATTGCGCCGGACAAGTTGTGAAAACCGTATTTTCCGCACCCGGTAGTGACTAGGAGTCCTAAAATGTGTTCTATAACGAACCGTGTGCGAAAGATGAACGTACATTTTTTTTCATGTTCGGGTGGGACTAGTGACCCGCATTTATTGCGCTAGGACAAGTTGTGAAAACCGTGTTTTCCGCACCCGGTAGTGACTAGCAGTCCTAAAATGTGTTCTGGAACGACCCGTGCGCGAAACACCGATGCACAACTTTATTCATGTTCGAGTGGTCCCGTTAGTGATCCACATTTATTGTGGCGAGACAAGTTTTGAAAACCGTGTTTTTCGCACCCGTTAGTGAGTAGGAGGCCTAAAATGTGTTCGGAACAACCCGTGCGCGAAACACGGACACACAATTTTGTCCTTGTTCGGTTGGGCCCACTAGTGACCCGCATTTATTGCGCCGAGTCAAGTTGTGAAAACCGTGTTTTCCGCACCCGTTAGTTACTAGGAGTCCTAAAATGTGTTCGGAACATCTCGTGCGCGAAACACGAACATACAAGTTTGTTCATGTTCGGGTGGGCCCTAGAGTGACCCATATTTATTGCGCCGGGACAAGTTGTTAAAACCGTGTTTTCCGCACCCGGTAGTGACCAGGAGTCCTAAAATGTGTTTTGTAACGACCCTCTGCGCGAAACACCAACATACAATTTTGTTTATGTTCGGGTGGGCCCACTAGTGATCCGCATTTATTGCGCCGGGACAAGTTGTGAAAACCGTGTTTTCCGCAGCCACTAGTGAATAGGAGTCCTAAAATATGTTCTGGAACATCCCGTGCGCGAAACACGAACGTACAATTTTGTGCATGTTCGGGTGGGCCCACTAGTGACCCGCATTTATTGCGCCGGGACAAGTTGTGAAAATCGTGTTTTTCGCACCCATTAGTGACTAGGAGTCCTAAAATATGTTCGGAACATCCCGTGCGCGAAACACGAACGTACAATTTTGTGCATGTTCGGGTGGGCCCACTAGTGACACGCATTTGTTGCGCCGGGACAAGTTGTGAAAACCGTGTTTTCCGCACCCGGTAGTGACTAGGATTCCTAGAATGTGTTCGGAACGACCCGTGCGCAAAACACCGACACACAATTTTGTTCATGTTTCGGTGGACCCACTAGTGACACGCATTTATTGCGCCGGTACATGTTGTGAAAACCATATTTTCTGCATCCGGTAGTCACTAGGAGGCCTAAAATGTGGTCCGGAACGACCCTGCGCGAAACACCGACGCACAACTTTGTTCATGTTTGAGTGGTCTCGTTAGTGACCCGCATTTATTGCGGCGAGACAAGTTTTGAAAACCGTGTTTTCTGCACCCGTTAGTGACTAACAGGCCTAAAATGTGTTCTGGAATGACCCGTGCGCGAAACACCGACACACAATTTTTTTCATGTTTTGGTGGTCCCACTAGTGACCCGCATTTATTGCGCCGGACAAGTTGTGAAAACCGTATTTTCCACACCCGGTAGTGACTAGGAGTCCTAAAATGTGTTCGGAACGACCCGTGCGTGAAACACCCATGCACAACTTTGTTCATGTTCGAGTGGTCCCGTTAGTGACCCGCATTTATTGCGGCGACGTAAGTTTTGAAAACCGTGTTTTCCGCACCCGTTAGTGACTAGGAGGAAAACCGTGTTCTCCGCACCCGTTAGTGACTAGGAGTCCTAAAATGTGTTATGTAACGACCCGTGCGCGAAACATGAACGTACAATTTTGTTCATGTTCGGGTGGGCCCACTAGTGACCCGCATTTATTGCGCCGGGACAAGTTGTGAAAACCGTGTTTTCCGCACCCGTTAGTGACTAGGAGTCCTAAAATGTGTTCTATATCGAACCGTGTGCGAAACATGAACGTACAATTTTGTTCATGCTCGGGTAGGTCCACTAGTGACCCGCATTTAGTGCGCCAGGACAAATTGTGAAAACCATGTTTTCCGCACCCGTAGTGACTAGGAGACCTAAAAGGTGTTCTAGAACGACTCGTGCGCAAAACAACGACACACAATTTTGTTCATGTATCGGTGGGCCCACTAGTGACCTGCATTTATTGCGCCACAACAAGTTGTGAAAACCGTGTTTTCAGGACCCATTAGTGACTAGGATTCCTAAAATGTGTTCGGAACGACCCGTGCGCGAAACACCGACACACAATTTTTTTCATGTTTTGGTGGACCCACTAGTTACCCGCATTTATTGCGTCGGTACAAGTTGTGAAAACCGTATTTTCCGCACCCGGTAGTGACTAGGAGTCCTAAAATGTGTTCTGGAACGACCCGTGCGCGAAGCACCCACGCACAACTTTGTTCATGTTCGAGTGGTCCCGTTAGTGACCCGCATCTATTGCGGCGACACAAGTTTTGAAAACCGTGTTTTCCACACCCGTTAGTGACTAGGAGGAAAACCGTGTTTTCCGCACCCGTTAGTGACTAGGAGTCCTAAGATGTGTTCTCGTAACGACCCGTGCGCGAAACATGAACGTACAATTTTGTTCATGTTCGGGTGGGCCCACTAGTGACACGCATTGGTTGCGCCGGTACATGTTGTGAAAACCATATTTTTTGCACCCGGTAGTCACTAGGAGGCCTAAAATGTGGTCCGGAACGACCTCGCGCGAAACACCGACGCACAACTTTGTTCATGTTTGAGTGGTCCCGTTAGTGACCCGCATTTATTGCGCTCGGACAAGTTGTGAAAACCGTGTTTTCAGGACCCGTTAGTGACTAGGATTCCTAAAATGTGTTATGGAACGACCCGTGCGCGAAACACGAACGTACAAATTTGTCCATGTTCGGGTGGGCCCACTAGTGACCCGCATTTATTGCGCGGACAAGTTGTGAAAACCGTGTTTTCCGCACCTATTAGTGACTAGGAGTCCTAAAATATGTTCCGGAACATCCCGTGCGCAAAACACCGACACACAATTTTGTTCATGTTTCGGTGGGCCCACTAGTGACACGCATTTGTTGCGCCGGTACATGGTAGGGAAACCATAGTTTCTGCACCCGGTAGTCACTAGGAGGCCTAAAATGTGGTCGGGAACGACCATGCGCGAAACACCGACGCACAATTTTGTTCATGTTTGAGTGGTCCCGTTAGTGACCCGCATTTATTGCGGCGAGACAAGTTTTGAAAACCGTGTTTTCCGCACCCGTTAGTGACTAGGAGGGCTAAATGTGTTCTGGAACGACCCGTGCGCGAAACACTCGACACACAATTTTTTTCATGTTTTGGTGGGCCCACTAGTTACCCGCATTTATTGCGTCGGGACAAGTTGTGAAAATCGTATTTTCCGCACCCGGTAGTGACTAGGAGTCCTAAAATGTGTTCTGAAACGACCCGTGCGCGAAACACCCACGCACAACTTTGTTCATGTTCGAGTGGTCCCGTTAGTGATCCGCATTTATTGTGGCGACACAAGTTTTGAAAACCGTGTTTTCCGCACCCGTTAGTGACTAGGAGGAAAACCGTGTTTTCTGCACCCGTTAGTGACTAGGAGTCCTAAAATGTGTTCTGTAACGACTCGTGCGCGAAACATGAACGTACAATATTGTTCATGTTCGGGTGGGCCCACTAGTGACACGCATTGGTTGCGCCGGTACATGTTGTGAAAACCATATTTTCTGCACCCGGTGGTCACTAGGAGGCCTAAAATGTGGTCCGGAACAACCCTACGCGAAACACCGACGCACAACATTGTTCATGTTTGAGTGGTCCCGTTAGTGACCCACATTTATTGTGGCGAGACAAGTTTTGAAAACCGTGTTTTCCGCACCCGTTAGTTACTAGGAGGCCTAAAATGTGTTCTGGAACGACCCGTGCGCAAACACCGACACACAATTTTTTTCATGTTTTGGTGGGCCCACTAGTGACCCGCATTTATTGCGCCGGGACAAGTTGTGAAAACCGTATTTTCCGCACCCGGTAGTGACTAGGAGTCCTAAAATGTGTTCTGAAATGACCCGTGCACGAAACACCCCCGCACAACTTTGTTCATGTTCGAGTGGTCCCGTTAGTGACTCGCATATATTGCGGCGACACAAGTTTTGAAAACCGTGTTTTCCGCACTCGTTAGTGACTAGGAGGAAAACCGTGTTTTCCACACCCGTTAGTGACTAGGAGTCCTAAAATGTGTTCTGTAACGACCCGTGCGCGAAACCTGAACGTACAATTGTGTTCATGTTCGGGTGGGCCCACTAGTGACCCGCATTTATTGCGCTGGGACAAGTTGTGAAAACCGTATTTTTCGCACCCGTTAGTGACTAGGAGTCCTAAAATGTGTTCTGGAATGACCCGTGCGCGAAATACCGATGCACAACTTTGTTCATGTTCGAGTGGTCCCGTTAGTGACCCGCATTTATTGCGCCGGCACAAGTTGTGACCAGGAGTCCTAAAAGGAATTTAGCAACGACTCGTGCGCGAAACAACGACACACAATTTTGTTCATGTATCGGTGGGCCCAGTAGTGACCTGCATTTATTGCGCCACGACAAGTTGTGAAAACCGTGTTTTCAAGACCCGTTAGTGACTAGGATTCCTAAAATGTGTTCGGAACGACCCGTACGGGAAACACGAACGTA
Source organism: Chloris gayana (assembly GCA_031894775.1). Lineage (NCBI taxonomy): Eukaryota > Viridiplantae > Streptophyta > Magnoliopsida > Poales > Poaceae > Chloris > Chloris gayana. The sequence goes on along the minus strand of JAUNZO010001222.1, from coordinate 833,741 downwards.
CAAATTTGTTCATGTTCGGGTGGCCCCACTAGTGACCCGCATTTATTGCGCCGGGACAAGTTGTGAAAACCGTATTTTCCGCACCCGGTAGTGACTAGGAGTCCTAAAATGTGTTCTATAACGAACCGTGTGCGAAACATGAACGTACATTTTTTTCATGTTCGGGTGGGACTAGTGACCCGCATTTATTGCGCTGGGACAAGTTGTGAAAACCGTGTTTTCCGCACCCGGTAGTGACTAGCAGTCCTAAAATGTGTTCTGGAACGACCCGTGCGCGAAACACCCACGCACAACTTTGTTCATGTTCGAGTGGTCCCGTTAGTGATCCGCATTTATTGTGGCGACACAAGTTTTGAAAACCGTGTTTTCCGCACCCGTTAGTGACTAGGAGGAAAACCGTGTTTTCTGCACCCGTTAGTGACTAGGAGTCCTAAAATGTGTTCTGTAACGACTCGTGCGCGAAACATGAACGTACAATATTGTTCATGTTCGGGTGGGCCCACTAGTGACACGCATTGGTTGCGCCGGTACATGTTGTGAAAACCATATTTTCTGCACCCGGTGGTCACTAGGAGGCCTAAAATGTGGTCCGGAACAACCCTACGCGAAACACCGACGCACAACATTGTTCATGTTTGAGTGGTCCCGTTAGTGACCCACATTTATTGTGGCGAGACAAGTTTTGAAAACCGTGTTTTCCGCACCCGTTAGTTACTAGGAGGCCTAAAATGTGTTCTGGAACGACCCGTGCGCAAACACCGACACACAATTTTTTTCATGTTTTGGTGGGCCCACTAGTGACCCGCATTTATTGCGCCGGGACAAGTTGTGAAAACCGTATTTTCCGCACCCGGTAGTGACTAGGAGTCCTAAAATGTGTTCCGAAATGACCCGTGCACGAAACACCCCCGCACAACTTTGTTCATGTTCGAGTGGTCCCGTTAGTGACTCGCATATATTGCGGCGACACAAGTTTTGAAAACCGTGTTTTCCGCACTCGTTAGTGACTAGGAGGAAAACCGTGTTTTCCACACCCGTTAGTGACTAGGAGTCCTAAAATGTGTTCTCGTAACGACCCGTGCGCGAAACCTGAACGTACAATTGTGTTCATGTTCGGGTGGGCCCACTAGTGACCCGCATTTATTGCGCTGGGACAAGTTGTGAAAACCGTATTTTTCGCACCCGTTAGTGACTAGGAGTCCTAAAATGTGTTCTGGAATGACCCGTGCGCGAAATACCGATGCACAACTTTGTTCATGTTCGAGTGGTCCCGTTAGTGACCCGCATTTATTGCGCTGGCACAAGTTGTGACCAGGAGTCCTAAAAGGAATTTAGCAACGACTCGTGCGCGAAACAACGACACACAATTTTGTTCATGTATCGGTGGGCCCGAGTAGTGACCTGCATTTATTGCGCCACGACAAGTTGTGAAAACCGTGTTTTCAAGACCCGTTAGTGACTAGGATTCCTAAAATGTGTTCGGAACGACCCGTACGGGAAACACGAACGTACAAATTTGTTCATGTTCGGGTGGCCCCACTAGTGACCCGCATTTATTGCGCCGGGACAAGTTGTGAAAACCGTATTTTCCGCACCCGGTAGTGACTAGGAGTCCTAAAATGTGTTCTATAACGAACCGTGTGCGAAACATGAACGTACATTTTTTTTCATGTTCGGGTGGGACTAGTGACCCGCATTTATTGCGCTGGGACAAGTTGTGAAAACCGTGTTTTCCGCACCCGGTAGTGACTAGCAGTCCTAAAATGTGTTCTGGAACGACCCGTTGCACAAAACACCGATGCACAACTTTGTTCATGTTCGAGTGGTCCCGTTAGTGACCCGCATTTATTGCGCCGGCACAAGTTCGACCAGGAGTCCTAAAAGGTGTTCAGGAACGACTCTTGCGCGAAACAACGACACACAATTTTGTTCATGTATCGGTGGGCCCGATGAGTGACCTGCATTTATTGCGCCACGACAAGTTGTGAAAACCGTGTTTTCGGGACCCGTTAGTGACTAGGATTCCTAAAATGTGTTCGGAACGACCCGTGCGCGAAACACGAACGTACAAATTTGTTCATGTTCGGGTGGGCCCACTAGTGACCCGCATTTATTGCGCCGGGACAAGTTGTGAAAACCGTGTTTTCCGCACCTACCAGCTGACTAGGAGTCCTAAAATATGTTCCGGAACATCCCGTGCGCGAAACACGAACGTACAATTTTGTGCATGTTTGGGTGGGCCCACTAGTGACACGCATTTGTTGCGCCGGGACAAGTTGTGAAAACCATGTTTTCCACACCCGGTAGTGACTAGAATTCCTAGAATGTGTTCTGGAACAACCCGTGCGCAAAACACCGAAACAGATTTTTGTTCATGTTTCGGTGGGCCCACTAGTGACACGCATTTGTTGCGTCGGTACATGTTTTAAAAACCATATTTTCTGCACCCGGTAGTCACAAGGAGGCCTAAAATGTGGTCTAGAACGACCCTGCGCGAAACACCGACGCACAACTTTGTTAATGTTTGAGTGGTCCCGTTAGTGACCCGCATTTATTACGGCGAGACAAGTTTTGAAAACCGTGTTTTCCGAACCCGTAAGTGACTAGGAGGCCTAAAATGTGTGCTGGAACGACCCGTGCGCGAAACACCGACACACAATTTTTTTCATGTTTTGGTGGGCCCAGTAGGGACCCGCATTTATTGCGCCGGGACAAGTTGTGAAAACCGTATTTTCCGCACCCGGTAGTGACTAGGAGTCCTAAAATTTGTTCCGAAACGACCCGTGCGCGAAACACCCACGCACAACTTTGTTCATGTTCGAGTGGTCCCGTTAGTGACCCGCATTTATTGCGGCGACACAAGTTTTGAAAACCGTGTTTTCCGCACCCGTTAGTGACTAGGAGGAAAACCGTGTTTTCCGCACCCGTTAGTGACTAGGAGTTTTCCGTAACGACCCGTGCGCGAAACGTGAACGTATAATTTTGTTCATGTTCGGGTGGGCCCACTAGTGACCCGCATTTATTGCGCCGGGACAAGTTGTGAAAACCGTATTTTCCGCACCCGGTAGTGACTAGGAGTCCTAAAATGTGTTCTATAACGAACCGTGTGCGAAACATGAACGTACATTTTTTTTCATGTTCGGGTGGGACTAGTGACCCGCATTTATTGCGCTAGGACAAGTTGTGAAAACCGTGTTTTCCGCACCCGGTAGTGACTAGCAGTCCTAAAATGTGTTCTGGAACGACCCGTGCGCGAAACACCGATGCACAACTTTATTCATGTTCGAGTGGTCCCGTTAGTGATCCACATTTATTGTGGCGAGACAAGTTTTGAAAACCGTGTTTTTCGCACCCGTTAGTGAGTAGGAGGCCTAAAATGTGTTCTGGAACAACCCGTGCGCGAAACACGGACACACAATTTTGTCCTTGTTCGGTTGGGCCCACTAGTGACCCGCATTTATTGCGCCAAGTCAAGTTGTGAAAACCGTGTTTTCCGCACCCGTTAGTGACTAGGAGTCCTAAAATGTGTTCGGAACATCTCGTGCGCGAAACACGAACATACAAGTTTGTTCATGTTCGGGTGGGCCCTAGAGTGACCCATATTTATTGCGCCGGGACAAGTTGTTAAAACCGTGTTTTCCGTACCCGGTAGTGACCAGGAGTCCTAAAATGTGTTTTGTAACGACCCTCGCGCGAAACACCAACATACAATTTTGTTTATGTTCGGGTGGGCCCACTAGTGATCCGCATTTATTGCGCCGGACAAGTTGTGAAAACCGTGTTTTCCGCAGCCACTAGTGAATAGGAGTCCTAAAATATGTTCCGGAACATCCCGTGCGCGAAACACGAACGTACAATTTTGTGCATGTTCGGGTGGGCCCACTAGTGACCCGCATTTATTGCGACGGGACAAGTTGTGAAAATCGTGTTTTTCGCACCCATTAGTGACTAGGAGTCCTAAAATATGTTCTGGAACATCCCGTGCGCGAAACACGAACGTACAATTTTGTGCATGTTCGGGTGGGCCCACTAGTGACACGCATTTGTTGCGCCGGGACAAGTTGTGAAAACCGTGTTTTCCGCACCCGGTAGTGACTAGGATTCCTAGAATGTGTTCGGAACGACCCGTGCGCAAAACACCGACACACAATTTTGTTCATGTTTCGGTGGACCCACTAGTGACACGCATTTATTGCGCCGGTACATGTTGTGAAAACCATATTTTCTGCACCCGGTAGTCACTAGGAGGCCTAAAATGTGGTCCGGAACGACCTCGCGCGAAACACCGACGCACAACTTTGTTCATGTTTGAGTGGTCTCGTTAGTGACCCGCATTTATTGCGGCGAGACAAGTTTTGAAAACCGTGTTTTCTGCACCCGTTAGTGACTAACGGGCCTAAAATGTGTTCTGGAATGACCCGTGCGCGAAACACCGACACACAGTTTTTTTCATGTTTTGGTGGTCCCACTAGTGACCCGCATTTATTGCGCCGGGACAAGTTGTGAAAACCGTATTTTCCACACCCGGTAGTGACTAGGAGTCCTAAAATGTGTTCGGAACGACCCGTGCGCGAAACACCCATGCACAACTTTGTTCATGTTCGAGTGGTCCCGTTAGTGACCCGCATTTATTGCGGCGACACAAGTTTTCAAAACCGTGTTTTCCGCACCCGTTAGTGACTAGGAGGAAAACCGTGTTCTCCGCACCCGTTAGTGACTAGGAGTCCTAAAATGTGTTATGTAACGACCCGTGCGCGAAACATGAACGTACAATTTTGTTCATGTTCGGGTGGGCCCACTAGTGACCCGCATTTATTGCGCCGGGACAAGTTGTGAAAACCGTGTTTTCCGCACCCGTTAGTGACTAGGAGTCCTAAAATGTGTTCTATATCGAACCGTGTGCGAAACATGAACGTACAATTTTGTTCATGCTCGGGTAGGTCCACTAGTGACCCGCATTTAGTGCGCCAGGACAAATTGTGAAAACCATGTTTTCCGCACCCGGTAGTGACTAGGAGACCTAAAAGGTGTTCTAGAACGACTCGTGCGCAAAACAACGACACACAATTTTGTTCATGTATCGGTGGGCCCACTAGTGACCTGCATTTATTGCGCCACAACAAGTTGTGAAAACCGTGTTTTCAGGACCCATTAGTGACTAGGATTCCTAAAATGTGTTCGGAACGACCCGTGCGCGAAACACCGACACACAATTTTTTTCATGTTTTGGTGGACCCACTAGTTACCCGCATTTATTGCGTCGGTACAAGTTGTGAAAACCGTATTTTCCGCACCCGGTAGTGACTAGGAGTCCTAAAATGTGTTCTGGAACGACCCGTGCGCGAAGCACCCACGCACAACTTTGTTCATGTTCGAGTGGTCCCGTTAGTGACCCGCATCTATTGCGGCGACACAAGTTTTGAAAACCGTGTTTTCCACACCCGTTAGTGACTAGGAGGAAAACCGTGTTTTCCGCACCCGTTAGTGACTAGGAGTCCTAAGATGTGTTCTGTAACGACCCGTGCGCGAAACATGAACGTACAATTTTGTTCATGTTCGGGTGGGCCCACTAGTGACACGCATTGGTTGCGCCGGTACATGTTGTGAAAACCATATTTTTTGCACTCGGTAGTCACTAGGAGGCCTAAAATGTGGTCCGGAACGACCCTCGCGCGAAATACCGACGCACAACTTTGTTCATGTTTGAGTGGTCCCGTTAGTGACCCGCATTTATTGCGCTCGGACAAGTTGTGAAAACCGTGTTTTCGGGACCCGTTAGTGACTAGGATTCCTAAAATATGTTATGGAACGACCCGTGCGCGAAACACGAACGTACAAATTTGTCCATGTTCGGGTGGGCCCACTAGTGACCCGCATTTATTGCGCGGACAAGTTGTGAAAACCGTGTTTTCCGCACCTATTAGTGACTAGGAGTCCTAAAATATGTTCTGGAACATCCCGTGCGCAAAACACCGACACACAATTTTGTTCATGTTTCGGTGGGCCCACTAGTGACACGCATTTGTTGCGCCGGTACATGGTAGGGAAACCATAGTTTCTGCACCCGGTAGTCACTAGGAGGCCTAAAATGTGGTCGGGAACGACCATGCGCGAAACACCGACGCACAATTTTGTTCATGTTTGAGTGGTCCCGTTAGTGACCCGCATTTATTGCGGCGAGACAAGTTTTGAAAACCGTGTTTTCCGTACCCGTTAGTGACTAGGAGGGCTAAATGTGTTCGGAACGACCCGTGCGCGAAACACTCGACACACAATTTTTTTCATGTTTTGGTGGGCCCACTAGTTACCCGCATTTATTGCGTCGGGACAAGTTGTGAAAATCGTATTTTCCGCACCCGGTAGTGACTAGGAGTCCTAAAATGTGTTCTGAAACGACCCGTGCGCGAAACACCCACGCACAACTTTGTTCATGTTCGAGTGGTCCCGTTAGTGATCCGCATTTATTGCGGCGACACAAGTTTTGAAAACCGTGTTTTCCGCACCCGTTAGTGACTAGGAGGAAAACCGTGTTTTCTGCACCCGTTAGTGACTAGGAGTCCTAAAATGTGTTACAGTAACGACCCGTGCGCGAAACATGAACGTACAATATTGTTCATGTTCGGGTGGGCCCACTAGTGACACGCATTGGTTGCGCCGGTACATGTTGTGAAAACCGTATTTTCTGCACCCGGTGGTCACTAGGAGGCCTAAAATGTGGTCCGGAACAACCCTACGCGAAACACCGACGCACAACATTGTTCATGTTTGAGTGGTCCCGTTAGTGACCCACATTTATTGTGGCGAGACAAGTTTTGAAAACCGTGTTTTCCGCACCCGTTAGTTACTAGGAGGCCTAAAATGTGTTCGGAACGACCCGTGCGCAAACACCGACACACAATTTTTTTCATGTTTTGGTGGGCCCACTAGTGACCCGCATTTATTGCGCCGGGACAAGTTGTGAAAACCGTATTTTCCGCACCCGGTAGTGACCAGGAGTCCTAAAATGGGTTCTGAAACGACCCGTGCACGAAACACCCCCGCACAACTCTGTTCATGTTCGAGTGGTCCCGTTAGTGACTCGCATTTATTGCGGCGACACAAGTTTTGAAAACCGTGTTTTCCGCACCCGTTAGTGACTAGGAGGAAAACCGTGTTTTCCGCACCCGTTAGTGACTAGGAGTCCTAAAATGTGTTCTCGTGACGACCCGTGCGCGAAACATGAACGTACAATTGTGTTCATGTTCGGGTGGGCCCACTAGTGACCCGCATTTATTGCGCCGGGACAAGTTGTGAAAACCGTATTTTCCGCACCCGTTAGTGACTAGGAGTCCTAAAATGTGTTCTGGAACGACCCGTGCGCGAAATACCGACGCACAACTTTGTTCATGTTCGAGTGGTCCCGTTAGTGACCCGCATTTATTGCGCCGGGACAAGTTGTGACCAGGAGTCCTATAAGGTGTTCAGGAACGACTCGTGCGCGAAACAACGACACACAATTTTGTTCATGTATCGGTGGGCCCCGTAGTGACCTGCATTTATTGCGCCACGACAAGTTGTGAAAACCGTGTTTTCGGGACCCGTTAGTGACTAGGATTCCTAAAATGTGTTCGGAACGACCCGTGCGCGAAACACGAACGTACAAATTTGTTCATGTTCGGGTGGGCCCACTAGTGACCCGCATTTATTGCGCCGGGACAAGTTGTGAAAACCGTGTTTTCCGCACCTCTTAGTGACTAGGAGTCCTAAAATATGTTCTGGAACATCCCGTGCGCGAAACAGAACGTACAATTTTGTGCATGTTCGGGTGGGCCCACTAGTGACACGCATTTGTTGCGCCGGGACAAGTTGAGAAAAACGGGTTTTCCGCACCCGGTAGTGACTAGGATTCCTAGAATGTGTTCGGAACGACCCGTGCGCAAAACACCGACACACAATTTTGTTCATGTTTCGGTGGGCCCACTAGTGACACGCATTTGTTGCGCCGGTACATGTTGTGAAAACCATATTTTCTGCACCCGGTAGTTACTAGGAGGCCTAAAATGTGGTCCGGAACGACCCTGCGCGAAACACCGACGCACAACTTTGTTCATGTTTGAGTGGTCCCGTTAGTGACCCGCATTTATTGCGGCGAGACAAGTTTTGAAAACCGTGTTTTCCGCACCCGTTAGTGACTAGGAGGCCTAAAGTGTGTTCTGGAACGACCCGTGCGCGAAACACCGACACACGATTTTTTTCATGTTTTGGTGGGCCCACTAGTGACCCGCATTTATTGCGCCGGGACAAGTTGTGAAAACCGTATTTTCCGCACCCGGTAGTGACTAGGAGTCCTAAAATGTGTTCTGAAATGACCCGTGCGCGAAACACCCACGCACAACTTTGTTCATATTCGAGTGGTCCCGTTAGTGACCCGCATTTATTGCGGCGACACAAGTTTTCAAAACCGTGTTTTCCGCACCCGTTAGTGACTAGGAGGAAAACGAGTGTTTCCCGCACCCGTTAGTGACTAGGAGTCCAAAAATGTGTTCCGTAACGACCCGTGCGCGAAACATGAACGTATAATTTTGTTCATGTTCCGGTGGGCCCACTAGTAACCCGCATTTATTGCGCCGGGACAAGTTGTGAAAACCGTGTTGTCCGCACCCGTTAGTGACTAGGAGTCCTAAAATGCGTTCTATAACGACTCGTATGCGAAACAACGACACACAATTTTGTTCATGTATCGGTGGGCCCAGTGAGTGACCTGCATTTATTGCGCCACGACAAGTTGTGAAAACCGTGTTTTCGGGACCCGTTAGTGACTAGGATTCCTAAAATGTGTTCTAGCACGACCCGTGCGCGAAATACCGACGCACAACTTTGTTCATGTTCGAGTGGTCCCGTTAGTGACCCGCATTTATTGCGCCGGGACAAGTTGTGACCGAGGAGTCCTAAAAGGTGTTCTAGAACGACTCGTGCGCGAAACAACGACACACAATTTTGTTCATGTATCGGTGGGCCCAGTAGTGACATGCACTTATTGCGCCACGACAAGTTGTGAAAACCGTGTTTTCCGCACCCGTTAGTGACTAGGAGTCCTAAAATGTGTTCTATAACGAACCGTGTGCGAAACATGAACGTACATTTTTTTTCATGTTCGGGTGGGACTAGTGACCCGCATTTATTGCGCTGGGACACGTTGTGAAAACCGTGTTTTCCGCACCCGGTAGTGACTAGCAGTCCTAAAATGTGTTCTGGAACGACCCGTGCGCAAAACACCGATGCACAACTTTGTTCATGTTCGAGTGGTCCCGTTAGTGACCCGCATTTATTGCGCCGGCACAAGTTCCGACCAGGAGTCCTAAAAGGTGTTCAGGAACGACTCTTGCGCGAAACAACGACACACAATTTTGTTCATGTATCGGTGGGCCCAGATAGTGACCTGCATTTATTGCGCCACGACAAGTTGTGAAAACCGTGTTTTCAGGACCCGTTAGTGACTAGGATTCCTAAAATGTGTTCGGAACGACCCGTGCGCGAAACACGAACGTACAAATTTGTTCATGTTCGGGTGGGCCCACTAGTGACCCGCATTTATTGCGCCGGGACAAGTTGTGAAAACCGTGTTTTCCGCACCTACCAGCTGACTAGGAGTCCTAAAATATGTTCCGGAACATCCCGTGCGCGAAACACGAACGTACAATTTTGTGCATGTTTGGGTGGGCCCACTAGTGACACGCATTTGTTGCGCCGGGACAAGTTGTGAAAACCGTGTTTTCCACACCCGGTAGTGACTAGAATTCCTAGAATGTGTTCTGGAACGACCCGTGCGCAAAACACCGAAACAGAATTTTGTTCATGTTTCGGTGGGCCCACTAGTGACACGCATTTGTTGCGTCGGTACATGTTTTAAAAACCATATTTTCTGCACCCGGTAGTCACAAGGAGGCCTAAAATGTGGTCTAGAACGACCCTGCGCGAAACACCGACGCACAACTTTGTTAATGTTTGAGTGGTCCCGTTAGTGATCCGCATTTATTACGGCGAGACAAGTTTTGAAAACCGTGTTTTCCGAACCCGTAAGTGACTAGGAGGCCTAAAATGTGTGCTGGAACGACCCGTGCGCGAAACACCGACACACAATTTTTTTCATGTTTTGGTCGGCCCAGTAGGGACCCGCATTTATTGCGCCGGGACAAGTTGTGAAAACCGTATTTTCCGCACCCGGTAGTGACTAGGAGTCCTAAAATTTGTTCTGAAACGACCCGTGCGCGAAACACCCACGCACAACTTTGTTCATGTTCGAGTGGTCCCGTTAGTGACCCGCATTTATTGCGGCGACACAAGTTTTGAAAACCGTGTTTTCCGCACCCGTTAGTGACTAGGAGGAAAACCGTGTTTTCCGCACCCGTTAGTGTCTAGGAGTTTTCCGTAACGACCCGTGCGCGAAACGTGAACGTATAATTTTGTTCATGTTCGGGTGGGCCCACTAGTGACCCGCATTTATTGCGCCGGGACAAGTTGTGAAAACCGTATTTTCCGCACCCGGTAGTGACTAGGAGTCCTAAAATGTGTTCTATAACGAACCGTGTGCGAAACATGAACGTACATTTTTTTTCATGTTCGGGTGGGACTAGTGACCCGCATTTATTGCGCTAGGACAAGTTGTGAAAACCGTGTTTTCCGCACCCGGTAGTGACTAGCAGTCCTAAAATGTGTTCTGGAACGACCCGTGCGCGAAACACCGATGCACAACTTTATTCTTGTTCGAGTGGTCCCGTTAGTGATCCACATTTATTGTGGCGAGACAAGTTTTGAAAACCGTGTTTTTCGCACCCGTTAGTGAGTAGGAGGCCTAAAATGTGTTCTGAAACAACCCGTGCGCGAAACACGGACACACAATTTTGTCCTTGTTCGGTTGGGCCCACTAGTGACCCGCATTTATTGCGCCAAGTCAAGTTGTGAAAACCGTGTTTTCCGCACCCGTTAGTGACTAGGAGTCCTAAAATGTGTTCGGAACATCTCGTGCGCGAAACACGAACATACAAGTTTGTTCATGTTCGGGTGGGCCCTAGAGTGACCCATATTTATTGCGCCGGGACAAGTTGTTAAAACCGTGTTTTCCGTACCCGGTAGTGACCAGGAGTCCTAAAATGTGTTTTGTAACGACCCTCGCGCGAAACACCAACATACAATTTTGTTTATGCTCGGGTGGGCCCACTAGTGATCCGCATTTATTGCGCCGGGACAAGTTGTGAAAACCGTGTTTTCCGCAGCCACTAGTGAATAGGAGTCCTAAAATATGTTCGGAACATCCCGTGCGCGAAACACGAACGTACAATTTTGTGCATGTTCGGGTGGGCCCACTAGTGACCCGCATTTATTGCGACGGGACAAGTTGTGAAAATCGTGTTTTGCGCACCCATTAGTGACTAGGAGTCCTAAAATATGTTCTGGAACATCCCGTGCGCGAAACACGAACGTACAATTTTGTGCATGTTCGGGTGGGCCCACTAGTGACACGCATTTGTTGCGCCGGGACAAGTTGTGAAAACCGTGTTTTCCGCACCCGTAGTGACTAGGATTCCTAGAATGTGTTCGGAACGACCCGTGCGCAAAACACCGACACACAATTTTGTTCATGTTTCGGTGGACCCACTAGTGACACGCATTTATTGCGCCGGTACATGTTGTGAAAACCATATTTTCTGCACCCGGTAGTCACTAGGAGGCCTAAAATGTGGTCTGGAACGACCCTGCGCGAAACACCGACGCACAACTTTGTTCATGTTTGAGTGGTCTCGTTAGTGACCCGCATTTATTGCGGCGAGACAAGTTTTGAAAACCGTGTTTTCTGCACCCGTTAGTGACTAACGGGCCTAAAATGTGTTCTGGAATGACCCGTGCGCGAAACACCGACACACAATTTTTTTCATGTTTTGGTGGTCCCACTAGTGACCCGCATTTATTGCGCCGGGACAAGTTGTGAAAACCGTATTTTCCACACCCGGTAGTGACTAGGAGTCCTAAAATGTGTTCGGAACGACCCGTGCGCGAAACACCCATGCACAACTTTGTTCATGTTCGAGTGGTCCCGTTAGTGACCCGCATTTATTGCGGCGACGTAAGTTTTGAAAACCGTGTTTTCCGCACCCGTTAGTGACTAGGAGGAAAACCGTGTTCTCCGCACCCGTTAGTGACTAGGAGTCCTAAAATGTGTTATGTAACGACCCGTGCGCGAAACATGAACGTACAATTTTGTTCATGTTCGGGTGGGCCCACTAGTGACCCGCATTTATTGCGCCGGACAAGTTGTGAAAACCGTGTTTTCCGCACCCGTTAGTGACTAGGAGTCCTAAAATGTGTTCTATATCGAACCGTGTGCGAAACATGAACGTACAATTTTGTTCATGCTCGGGTAGGTCCACTAGTGACCCGCATTTAGTGCGCCAGGACAAATTGTGAAAACCATGTTTTCCGCACCCAGTAGTGACTAGGAGACCTAAAAGGTGTTCTAGAACGACTCGTGCGCAAAACAACGACACACAATTTTGTTCATGTATCGGTGGGCCCACTAGTGACCTGCATTTATTGCGCCACAACAAGTTGTGAAAACCGTGTTTTCGGGACCCATTAGTGACTAGGATTCCTAAAATGTGTTCGGAACGACCCGTGCGCGAAACACCGACACACAATTTTTTTCATGTTTTGGTGGACCCACTAGTTACCCGCATTTATTGCGTCGGTACAAGTTGTGAAAACCGTATTTTCCGCACCCGGTAGTGACTAGGAGTCCTAAAATGTGTTCTGGAACGACCCGTGCGCGAAGCACCCACGCACAACTTTGTTCATGTTCGAGTGGTCCCGTTAGTGACCCGCATCTATTGCGGCGACACAAGTTTTGAAAACCGTGTTTTCCACACCCGTTAGTGACTAGGAGGAAAACCGTGTTTTCCGCACCCGTTAGTGACTAGGAGTCCTAAGATGTGTTCTAGTAACGACCCGTGCGCGAAACATGAACGTACAATTTTGTTCATGTTCGGGTGGGCCCACTAGTGACACGCATTGGTTGCGCCGGTACATGTTGTGAAAACCATATTTTTTGCACCCGGTAGTCACTAGGAGGCCTAAAATGTGGTCCGGAACGACCCTGCGCGAAATACCGACGCACAACTTTGTTCATGTTTGAGTGGTCCCGTTAGTGACCCGCATTTATTGCGCCTGGACAAGTTGTGAAAACCGTGTTTTCAGGACCCGTTAGTGACTAGGATTCCTAAAATGTGTTATGGAACGACCCGTGCGCGAAACACGAACGTACAAATTTGTCCATGTTCGGGTGGGCCCACTAGTGACCCGCATTTATTGCGCGGACAAGTTGTGAAAACCGTGTTTTCCGCACCTATTAGTGACTAGGAGTCCTAAAATATGTTCCGGAACATCCCGTGCGCAAAACACCGACACACAATTTTGTTCATGTTTCGGTGGGCCCACTAGTGACACGCATTTGTTGCGCCGGTACATGGTAGGGAAACCATAGTTTCTGCACCCGGTAGTCACTAGGAGGCCTAAAATGTGGTCGGGAACGACCATGCGCGAAACACCGACGCACAATTTTGTTCATGTTTGAGTGGTCCCGTTAGTGACCCGCATTTATTGCGGCGAGACAAGTTTTGAAAACCGTGTTTTCCGTACCCGTTAGTGACTAGGAGGGCTAAATGTGTTCTGGAACGACCCGTGCGCGAAACACTCGACACACAATTTTTTTCATGTTTTGGTGGGCCCACTAGTTACCCGCATTTATTGCGTCGGGACAAGTTGTGAAAATCGTATTTTCCGCACCCGGTAGTGACTAGGAGTCCTAAAATGTGTTCTGAAACGACCCGTGCGCGAAACACCCACGCACAACTTTGTTCATGTTCGAGTGGTCCCGTTAGTGATCCGCATTTATTGCGGCGACACAAGTTTTGAAAACCGTGTTTTCCGCACCCGTTAGTGACTAGGAGGAAAACCGTGTTTTCTGCACCCGTTAGTGACTAGGAGTCCTAAAATGTGTTCTGTAACGACTCGTGCGCGAAACATGAACGTACAATATTGTTCATGTTCGGGTGGGCCCACTAGTGACACGCATTGGTTGCGCCGGTACATGTTGTGAAAACCGTATTTTCTGCACCCGGTGGTCACTAGGAGGCCTAAAATGTGGTCCGGAACAACCCTACGCGAAACACCGACGCACAACATTGTTCATGTTTGAGTGGTCCCGTTAGTGACCCACATTTATTGTGGCGAGACAAGTTTTGAAAACCGTGTTTTCCGCACCCGTTAGTTACTAGGAGGCCTAAAATGTGTTCGGAACGACCCGTGCGCAAACACCGACACACAATTTTTTTCATGTTTTGGTGGGCCCACTAGTGACCCGTATTTATTGCGCCGGGACAAGTTGTGAAAACCGTATTTTCCGCACCCGGTAGTGACTAGGAGTCCTAAAATGTGTTCTGAAACGACCCGTGCACGAAACACCCCGCACAACTCTGTTCATGTTCGAGTGGTCCCGTTAGTGACTCGCATTTATTGCGGCGACACAAGTTTTGAAAACCGTGTTTTCCGCACCCGTTAGTGACTAGGAGGAAAACCGTGTTTTCCGCACCCGTTAGTGACTAGGAGTCCTAAAATGTGTTCTGTAACGACCGTGCGCGAAACATGAACGTACAATTGTGTTCATGTTCGGGTGGGCCCACTAGTGACCCACATTTATTGCGCCGGGACAAGTTGTGAAAACCGTATTTTCCGCACCCGTTAGTGACTAGGAGTCCTAAAATGTGTTCTGGAACGACCCGTGCGCGAAATACCGACGCACAACTTTGTTCATGTTCGAGTGGTCCCGTTAGTGACCCGCATTTATTGCGCCGGGACAAGTTGTGACCAGGAGTCCTATAATGTGTTCGAGAACGACTCGTGCGCGAAACAACGACACACAATTTTGTTCATGTATCGGTGGGCCCTGTAGTGACCTGCATTTATTGCGCCACGACAAGTTGTGAAAACCGTGTTTTCGGGACCCGTTAGTGACTAGGATTCCTAAAATGTGTTCGGAACGACCCGTGCGCGAAACACGAACGTACAAATTTGTTCATGTTCGGGTGGGCCCACTAGTAACCCGCATTTATTGCGCCGGGACAAGTTGTGAAAACCGTGTTGTCCGCACCCGTTAGTGACTAGGAGTCCTAAAATGCGTTCTATAACGACTCGTATGCGAAACAACGACACACAATTTTGTTCATGTATCGGTGGGCCCACTAGTGACCTGCATTTATTGCGCCACGATAAGTTGTGAAAACCGTGTTTTTAGGACCCGTTAGTGACTAGGATTCCTAAAATGTGTTTTGGAACGACCCGTGCGCGAAACACGAACGTACAATTTTGCTCATGTTTGGGTGGGCCCACTAGTGAACCGCAGATTATTGCGCCGGGACAAGTTCGACAACCGTGTTTTTCGTCCCCGGTAGTGACTAGAGTCCTAAAATGTGTTGTGGCACGACCCGTGCGCGAAATACCGACGCACAACTTTGTTCATGTTCGAGTGGTCCCGTTAGTGACCCGCATTTATTGCGCCGGGACAAGTTGTGACCAGGAGTCCTAAAAGGTGTTCTAGAACGACTCGTGCGCGAAACAACGACACACAATTTTGTTCATGTATCGGTGGGCCCGGTAGTGACATGCACTTATTGCGCCACGACAAGTTGTGAAAACCGTGTTTTCCGCACCCGTTAGTGACTAGGAGTCCTAAAATGTGTTCTATAACGACTCGTGCGCGAAACAACGACACACGATTTTGTTCATGTATTGGTGGGCCCACTAGTGACCTGCATTTATTGCGCCACGACAAGTTGTGAAAACCATGTTTTCGGGAACCGTTAGTGACTAGGATTCCTAAAATGTGTTCGGAACGACCCGTGCGCGAAACACGAACGTATAATTTTGCTCATGTTTGGGTGGGCCCACTAGTGAACCGCAGTTATTGCGCCGGGACAAGTTCCGAAAACCGTGTTTTCCGCCCCGGTAGTGACTAGAGTCCTAAAATGTGTTCTGGAACGACCCGTGCGCGAAATACCGACGCACAACTTTGTTCATGTTCGAGTGGTCCCGTTAGTGACCCGCATTTATTGCGCCGGGACAAGTTGTGACCAGGAGTCCTATAAGGTGTTCTAGAACGACTCGTGCGCGAAACAACGACCCACAATTCTGTTCATGCATCGGTGGGCCCAAGTAGTGACCTGCATTTATTGCGCCACGACAAGTTGTGAAAACCGTGTTTTCGGGACCCGTTAGTGACTAGGATTCCTAAAATGTGCTCGGAACGACCCGTGCGCGAAACACCCACGCACAACTTTGTTCATATTCGAGTGGTCCCGTTAGTGACCCGCATTTATTGCGGCGACACAAGTTTTCAAAACCGTGTTTTCCGCACCCGTTAGTGACTAGGAGGAAAACGAGTGTTTCCCGCACCCGTTAGTGACTAGGAGTCCAAAAATGTGTTACGTAACGACCCGTGCGCGAAACATGAACGTATAATTTTGTTCATGTTCCGGTGGGCCCACTAGTAACCCGCATTTATTGCGCCGGGACAAGTTGTGAAAACCGTGTTGTCCGCACCCGTTAGTGACTAGGAGTCCTAAAATGCGTTCTATAACGACTCGTATGCGAAACAACGACACACAATTTTGTTCATGTATCGGTGGGCCCACTAGTGACCTGCATTTATTGCGCCACGATAAGTTGTGAAAACCGTGTTTTTAGGACCCGTTAGTGACTAGGATTCCTAAAATGTGTTCGGAACGACCCGTGCGCGAAACACGAACGTACAATTTTGCTCATGTTTGGGTGGGCCCACTAGTGAACCGCAGTTATTGCGCCGGGACAAGTTCCGACAACCGTGTTTTTCGTCCCCGGTAGTGACTAGAGTCCTAAAATGTGTTCCGGCACGACCCGTGCGCGAAATACCGACGCACAACTTTGTTCATGTTCGAGTGGTCCCGTTAGTGACCCGCATTTATTGCGCCGGGACAAGTTGTGACCAGGAGTCCTAAAAGGTGTTCTAGAACGACTCGTGCGCGAAACAACGACACACAATTTTGTTCATGTATCGGTGGGCCCGAGTAGTGACATGCACTTATTGCGCCACGACAAGTTGTGAAAACCGTGTTTTCCGCACCCGTTAGTGACTAGGAGTCCTAAAATGTGTTCTATAACGACTCGTGCGCGAAACAACGACACACGATTTTGTTCATGTATTGGTGGGCCCACTAGTGACCTGCATTTATTGCGCCACGACAAGTTGTGAAAACCATGTTTTCGGGAACCGTTAGTGACTAGGATTCCTAAAATGTGTTCGGAACGACCCGTGCGCGAAACACGAACGTATAATTTTGCTCATGTTTGGGTGGGCCCACTAGTGAACCGCAGTTATTGCGCCGGGACAAGTTCCGAAAACCGTGTTTTCCGCCCCGGTAGTGACTAGAGTCCTAAAATGTGTTCGGAACGACCCGTGCGCGAAATACCGACGCACAACTTTGTTCATGTTCGAGTGGTCCCGTTAGTGACCCGCATTTATTGCGCCGGGACAAGTTGTGACCAGGAGTCCTATAAGGTGTTCTAGAACGACTCGTGCGCGAAACAACGACCCACAATTCTGTTCATGCATCGGTGGGCCCGGTAGTGACCTGCATTTATTGCGCCACGACAAGTTGTGAAAACCGTGTTTTCGGGACCCGTTAGTGACTAGGATTCCTAAAATGTGCTCTGGAACGACCCGTGCGCGAAACACGAACGTACAAATTTGTTCATGTTCGGGTGGGCCCACTAGTGACCCGCATTTATTGCGCCGGGACAAGTTGTGAAAACCGTGTTTTCCGCACCTATTAGTGACTAGGAGTCCTAAAATATGTCCTGGAACATCCCGTGCACGAAACAGGAACATACAATTTTGTGCATGTTCGGGTGGGCCCCCTAGTGACACGCATTTGTTGCGCCGGGACAAGTTGTGAAAACCGTGTTTTCCGCACCCGGTAGTGACTAGGATTCCTTGAATGTGTTCTGGAACGATCCGTGCGCAAAACACCGACGCACAACTTTGTTCATGTTTGAGTGGTCCCGTTAGTGACCCGCATTTATTGCGGCAAGACAAGTTTTGAACACCGTGTTTTCCGCACCCGTTAGTGTCTAGGAGGCCTAAAATGTGTTCTGGAACGACCCGTGCGCGAAACACCGACACACAAATTTTTTCATGTTTTGGTGGGCCCACTAGTGACCAGCATTTATTGCGCCGGGACAAGTTGTGAAAACCGTATTTTCCGCACCCGGTAGTGACTAGGAGTCCTAAAATGTGTTCTGAAATGACCCGTGCGCGAAACACCCACGCACAACTTTGTTCATGTTCGAGTGGTCCCGTTAGTGACCCGCATTTATTGCGGCGACACAAGTTTTGAAAACCGTGTTTTCCGCACCCGTTAGTGACTAGGAGGAAAACCGTGTCTCCCGCACCCGTTAGTTACTAGGAGTCCTAAAATGTGTTACGTAACGACCCGTGCGCGAATCATGAACGTACAATTTTGTTCATGTTCGGTGGGCCCACTAGTGACCCGCATTTATTACGCCGGGACAAGTTGTGAAAACCGTGTTGTGCGCACCCGTTAGTGACTAGGAGTCCTAAAATGCGTTCTATAACGACTCGTGCGCGAAACAACGACACACAATTTTGTTCATGTATCGGTGGGCCCACTAGTGACCTGCATTTATTGCGCCACGACAAGTTGTGAAAACCGTGTTTTCGGGACCCGTTAGTGACTAGGATTCCTAAAATATGTTCGGAACGACCCGTGCGCGAAACACGAACGTACAATTTTGCTCATGTTTGGGTGGGCCCACTAGTGAACCGCAGATTATTGCGCCGGGACAAGTTCCGAAAACCGTGTTTTCTGCCCCGGTAGTGACTCGAGTCCTAAAATGTGTTCGGAACGACCCGTGCGCGAAATACCGACGCACAACTTTGTTCATGTTCGAGTGGTCCCGTTAGTGACCCGCATTTATTGCGCCAGGACAAGTTGTGACCAGGAGTCCTAAAAGGTGTTCTAGAACGACTCGTGCGCGAAACAACGACACACAATTTTGTTCATGTATCGGTGGGCCCAGGTAGTGACCTGCATTTCTTGCGTCACGACAAGTTGTGAAAACCGTGTTTTCCGCACCCGTTAGTGACTAGGAGTCCTAAAATGGGTTCTATAACGACTCGTGCGCGAAACAACGACACACAATTTTGTTCATGTATCGGTGGGCCCACTAGTGACCTGCATTTATTGCGCCACGACAAGTTGTGAAAACCGTGTTTTCGGGACCCGTTAGTGACTAGGATTCCTAAAATGTGTTCGGAACGACCCGTGCGCGAAACACGAACGTACAATTTTGCTCATGTTTGGGTGGGCCCACTAGTGAACCGCAGATTATTGCGCCGGGACAACTTCGAAAACCGTGTTTTCCGCCCCGGTAGTGACTAGAGTCCTAAAATGTGTTCGGAACGACTCGTGCGCGAAATACCGACGCACAACTTTGTTCATGTTCGAGTGGTCCCGTTAGTGACCCGCATTTATTGCACCGGGACAAGTTTTGACCGAGAGTCCTAAAAGGTGTTCTAGAACGACTCGTGCGCGAAACAACGACACACAATTTTGTTCATGTATCGGTGGGCCCAGTAGTGACCAGCATTTATTGCGCCACGACAAGTTGTGAAAACCGTGTTTTCGGGACCCGTTAGAGACTAGGATTCCTAAAATGTGTTTTGGAACGACCCGTGCGCGAAACACGAACGTACAAATTTGTTCATGTTCGGGTGGGCCCACTAGTGACCCGCATTTATTGTGCCGGGACAAGTTGTGAAAACCGTGTTTTCCGCACCTATTAGTGACTAGGAGTCCTAAAATATATTCCGGAACATCCCGTGCGCGAAAACGAACGTACAATTTTGTGCAGTGTTCGGGTGGGCCCACTAGTGACACGCATTTGTTGCGCCGGGACAAGTTGTGAAAACCGTGTTTTCCGCACCCGTAGTGACTAGCATTCCTAGAATGTGTTCGGAACGACCCGTGCGCAAAACACCGACACACAATTTTGTTCATGTTTCGGTGGGCCCACTAGTGACACGCATTTGTTGCGCCGGTACATGTTGTGAAAACCATATTTTCTGCATCCGGTAGTCACTAGGAGGCCTATAATGTGGTCCGGAACGACCCTACGCGAAACATCAACGCACAACTTTGTTCATGTTTGAGTGGTCCCGTTAGTGACCCGCATTTATTGCGGCGAGACAAATTTTGAAAACCGTGTTTTTCGCACCCGTTAGTGACGAGGAGGCCTAAAATGTCTTCCGGAACGACCCGTGCATGAAACACTCACACACAATTTTTTTCATGTTTTGGTGGGCCCACTAGTGACCCGCATTTATTGCGCCGGGACAAGTTGTGAAAACCGTATTTTTCGCACCCGGTAGTGACTAGGAGTCCTAAAATGTGTTCGGAACGACCCGTGCGCGAAAGACCCACGCACAACTTTGTTCATGTTCGAGTGGTCCCGTTAGTGACCCGCATTTATTGCGGCGACACAAGTTTTGAAAACCGTGTTTTCCGCACCCGTTAGTGACTAGGAGGAAAACCGTGTTTCCCGCACCCGTTAGTGACTGGGAGTCCTAAAATGTGTTACGTAACGACCCGTGCGCGAAACATGAACGTACAATTTTGTTCATGTTCCGGTGGGCCCACTAGTGACCCGCATTTGTTGCGCCGGGACAAGTTGTGAAAACCGTGTTGTCCGCACCCGTTGTCGACTAGGAGTCCTAAAATGCGTTCTATAACGACTCGTGCGCGAAACAATGACACACAATTTTGTTAATGTATCGGTGGGCCCGCTAGTGACCTGCACTTATTGCGCCACGACAAGTTGTGAAAACCGTGTTTTCGGGACCCATTAGTCACTAGGATTCCTAAAATGTGTTCGGAACGACCCGTGCGCGAAACACGAACGTACAATTTTGCTCATGTTTGGGTGGGCCCACTAGTGAACCGCAGATTATTGCGCCGGGACAACTTCTAAAAACCGTGTTTTCCACCCCGGTAGTGACTAGAGTCCTAAAATGTGTTCTGGAACGACCCGTGCGCGAAATACCGACGCACAACTTTGTTCATGTTCGAGTGGTCCCGTTAGTGACCCCCATTTATTGCGTCGGGACAAGTTTTGACCGAGAGTCGTAAAGGTGTTCTAGAACGACTCGTGCGCGAAACAACGACACACAATTTTGTTCATGTATCGGTGGGCCCGAGTAGTGACCTGCATTTATTGCGCCACGACAAGTTGTGAAAACCGTGTTTTCGGGACCCGTTAGTGACTAGGATTCCTAAAATGTGTTCTGGAACGACCCGTGCGCGAAACACGAACGTACAAATTTGTTCATGTTCGGGTGGGCCCACTAGTGACCCGCATTTATTGCGCCGGGACAAGTTGTGAAAACCGTGTTTTCCGCACCTATTAGTGACTAGGAGTCCTAAAATATGTTCGGAACATCCCGTGCGCGAAAAACGAACGTACAATTTTGTGCGGGTTCGGGTGGGCCCACTAGTGACACGCATTTGTTGCGCCGGGACAAGTTGTGAAAACCGTGTTTTCCGCACCCGGTAGTGACTAGCATTCCTAGAATGTGTTCTGGAACGACCCGTGCGCAAAACACCGACACACAATTTTATTCATGTTTCGGTGGGCCCACTAGTGACACGCATTTGTTGCGCCGGTACATGTTGTGAAAACCATATTTTCTGCATCCGGTAGTCACTAGGAGGCCTATAATGTGGTCCGGAACGACCCTGCGCGAAACATCATCGCACAACTTTGTTCATGTTTGAGTGGTCCCGTTAGTGACCCGCATTTATTGCGGCGAGACAAATTTTGAAAACCGTGTTTTTCGCACCCGTTAGTGACGAGGAGGCCTAAAATGTCTTCCGGAACGACCCGTGCATGAAACACTCACACACAATTTTTTCGGGTTTTGGTGGGCCCACTAGTGACCCGCATTTATTGCGCGGGACAAGTTGTGAAAACCGTATTTTTCGCACCCGGTAGTGACTAGGAGTCCTAAAATGTGTTCGGAATGACCCGTGCGCGAAAGACCCACGCACAACTTTGTTCATGTTCGAGTGGTCCCGTTAGTGACCCGCATTTATTGCGGCGACACAAGTTTTGAAAACCGTGTTTTCCGCACCCGTTAGTGACTAGGAGGAAAACCGTGTTTCCCGCACCCGTTAGTGACTAGGAGTCCTAAAATGTGTTCTGTAACGACCCGTGTGCGAAACATGAACGTACAATTTTGTTCATGTTCCGGTGGGCCCACTAGTGACCCGCATTTGTTGCGCCGGGACATGTTGTGAAAACCATATTTTCTGCATCCGGTAGTCACTAGGAGGCCTAAAATGTGGTCTCGAACGACCCTGCGCGAAACATCAACGCACAACTTTGTTCATGTTTGAGTGGTCCCGTTAGTGACCCGCATTTATTGCAGCGAGACAAGTTTTGAAAACCGTGTTTTCCGCACCCGTTAGTGACTAGGAGGCCTAAAATGTGTTCTGGAACGACCCGTGTGCGAAACACCGACACATAATTTTTTTCATGGTTTGGTGGACCCACTAGTGACCCGCATTTATTGCGCCGAGATAAGTTGTGAAAACCGTATTTTTCGCACCCGGTAGTGACTAGGAGTCCAAAAATGTGTTCCGGAACGACCCGTGCACGAAAGACCCATGCACAACTTTGTTCATGTTCGAGTGGTCCCGTTAGTGACCGCATTTATTGCGGCAACACAAGTTTTGAAAACCGTGTTTTCCGCACCCGTTAGTGACTAGGAGGAAAACCGTGTTTTCCGCACCCGTTAGTGACTAGGAGGAAAACCGTGTTTTCCGCACTCGTTAGTGACTAGGAGTCCTAAAATGTGTTCCGTAACGACCCGTGCGCGAAACATGAATGTACAATTTTGTTCATGTTCGGGTGGGCCCACTAGTGACCCGCATTTATTGCGCCGGGACAAGTTATGAAAACCATGTTTTCCGCACCCGTTAGTGACTAGGAGTCCTAAAATGTGTTCTATAACGAACCGTGTGCGAAACATGAACGTACAATTTTATTCATGTTCGGGGGGTCCACTAGTGACCCGCATTTATTGCTGTTGGGACAAGTTGTGAAAACCGTGTTTTCCGCACCCGTAGTGACTAGGAGTCCTAAAAGGTGTTCTAGAACGACTCGTGCGTGAAACAACGACACACAATTTTGTTCATGTATCGGTGGGCCCACTAGTGACCTGCATTTATTGCGCCACGACAAGTTGTGAAAACCGTGTTTTCGGGACCCGTTAGTGACTAGGATTCCTAAAATGTGTTCGGAACGACCCGTGCGCGAAACACGAACGTACAAATTTGTTCATGTTCGGGTGGGCCCACTAGTGACCCGCATTTATTGCGCGGGACAAGTTATGAAAACCGTGTTTTCCGCCCCGGTAGTGACTAGAGTCCCAAAATGTGTTCGGAACGACCCGTGCGCGAAATACCGACGCACAACTTTGTTCATGTTTGAGTGGTCCCGTTAGTGACCCGCATTTATTGCGCCGGGACAAGTTGTGACCAGGAGTCGTAAAAGGTGTTCTAGAACGACTCGTGCGCGAAACAACGACACACAATTTTGTTCATGTATCGGTGGGCCCAGTAGTGACCTGCATTTATTGCGCCACGACAAGTTGTGAAAACCGTGTTTTCGGGACCCGTTAGTGACTAGGATTCCTAAAATGTGTTCGGAACGACCCTTGCGCGAAACACGAACGTACAAATTTGTTCATGTTCGGGTGGGCCCACTAGTGACCCGCATTTATTGCGCCGGGACAAGTTTTGAAAACCGTGTTTTCCGCGCCCGTTAGTGACTAGGAGTCCTAAAATGTGTTCATTAACGAACCGTGTGCGTAACATGAACGTACAATTTTGTTCATGTTCGGGGGGGGTCCACTAGTGACCCGCATTTATTGCGCCGGGACAAGTTGTGAAAACCGTGTTTTCCGCACCCGGTAGTGACTAGGAGTCCTAAAAGGTGTTCTAGAACGACTCGTGCGTGAAACAACGACACACAATTTTATTCATGTATCGGTAGGCCCACTAGTGACCTGCATTTATTGCGCCGGGACAAGTTTTGAAAACCGTGTTTTCCGCACCCGTTAGTGACTAGGAGTCCTAAAATATGTTCCGCAACATCCCGTGCGCGAAACACGAACGTACAATTTTGTGCAGGTTCGGGTGGGCCCACTTGTGACACGCATTTGTTGCGCCGGGACAAGTTTTGAAAACCGTGTTTTCCGCACCCGTTAGTGACTAGGAGGAAAACCGTGTTTCCCGCACCCGTTAGTGACTAGGAGTCCTAAAATGTGTTACGTAACGACCCGTGCGCGAAACATGAACGTACAATTTTGTTCATGTTCCGGTGGGCCCGATAGTGACCCGCATTTGTTGCGCCGGGACAAGTTGTGAAAACCGTGTTGTCCGCACCCGTTAGTTACTGGGAGTCCTAAAATGCGTTCTATAACGACTCGTGCGCGAAACAATGACACACAATTTTGTTCATGTATCGGTGGGCCTACTAGTGACCTGCATTTATTGTGCCACGACAAGTTGTGAAAACCGTGTTTTCGGGACCCATTAGTGACTAGGATTCCTAAAATGTGTTCGGAACGACCCGTGCGCGAAACACGAACGTACAATTTTGCTCATGTTTGGGTGGGCCCACTAGTGAACCGCAGATTATTGCGCCGGGACAACTTCGAAAACCGTGTTTTCCGCCCCAGTAGTGACTAGAGTCCTAAAATGTGTTCGGAACGACCCGTGCGCGAAATACCGACGCACAACTTTGTTCATGTTCGAGTGGTCCCGTTAGTGACCCGCATTTATTGCGCCGGGACAAGTTTTGACCGAGAGTCCTAAAAGGTGTTCTAGAACGACTCGTGCGCGAAACAACGACACACAATTTTGTTCATGTATCGGTGGGCCCGGTAGTGACCTGCATTTATTGCGCCACGACAAGTTGTGAAAACCGTGTTTTCGGGACCCGTTAGAGACTAGGATTCCTAAAATGTGTTCGGAACGACCCGTGCATGAAACACCGACACACAATTTTTTTCATGTTTTGGTGGGCCCACTAGTGACCCGCATTTATTGCGCCGGGACAAGTTGTGAAAACCGTATTTTTCGCACCCGGTAGTGACTAGGAGTCCTAAAATGTGTTCTGGAACGACCCGTGCGCGAAAGACCCACGCACAACTTTGTTCATGTTCGAGTGGTCCCGTTAGTGACCCGCATTTATTGCGGCGACACAAGTTTTGAAAACCGTGTTTTCCGCACCCGTTAGTGACTAGGAGGAAAACCGTGTTTCCCGCACCCGTTAGTGACTAGGAGTCCTAAAATGTCTTACGTAACGACCCGTGCGCGAAACATGAACGTACAATTTTGTTCATGTTCGGGTGGGCCCACTAGTGACCCACATTTATTGCGCGGGACAAGTTTTGAAAACCGTGTTTTCCGCACCCGTTAGTGACTAGGAGTCCTAAAATGTGTTCATTAACGAACCGTGTGCGTAACATGAACGTACAATTTTGTTCATGTTCGGGGGGGTCCACTAGTGACCCGCATTTATTGCGTCGGGACAAGTTGTGAAAACCGTGTTTTCCGCACCCGGTAGTGACTAGGAGTCCTAAAAGGTGTTCTAGAACGACTCGTGCGTGAAACAACGACACACAATTTTATTCATGTATCGGTAGGCCCACTAGTGACCTGCATTTATTGCGCCACGACAAGTCTGTGAAAACCGTGTTTTCGGGACCCGTTAGTGACTAGGATTCCTAAAATGTGTTCGGAAAGACCCGTGCGCGAAACACGAACGTACAAATTTGTTCATGTTCGGGTGGGCCCACTAGTGACCCGCATTTATTGCGCCGGGACAAGTTATGAAAACCGTGTTTTCCGCACCTATTAGTGACTAGGAGTCCCAAAATATGTTCGGAACATCCCGTGTGCGAAACACGAACGTACAATTTTGTGCGGGTTCGGGTGGGCCCACTAGTGACACGCATTTGTTGCGCCGGGACAAGTTGTGAAAACCGTGTTTTCCGCACCCGGTAGTGACTAGCATTCCTAGAATGTGTTCGGAACGACCCGTGCGCAAAACACCAACACACAATTTTGTTCATGTTTCGGTGGGCCCACTAGTGACACGCCTTTGTTGCGCCGGTACATGTTGTGAAAACCATATTTTCAGCATCCGGTAGTCACTAGGAGGCCTAAAATGTGGTCCGGAACGACCCTGCGCGAAACATCAACGCACAACATTGTTCATGTTTGAGTGGTCCCGTTAGTGACCCACATTTATTGCGACGAGACAGGTTTTGAAAACCGTGTTTTCCGCACCCGTTAGTGACTAGGAGGCCTAAAATGTGTTCGGAACGACCCGTGCGCGAAACACCGACACACAATTTTTTTCATGGTTTGGTGGGCCCACTAGTGACCCGCATTTATTGCGCCGCGACAAGTTGTGAAAACCGTATTTTTCGCACTCGGTAGTGACTAGGAGTCCTAAAATGTGTTCGGAACGACCCGTCCGCGAAAGACCCACGCACAACTTTGTTCAAGTTCGAGTGGTCCCGTTAGTGACCCGCATTTATTACGGCGACACAAATTTTGAAAACCGTGTTTTCCGCACCCGTTAGTGACTAGGAGGAAAACCGTGTTTCCCGCACCCGTTAGTGACTAGGAGTCCTAAAATGTGTTCCGTAACGACCCGTGCGCGAAACATGAACGTACAATTTTGTTCATGTTCCGGTGGGCCCACTAGTGACCCGCATTTGTTGCGCCGGGACAAGTTGTGAAAACCGTGTTGTCCGCACCCGTTAGTGACTAGGAGTCCTAAAATGCGTTCGATAACGACTCGTGCGCGAAACAATGACACACAATTTTGTTCATGTATCGGTGGGCCCACTAGTGACCTACATTTATTGCGCCACGACAAGTTGTGAAAACCGTGTTTTCGGGACCCGTTAGTGACTAGGATTCCTAAAATGTGTTCTGGAACGACCCGTGCGCGAAACACGAACGTACAATTTTGCTCATGTTTGGGTGGGCCCACTAGTGAACCGCGAGTTATTGCGCCGGGACAAGTTACGAAAACCGTGTTTTCCGCCCCGGTAGTGACTAGAGTCCTAAAATGTGTTATGGAACGACCCGTGCGCGAAATACCGACGCACAACTTTGTTCATGTTCGAGTGGTCCCGTTAGTGACCCGCATTTATTGCGCCGGGACAAGTTGTGACCGGGAGTCCTAAAAGGTGTTCTAGAACGACTCGTGCGCGAAACAACGACACACAATTTTGTTCATGTATCGGTGGGCCCAGGTAGTGACCTGCATTTATTGCGCCACGACAAGTTGTGAAAACCGTGTTTTCGGGACCCGTTAGTGACTAGGATTCCTAAAATGTGTTCGGAACGACCCGTGCGCGAAACACGAACGTACAAATTTGTTCATGTTCGGGTGGGCCCGTTAGTCAACCGCATTTATTGCGCCGGGACAAGTTGTGTAAACCGTGTTTTCCGCACCTATTAGTGACTAGGAGTCCTAAAATATGTTCGGAACATCCCGTGCACGAGACACGAACGTAAAATTTTATGCAGGTTCGGGTGGGCCCACTAGTGACACGCATTTGTTGCGCCGGGACAAGTTGTGAAAACCGTGTTTTCCGCACCCGGTAGTGACTAGCATTCCTAGAATGTGTTCGGAACGACCCGTGCGCAAAACACCGACACACAATTTTGTTCATGTTTCGGTGGGCCCACTAGTGACACGCGTTTGTTGCGCCGGTACATGTTGTGAAAACCATATTTTCTATATCCGGTAGTCACTAGGAGGCCTAAAATGTGGTCCGGAACGACCCTGCGCGAAACATCAACGCACAACTTTGTTCATGTTTGAGTGGTCCCGTTAGTGACCCTCATTTATTGCGGCGAGACATGTTTTGAAAACCGTGTTTTCCGCACCCGTTAGTGACTAGGAGGCCTAAAATGTGTTCGGAACGACCCGTGCGCGAAACACTCGACACACAATTTTTTCATGGTTTGGTGGGCCCACTAGTGACCCGCATTTATTGCGCCGGGACAAGTTGTGAAAACCGTATTTTTCGCACCCGGTAGTGATTAGGAGTCCTAAAATGTGTTCGGAACGACCCGTGCGCGAAAGACCCACGCACAACTTTGTTCATGCTCGAGTGGTCCCGTTAGTGAACCGCATTTATTACGGCAACACAAGTTTTGAAAACCGTGTTTTTCGCACCCGTTAGTGACTAGGAGTCCTAAAATGTGTTACGTAACGACTCGTGCGCGAAACATGAACGTACAATTTTGTTCATGTTCGGGTGGGCCCCCTAGTGACCCGCATTTATTGCGCGGGACAAGTTATGAAAACCGTGTTTTCCGCACCCGTTAGTGACTAGGAGTCCTAAAATGTGTTCTATAACGAACCGTGTGCGAAACATAAACGTACAATTTTGTTCATGTTCGGGTGGGTCCACTAGTGACCCGCATTTATTGCGCCGGGACAAGTTGTGAAAACCGTGATTTCCGGACCCGTAGTGACCGGGAGTCCTAAAAGGTGTTCTAGAACGACTCGTACGTGAAACAACGACACACAATTTTGTTCATGTATCGGTGGGCCCAGTAGTGACCTGCATTTATTGCGCCACGACAAGTTGTGAAAACCGTGTTTTCGGGACCCGTTAGTGACTAGGATTCCTAAAATGTGTTCGGAACGACCCATGCGAGAAACACGAACGTACAAATTTGTTCATGTTCGGGTGGGCCCACTAGTGACCCGCATTTATTGCGCCGGGACAAGTTGTGAAAACCGTGTTTTCCGCACCTATTAGTGACCAGGAGTCCTAAAATATGTTCGGAACATCCCGTGCGAGAAACGAGAACGTACAATTTTGTGCATGTTCGGGTGGGCCCACTAGTGACACGGATTTGTTGTGCCGGGACAAGTTGTGAAAACCGTGTTTTCCGCACCCGGTGATGACTAGGATTCCTAGAATGTGTTCTGGAACGACCCGTGCGCAAAACTCCGACACACAATTTTGTTCATGTTTCGGTGGGCCCACTAGTGACACGCATTTGTTGCGCCGGTACATGTTGTGAAAACCATATTTTCTGCACCCGGTAGTCACTAGGAGGCCTAAAATGTGGTCTAGAACGACCTCGCGCGAAACACCGACGCACAACTTTGTTCATTTTTGAGTGGTCCCGTTAGTGACCCGCATTTATTGCGGCGAGACAAGTTTTGAAAACCGTGTTTTTGGCACCCGTTAGTGACTAGGAGGCCTAAAATGTGTTCTGGAACGACCCGTGCGCGAATCACCGACGGACAATTTTTTTCATGTTTTGGTGGGCCCACTAGTGACCCGCATTTATTGTGCCGGGACAAGTTGTGAAAACCGTATTTTCCGCACCCGGTGGTGACCAGGAGTCCTAAAATGTGTTCGGAACGACCCGTGCGCGAAAGACCCACGCACAACTTCGTTCATGTTCGAGTGGTCCCGTTAGTGACCCGCATTTATTGCGGCAACACAAGTTTTGAAAACCGTGTTTTCCGCACCCGTTAGTGACTAGGAGGAAAACCGTGTTTTCCGCACCCGTTAGTGACTAGGAGTCCTAAAATGTGTTCCGTAACGACCGTGCGTGAAACATGAACGTACAATTTTGTTCATGTTCGGGTGGGCCCACTAGTGACCCGCATTTATTGCGCCGGGACAAGTTATGAAAACCGTGTTTTCCGCACCCGTTAGTGACTAGGAGTCCTAAAATATGTTCTATAACGAACCGTGTGCGAAACATGAACGTACAATTTTGTTCATGTTCGGGTCGGTCCACTAGTGACCCGCATTTATTGCGCCGGAACAAGTTGTGAAAACCGTGTTTTCCGCACCCGTTAGTCACTAGGAGTCCTAAAATGCGTTCTATAATGACTCGTGCGGGAAACAACGACACACAATTTTGTTCATGTATCGGTGGGCCCACTAGTGACCGGCATTTGTTGCGCCACGACAAGTTGTGAAAACCGTGTTTTCGGGACGCGTTAGTGACTAGGATTCCTAAAATGTGTTCGGAACGACCCGTGCGCGAAACACGAACGTACAATTTTGCTCATGTTTGGGTGGGCCCACTAGCGAACCGCAGATTATTGCGCCGGACAAGTTCCGAAAACCGTGTTTTCCGCCCCGTAGTGACTAGAGTCCTAAAATGTGTTCGGAACGACCCGTGCGCGAAATACCGACGCACAACTTTGTTCATGTTCGAGTGGTCCCGTTAGTGACCCGCATTTATTGCGCCGGGACAAGTTGTGACCGGGAGTCCTAAAAGGTGTTCTAGAACGACTCGTGCGCGAAACAACGACACACAATTTTGTTCATGTATCGGTGGGCCCACTAGTGACCTGCATTTATTGCGCCACGACAAGTTGTGAAAACCGTGTTTTCGGGACCCGTTAGTGACTAGGATTCCTATAATGTGTTCCGGAACGACCCATGCGCGAAAGACGAACGTACAAATTTGTTCATGTTCGGGTGGGCCCACTAGTGACCCGCATTTATTGCGCCGGGACAAGTTGTGAAAACCGTGGTTTCCGCACCTATTAGTGACCAGGAGTCCTAAAATATGTTCCGGAACATCCCATGCGAGAAACAGGAACTTACAATTTTGTGCATGTTCGGGTGGGCCCACTAGTGACACGCATTTGTTGCGCCGGGACAAGTTGTCAAAACCGTGTTTTCCGCACCCGGTAATGACTAGGATTCCTAGAATGTGTTCTGGAATGACCCGTGCGCAAAACTCCGACACACAATTTTGTTCATGTTTCGGTGGGCCCACTAGTGACACGCATTTGTTGCGCCGGTACATGTTGTGAAAACCATATTTTCTGCACCCGGTAGTCACTAGGAGGACTAAAATGTGGTCCGGAACGACCTCGCGCGAAACACCGACGCACAACTTTGTTCATTTTTGAGTGGTCCCGTTAGTGACCCGCATTTATTGCGACGAGACAAGTTTTGAAAACCGTGTTTTTGGCACCCGTTAGTGACTAGGAGGCCTAAAATGTGTTCGAGAAACGACCAGTGCGCGAATCACCGACACACAATTTTTTTCATGTTTTGGTGGGCCCACTAGTGACCCGCATTTATTGCGCCGGGACAAGTTGTGAAAACCGTATTTTCCGCACCCGGTAGTGACCAGGAGTCCTAAAATGTGTTCGGAACGACCCGTGCGCGAAAGACCCACGCACAACTTTGTTCATGTTCGAGTGGTCCCGTTAGTGACCCGCATTTATTGCGGCAACTCAAGTTTTGAAAACTGTGTTTTCCGCACCCGTTAGTGACTAGGAGGAAAACCGTGTTTTCCGCACCCGTTAGTGACTAGGAGTCCTAAAATGTGTTCCGTAACGACCCGTGCGTGAAACATGAACGTACAATTTTGTTCATGTTCGGGTGGGCCCACTAGTGACCCGCATTTATTGCGCCGGGACAAGTTATGAAAACCGTGTTTTCCGCACCCGTTAGTGACTAAGAGTCCTAAAATATGTTCTATAACGAACCGTGTGCGAAACATGAACGTACAATTTTGTTCATGTTCGGGTCGGTCCACTAGTGACCCGCATTTATTGCGCCGGGACAAGTTGTGAAAACCGTGTTTTCCGCACCCGTTAGTAACTAGGAGTCCTAAAATGCGTTCTATAATGACTCGTGCGCGAAACAACGACACACAATTTTGTTCATGTATCGGTGGGCCCACTAGTGACCGGCATTTATTGCGCCACGACAAGTTGTGAAAACCGTGTTTTCGGGACCCGTTAGTGACTAGGATTCCTAAAATGTGTTCGGAATGAC
This sequence comes from Chloris gayana, assembly GCA_031894775.1. Lineage (NCBI taxonomy): Eukaryota > Viridiplantae > Streptophyta > Magnoliopsida > Poales > Poaceae > Chloris > Chloris gayana. The sequence goes on along the minus strand of JAUNZO010001222.1, from coordinate 801,730 downwards.
CCGTGCGCGAAACACGAACGTACAATTTTGCTCATGTTTGGGTGGGCCCACTAGCGAACCGCAGTTATTGCGCCGGGACAAGTTACGAAAACCGTATTTTCCGCACCGGTGGTGACCAGGAGTCCTAAAATGTGTTCGGAACGACCCTGCGCGAAAGACCCACGCACAACTTTGTTCATGTTCGAGAGGTCCCGTTAGTGACCCGCATTTATTGCGGCAACACAAGTTTTGAAAACTGTTTTTCCGCACCCGTTAGTGACTAGGAGGAAAACCGTGTTTTCCGCACCCGTTAGTGACTAGGAGTCCTAAAATGTGTTCCGTAACGACCGTGCGTGAAACATGAACGTACAATTTTGTTCATGTTCGGGTGGGCCCACTAGTGACCCGCATTTATTGCGCGGGACAAGTTATGAAAACCGTGTTTTCCGCACCCGTTAGTGACTAGGAGTCCTAAAATATGTTCTATAACGAACCGTGTGCGAAACATGAACGTACAATTTTGTTCATGTTCGGGTCGGTCCACTAGTGACCCGCATTTATTGCGCCGGGACAAGTTGTGAAAACCGTGTTTTCCGCACCCGTTAGTCACTAGGAGTCCTAAAATGCGTTCTATAATGACTCGTGCGCGAAACAACGACACACAATTTTGTTCATGTATCGGTGGGCCCACTAGTGACCGGCATTTGTTGCGCCACGACAAGTTGTGAAAACCGTGTTTTCGGGACGCGTTAGTGACTAGGATTCCTAAAATGTGTTCGGAACGACCCGTGCGCGAAACACGAACGTACAATTTTGCTCATGTTTGGGTGGGCCCACTAGCGAACCGCGAGTTATTGCGCCGGGACAAGTTCGAAAACCGTGTTTTCCGCCCCGGTAGTGACTAGAGTCCTAAAATGTGTACTGGAACGACCCGTGCGCGAAATACCGACGCACAACTTTGTTCATGTTCGAGTGGTCCCGTTAGTGACCCGCATTTATTGCGCCGGGACAAGTTGTGACCGGGAGTCCTAAAAGGTGTTCTAGAACGACTCGTGCGCGAAACAACGACACACAATTTTGTTCATGTATCGGTGGGCCCACTAGTGACCTGCATTTATTGCGCCACGACAAGTTGTGAAAACCGTGTTTTCGGGACCCGTTAGTGACTAGGATTCCTATAATGTGTTCGGAACGACCCATGCGCGAAAGACGAACGTACAAATTTGTTCATGTTCGGGTGGGCCCACTAGTGACCCGCATTTATTGCGCCGGGACAAGTTGTGAAAACCGTGGTTTCCGCACCTATTAGTGACCAGGAGTCCTAAAATATGTTCGGAACATCCCATGCGAGAAACAGGAACTTACAATTTTGTGCATGTTCGGGTGGGCCCACTAGTGACACGCATTTGTTGCGCCGGGACAAGTTGTCAAAACCGTGTTTTCCGCACCCGGTAATGACTAGGATTCCTAGAATGTGTTCTGGAATGACCCGTGCGCAAAACTCCGACACACAATTTTGTTCATGTTTCGGTGGGCCCACTAGTGACACGCATTTGTTGCGCCGGTACATGTTGTGAAAACCATATTTTCTGCACCCGGTAGTCACTAGGAGGCCTAAAATGTGGTCCGGAACGACCCTGCGCGAAACACCGACGCACAACTTTGTTCATTTTTGAGTGGTCCCGTTAGTGACCCGCATTTATTGCGACGAGACAAGTTTTGAAAACCGTGTTTTTGGCACCCGTTAGTGACTAGGAGGCCTAAAATGTGTTCGAGAAACGACCAGTGCGCGAATCACCGACACACAATTTTTTTCATGTTTTGGTGGGCCCACTAGTGACCCGCATTTATTGCGCCGGGACAAGTTGTGAAAACCGTATTTTCCGCACCCGGTAGTGACCAGGAGTCCTAAAATGTGTTCGGAACGACCCGTGCGCGAAAGACCCACGCACAACTTTGTTCATGTTCGAGTGGTCCCGTTAGTGACCCGCATTTATTGCGGCAACTCAAGTTTTGAAAACTGTGTTTTCCGCACCCGTTAGTGACTAGGAGGAAAACCGTGTTTTCCGCACCCGTTAGTGACTAGGAGTCCTAAAATGTGTTACGTAACGACCCGTGCGTGAAACATGAACGTACAATTTTGTTCATGTTCGGGTGGGCCCACTAGTGACCCGCATTTATTGCGCGGGACAAGTTATGAAAACCGTGTTTTCCGCACCCGTTAGTGGCTAAGAGTCCTAAAATATGTTCTATAATGAACCGTGTGCGAAACATGAACGTACAATTTTGTTCATGTTCGGGTCGGTCCACTAGTGACCCGCATTTATTGCGCCGGGACAAGTTGTGAAAACCGTGTTTTCCGCACCCGTTAGTAACTAGGAGTCCTAAAATGCGTTCTATAATGACTCGTGCGCGAAACAACGACACACAATTTTGTTCATGTATCGGTGGGCCCACTAGTGACCGGCATTTATTGGGCCACGACAAGTTGTGAAAACCGTGTTTTCGGGACCCGTTAGTGACTAGGATTCCTAAAATGTGTTCGGAATGACCCGTGCGCGAAACACGAACGTACAATTTTGCTCATGTTTGGGTGGGCCCACTAGCGAACCGCGAGTTATTGCGCCGGGACAAGTTACGAAAACCGTGTTTTCCGCCCCGGTAGTGACTAGAGTCCTAAAATGTGTTCTGGAACGACCCGTGCGCGAAAGACCCACGCACAACTTTGTTCATGTTCAAGTGGTCCCGTTAGTGACCCGCATTTATTGCGGCAACACGAGTTTTGAAAACTGTGTTTTCCGCACCCGTTAGTGACTAGGAGGAAAACCGTGTTTTCCGCACCCGTTAGTGACTAGGAGTCCTAAAATGTGTTCACGTAACGACCCGTGCGTGAAACATGAACGTACAATTTTGTTCATGTTCGGGTGGGCCCACTAGTGACCCGCATTTATTGCGCCGGGACAAGTTATGAAAACCGTGTTTTCCGCACCCGTTAGTGACTAGGAGTCCTAAAATATGTTATATAACGAACCGTGTGCGAAACATGAACGTACAATTTTGTTCATGTTCGGGTCGGTCCACTAGTGACCCGCATTTATTGCGCCGGGACAAGTTGTGAAAACCGTGTTTTCCGCACCCGTTAGTCACTAGGAGTCCTAAAATGCGTTCTATAATGACTCGTGCGCGAAACAACGACACACAATTTTGTTCATGTATCGGTGGGCCCACTAGTGACCGGCATTTGTTGCGCCACGACAAGTTGTGAAAACCGTGTTTTCGGGACGCGTTAGTGACTAGGATTCCTAAAATGTGTTCGGAACGACCCGTGCGCGAAACACGAACGTACAATTTTGCTCATGTTTGGGTGGGCCCACTAGCGAACCGCAGATTATTGCGCCGGGACAAGTTACGAAAACCGTGTTTTCCGCCCCGGTAGTGACTAGAGTCCTAAAATGTGTTCCGGAACGACGCGTGCGCGAAATACCGACGCACAACTTTGTTCATGTTCGAGTGGTCCCGTTAGTGACCCGCATTTATTGCGACGGGACAAATTGTGACCGGGAGTCCTAAAAGGTGTTCTAGAAATACTCGTGCGCGAAACAACGACACACAATTTTGTTCATGTATCGGTGGGCCCAGTAGTGACCTGCATTTATTGCGCCACGACAAGTTGTGAAAACCATGTTTTCGGGACCCGTTAGTGACTAGGATTCCTAAAATGTGTTCGGAACGACCCATGCGCGAAACACGAACGTACTAATTTGTTCATGTTCGGGTGGGCCCACTAGTGACCCGCATTTATTGCGTCGGGACAAGTTGTGAAAACCGTGTTTTCCGCACCTATTAGCGACCAGGAGTCCTAAAATATGTTCGGAACATCCCGTGCGAGAAACAGGGACGTACAATTTTGTGCATGTTCGGGTGGGCCCACTAGTGACACGCATTTGTTGCGCCGGGACAAGTTGTGAAAACCGTGTTTTCCGCACCCGGTAATGACTAGGATTCCTAGAATGTGTTCTGGAACGACCCGTGCGCAAAACTCCGACACACAATTTTGTTCATGTTTCGGTGGGCCCACTAGTGACACGCATTTGTTGCGCTGGTACATGTTGTGAAAACCATATTTTCTCGCACCGGTAGTCACTAGGAGGCCTAAAATGTGGTCCGGAACGACCCTGCGCGAAACACCGACGCACAACTTTGTTCATTTTTGAGTGGTCCCGTTAGTGACCCGCATTTATTGCGGCGAGACAAGTTTTGAAAACCGTGTTTTTGGCACCCGTTAGTGACTAGGAGGCCTAAAATGTGTTCGAGAAACGACCAGTGCGCGAATCACGGACACACAATTTTTTTCATGTTTTGGTGGGCCCACTAGTGACCCGCATTTATTGCGCCGGGACAAGTTGTGAAAACCGTATTTTCCGCACCCGGTAGTGACCAGGAGTCCTAAAATGTGTTCGGAACGACCCGTGCGCGAAAGACCCACGCACAACTTTGTTCATGTTCGAGTGGTCCCGTTAGTGACCCGCATTTATTGCGGCAACACAAGTTTTGAAAACCGTGTTTTCCGCACCCGTTAGTGACTAGGAGGAAAACCGTGTTTTCCGCACCCGTTAGTGACTAGGAGTCCTAAAATGTGTTCCGTAACGACCCGTGCGTGAAACATGAACGTACAATTTTGTTCATGTTCGGGCGGGCCCACTAGTGACCCGCATTTATTGCGCCGGGACAAGTTATGAAAACCGTGTTTTCCGCACCCGTTAGTGACTAAGAGTCCTAAAATATGTTCTATAACGAACCGTGTGCGAAACATGAACGTACAATTTTGTTCATGTTCGGGTCGGTCCACTAGTGACCCGCATTTATTGCGCCGGGACAAGTTGTGAAAACCGTGTTTTCCGCACCCGTTAGTCACTAGGAGTCCTAAAATGCGTTCTATAATGACTCGTGCGCGAAACAACGACACACAATTTTGTTCATGTATCGGTGGGCCCACTAGTGACCGGCATTTGTTGCGCCACGACAAGTTGTGAAAACCGTGTTTTCGGGACGCGTTAGTGACTAGGATTCCTAAAATGTGTTCGGAACGACCCGTGCGCGAAACACGAACGTACAATTTTGCTCATGTTTGGGTGGGCCCACTAGCGAACCGCAGATTATTGCGCCGGGACAAGTTACGAAAACCGTGTTTTCCGCCCCGTAGTGACTAGAGTCCTAAAATGTGTTCGGAACGACCCGTGCGCGAAAGACCCACGCACAACTTTGTTCATGTTCGAGTGGTCCCGTTAGTGACCCGCATTTATTGCGGCAACACAAGTTTTGAAAACTGTGTTTTCCGCACCCGTTAGTGACTAGGAGGAAAACCGTGTTTTCTGCACCCGTTAGTGACTAGGAGTCCTAAAATGTGTTACGTAACGACCCGTGCGTGAAACATGAACGTACAATTTTGTTCATGTTCGGGTGGGCCCACTAGTGACCCGCATTTATTGCGCCGGGACAAGTTATGAAAACCGTGTTTTCCGCACCCGTTAGTGACTAGGAGTCCTAAAATATGTTCTATAACGAACCGTGTGCTAAACATGAACGTACAATTTTGTTCATGTTCGGGTCGGTCCACTAGTGGCCCGCATTTATTGCGCCGGGACAAGTTGTGAAAACCGTGTTTTCCGCACCCGTTAGTCACTAGGAGTCCTAAAATGCGTTCTATAATGACTCGTGCGCGAAACAACGACACACAATTTTGTTCATGTATCGGTGGGCCCACTAGTGACCGGCATTTGTTGCGCCACGACAAGTTGTGAAAACCGTGTTTTCGGGACGCGTTAGTGACTAGGATTCCTAAAATGTGTTCGGAACGACCCGTGCGCGAAACACGAACGTACAATTTTGCTCATGTTTGGGTGGGCCCACTAGCGAACCGCAGTTATTGCGCCGGGACAAGTTACGAAAACCGTGTTTTCCGCCCCGGTAGTGACTAGAGTCCTAAAATGTGTTCGGAACGACCCGTGCGCGAAATACCGACGCACAACTTTGTTCAAGTTCGAGTGGTCCCGTTAGTGACCCGCATTTATTGCGCCGGGACAAATTGTGACCGGGAGTCCTAAAAGGTGTTCTAGAAATACTCGTGCGCGAAACAACGACACACAATTTTGTTCATGTATCGGTGGGCCCAGTAGTGACCTGCATTTATTGCGCCACGACAAGTTGTGAAAACCATGTTTTCGGGACCCGTTAGTGACTAGGATTCCTAAAATGTGTTCGGAACGACCCATGCGCGAAACACGAACGTACTAATTTGTTCATGTTCGAGTGGGCCCACTAGTGACCCGCATTTATTGCGTCGGGACAAGTTGTGAAAACCGTGTTTTCCGCACCTATTAGCGACCAGGAGTCCTAAAATATGTTCGGAACATCCCGTGCGAGAAACGAGAACGTACAATTTTGTGCATGTTCGGTGGGCCCACTAGTGACACGCATTTGTTGCGCCGGGACAAGTTGTGAAAACCGTGTTTTCCGCACCCGGTAATGACTAGGATTCCTAGAATGTGTTCTGGAACGACCCGTGCGCAAAACTCCGACACACAATTTTGTTCATGTTTCGGTGGGCCCACTAGTGACACGCATTTGTTGCGCCGGTACATGTTGTGAAAACCATATTTTCTGCACCCGGTAGTCACTAGGAGGCCTAAAATGTGGTCTGGAACGACCCTGCGCGAAACACCGACGCACAACTTTGTTCATTTTTGAGTGGTCCCGTTAGTGACCCGCATTTATTGCGGCGAGACAAGTTTTGAAAACCGTGTTTTTGGCACCCGTTAGTGACTAGGAGGCCTAAAATGTGTTCGGAACGACCGGTGCGCGAATCACCGACAGACAATTTTTTTTATGTTTTGGTGGGCCCACTAGTGACCCGCATTTATTGCGCCGGGACAAGTTGTGAAAACCGTATTTTCCGCACCCGGTAGTGACCAGGAGTCCTAAAATGTGTTCGGAACGACCCGTGCGCGAAAGACCCACGCACAACTTTGTTCATGTTCGAGTGGTCCCGTTAGTGACCCGCATTTATTGCGGCAACACAAGTTTTGAAAACCGTGTTTTCCGCACCCGTTAGTGACTAGGAGGAAAACCGTGTTTTCCGCACCCGTTAGTGACTAGGAGTCCTAAAATGTGTTACGTAACGACCGTGCGTGAAACATGAACGTACAATTTTGTTCATGTTCGGGTGGGCCCACTAGTGACCCGCATTTATTGCGCCGGGACAAGTTATGAAAACCGTGTTTTCCGCACCCGTTAGTGACTAGGAGTCCTAAAATGTGTTCTATAACGAACCGTGTGCGAAACATGAACGTACAATTTTGTTCATGTTCGGGTCGGTCCACTAGTGACCCTCATTTATTGCGCCGGGACAAGTTGTGAAAACCGTGTTTTCCGCACCCGGTAGTGACTAGGAGTCCTAAAAGGTGTTCTAGAACGACTAGTACGTGAAACATCGACACACAATTTTGTTCATGTATCGGTGGGCCCACTAGTGACCTGCATTTATTGCGCCACGACAAGTTGTGAAAACCGTGTTTTCGGGACCCGTTAGTGACTAGGATTCCTAAAATGTGTTCGGAACGACCCGTGCGCGAAACACGAACGTACAATTTTTGCTCATGTTTGGGTGGGCCCACTAGTGAACCGCAGCTTATTGCGCCGGGACAAGTTCCGAAAACCGTGTTTTCCGCCCCGTAGTGACTAGAGTCTTAAAATGTGTTCGGAACGACCCGTGCGCGAAATACCGACGCACAACTTTGTTCATGTTTGAGTGGTCCCGTTAGTGACCCGCATTTATTGCGCCAGGACAAGTTGTGACCAGGAGTCCTAAAAGGTGTTCTATAATGACTCGTGCGCGAAACAACGACACACAATTTTGTTCATGTATCGGTGGGCCCAGTAGTGACCTGCATTTATTGCGCCACGACAAGTTGTGAAAACCGTGTTTTCGGGACCCGTTAGTGACTAGGATTCCTAAAATGTGTTCGGAACGACCCATGCGCGAAACACGAACGTACAAATTTGTTCATGTTCGGGTGGGCCCACTAGTGACCCGCATTTATTGCGCCGGGACAAGTTGTGAAAACCGTGTTTTCCGCACCTATTAGTGACCAGGAGTCCTAAAATATGTTCGGAACAGCCCGTGCGAGAAACAGGAACGTACAATTTTGTGCACGTTCGGGTGGGCCCACTAGTGACACGTATTTGTTGCGCCGGGACAAGTTGTGAAAACCGTATTTTCCGCACCCGGTAGTGACTAGGATTCCTAGAATGTGTTCTTGAACGACCCTGCGCAAAACTCGACACACAATTTTGTTCATGTTTCGGTGGGCCCACTAGTGACACGCATTTGTTGCGCCGGTACATGTTGTGAAAACCATATTTTCTGCACCCGGTAGTCACTAGGAGGCCTAAAATATGGTCTCGGAAAGACCCTGCGCGAAACACCGACGCACAACTTTGTTCATTTTTGAGTGGTCCCATTAGTGACCCGCATTTATTGCGGCGAGACAAGTTTTGAAAACCGTGTTTTTGGCACCCGTTACTAGGAGGCCTAAAATGTGTTCTAGAATGACCCGTGCGCGAAAGACCCACGCACAACTTTGTTCATGTTCGAGTGGTCCCGTTAGTGACCCGCATTTATTGCGGCGACACAAGTTTTGAAAACCGTGTTTTCCGCACCCATTAGTGACTAGGAGGAAAACCGTGTTTCCTGCACCCGTTAGTGACTAGGAGGCCTAAAATGTGTTCCGTAACGACCCGTGCGCGAAACAATAACGTACAATTTTGTTCATGTTCCGGTGGGCCCACTAGTGACCCGCATTTATTGTGCCGGGACAAGTTGTGAAAACCGTGTTGTCCGCACCCGTTAGTGACTAGGAGTCCTAAAATGCGTTCTATAATGACTCGTGCGCAAAACAACGACACACAATTTTGTTCATGTATCGGTGGGCCCACTAGTGACCTGCATTTATTGTGGCACGACAAGTTGTGAAAACCGTGTTTTTAGGACCCGTTAGTGACTAGGATTCCTAAAATATGTTCCGGAACGACCCGTGCGCGAAACACGAACGTACAATTTTGCTCATGTTTGGGTGGGCCCACTAGCGAACCACGCTTATTGCGCCGGGACAAGTTCCGAAAACCGTGTTTTCTGTCCCCGTAGTGACTAGAGTCCTAAAATGTGTTCGGAACGACCCGTGCGCGAAATACCGACGCACAACTTTGTTCATGTTCGAGTGGTCCCGTTAGTGACCCGCATTTATTGCGCCGGGACAAGTTGTGACCAGGAGTCCTAAAAGGTGTTCTAGAACGACTCGTGCGCGAAACAACGACACACAATTTTGTTCATGTATCGGTGGGCCCAGTAGTGACTTGCCTTTATTGCGCCACGACAAGTTGCGAAACCGTGGTTTCGGGACCCGTTAGTGACTAGGATTCCTAAAATGTGTTCGGAACGACCCGTGCGCGAAATACGAACGTACAAATTTGTTCATGTTCGGGTGGGCCCACTAGTGACCCGCATTTATTGCGCCGGGACTAGTTGTGAAAACCGTGTTTTCCGCACCTATTAGTGACTAGGAGTCCTAAAATATGTTCGGAACATCCCGTGCGCGAAACACGAACGTACAATTTTGTGCATGTTCGGGTGGGCCCACTAGTGACACGCATTTGTTGCGCCGGGACAAGTTTTGAAAACCGTGTTTTCCGCACCCGTTAGTGACTAGGAGGCCTAAAATGTATTCTGGAACGACCCGTGCGCGAAACACCGACACAATTTTTTTCATGTTTTGGTGGGCCCACTAGTGACCCGCATTTATTGCGCCGGGACAAGTTGTGAAAACCGTATTTTCGCACCCGGTAGTGACTAGGAGTCCTAAAATGTGTTCGGAACGACCCGTGCGCGAAAGACCCACGCACAACTTTGTTCATGTTCGAGTGGTCCCGTTAGTGACCCGCATTTATTGCGGCAACACAAGTTTTGAAAACCGTGTTTTCCGCACCCGTTAGTGACTAGGAGGAAAACCGTGTTTTCCGCACCCGTTAGTGACTAGGAGTCCTAAAATGTGTTCTGTAACGACCCGTGCGTGAAACATGAACGTACAATTTTGTTCATGTTCGGGTGGGCCCACTAGTGACCCGCATTTATTGCGCCGGGACAAGTTATGAAAACCGTGTTTTCCGCACCCGTTAGTGACTAGGAGTCCTAAAATGTGTTCTATAACGAACCATGTGCGAAACATGAACGTACAATTTTGTTCATGTTCGGGTCGGTCCACTAGTGACCCGCATTTATTGCGCCGGGACAAGTTGTGAAAACTGTGTTTTCCGCACCTATTAGTGACTAGGAGTCCTAAAATATGTTCGGAACATCCCGTGCGCGAAACACGAACGTACAATTTTGTGGATGTTCGGGTGGGCCCACCAGTGACACGCATTTGTTGCGCCGGGACAAGTTGTGAAAACCGTGTTTTCCGCACCCGGTAGTGACTAGGATTCCTAGAATGTGTTCTGGATCGAACCGTGCGCAAAACTCCGACACACAATTTTGTTCATGTTTCGGTGGGCCTACTAGTGACACGCATTTGTTGCGCCGGTACATGTTGTGAAAACCATATTTTCTGCACCCGTAGTCACTAGGAGGCCTAAAATGTGGTCCGGAACGACCCTGCGCGAAACACCGACGCACAACTTTGTTCATTTTTGAGTGGTCCCGTTAGTGACCCGCATTTATTGCGTCGAGACAGGTTTTGAAAACCGTGTTTTTGGCACCCGATAGTGACTAGGAGGCCTAAAATGTGTTCTGGAACGACCCGTGCGCGAAACACCGACACACAATTTTTTTCATATTTTGGTGGGCCCACGGGTGACCCGCGTTTACTGCGCCGGGACAAGTTGTGAAAACCGTATTTTCCGCACCCGGTAGTGACCAGGAGTCCTAAAATGTGTTCTAGAATGACCCGTGCACGAAACACCCACGCACAACTTTGTTCATGTTCGAGTGGTCCCGTTAGTGACCCGCATTTATTGCGGCGACACAAGTTTTGAAAACCGTGTTTTCCGCACCCATTAGTGACTAGGAGGAAATCCGTGTTTCCCGCACCCGTTAGTGACTAGGAGGCCTAAAATGTGTTCTCGTAACGACCCGTGCGCGAAACAATAACGTACAATTTTGTTCATGTTCCGGTGGGCCCACTAGTGACCCGCATTTATTGTGCTCGGGACAAGTTGTGAAAACCGTGTTGTCCGCACCCGTTAGTGACTAGGAGTCCTAAAATGCGTTCTATAATGACTCGTGCGCGAAACAACGACACACAATTTTGTTCATGTATCGGTGGGCCCACTAGTGACCTGCATTTATTGTGGCACGACAAGTTGTGAAAACCGTGTTTTTAGGACCCGTTAGTGACTAGGATTCCTAAAATATGTTCGGAACGACCCGTGCGCGAAACACGAACGTACAATTTTGCTCATGTTTGGGTGGGCCCACTAGCGAACCACGGTTATTGCGCCGGGACAAGTTCCGAAAACCGTGTTTTCCATCCCCGGTAGTGACTAGAGTCCTAAAATGTGTTCGGAACGACCCGTGCGCGAAATACCGACGCACAACTTTGTTCATGTTCGAGTGGTCCCGTTAGTGACCCGCATTTATTGCGCCGGCACAAGTTGTGACCAGGAGTCCTAAAAGGTGTTCTAGAACGACTCGTGCGCGAAACAACGACACACAATTTTGTTCATGTATCGGTGGGCCCGAGTAGTGACTTGCCTTTATTGCGCCACGACAAGTTGCGAAAACCGTGGTTTCAGGACCCGTTAGTGACTAGGATTCCAAAAATGTGTTCGGAATGACCCGTGCGCGAAATACGAACGTACAAATTTGTTCATGTTCGGGTGGGCCCACTAGTGACCCGCATTTATTGCGCCGGGACTAGTTGTGAAAACTGTGTTTTCCGCACCTATTAGTGACTAGGAGTCCTAAAATATGTTCGGAACATCCCGTGCGCGAAACACGAACGTACAATTTTGTGCATGTTCGGGTGGGCCCACTAGTGACACGCATTTGTTGCGCCGGGACAAGTTTTGAAAACCGTGTTTTCCGCACCCGTTAGTGACTAGGAGGCCTAAAATGTATTCTGGAACGACCCGTGCGCGAAACACCGACACACAATTTTTTTCATGTTTTGGTGGGCCCACTAGTGACCCGCATTTATTGCGCCGGGACAAGTTGTGAAAACCGTATTTTTCGCACCCGGTGGTGACTAGGAGTCCTAAAATGTGTTCTGGAACGACCCGTGCGTGAAAGACCCACGCACAACTTTGTTCATGTTCGAGTGGTCCCGTTAGTGACTCGCATTTATTGCGGCAACACAAGTTTTGAAAACCGTGTTTTCCGCACCCGTTAGTGACTAGGAGGAAAACCGTGTTTTCCGCACCCGTTAGTGACTAGGAGTCCTAAAATGTGTTCCGTAACGACCCGTGCGTGAAACATGAACGTACAATTTTGTTCATGTTCGGGTGGGCCCACTAGTGACCCGCATTTATTGCGCCGGGACAAGTTATGAAAACCGTGTTTTCCGCACCCGTTAGTGACTAGGAGTCCTAAAATGTGTTCTATAACGAACCGTGTGCGAAACATGAACGTACAATTTTGTTCATGTTCGGGTCGGTCCACTAGTGACCCGCATTTATTGCGCCGGGACAAGTTGTGAAAACTGTGTTTTCCGCACCTATTAGTGACTAGGAGTCCTAAAATATGTTCTGGAACATCCCGTGCGCGAAACACGAACGTACAATTTTGTGGATGTTCGGGTGGGCCCACCAGTGACACGCATTTGTTGCGCCGGTACATGTTGTGAAAACCATATTTTCTGCACCCGGTAGTCACTAGGAGGCCTAAAATGTGGTCTGGAACGACCATGCGCGAAACACCGACGCACAACTTTGTTCATTTTTAAGTGGTCCCGTTAGTGACCCGCATTTATTGCGGCGAGACAAGTTTTGAAAACCGTGTTTTTGGCACCCGTTAGTGACTAGGAGGCCTAAAATGTGTTCTGGAACGACCCGTGCGCGAAACACCGACACACAATTTTTTTCATGTTTTGGTGGGCCCACTGGTGACCCGCATTTACTGCGCCGGGACAAGTTCTGAAAACCGTATTTTCCGCACCCGGTAGTGACCAGGAGTCCTAAAATGTGTTCTGGAATGACCCGTGCGCGAAACACCCACGCACAACTTTTTTCATGTTCGAGTGGTCCCGTTAGTGACCCGCATTTATTGCGGCGACACAAGTTTTGAAAACCGTGTTTTCCGCACCCATTAGTGACTAGGAGGAAAATCGTGTTTCCCGCACCATTTAGTGACTAGGAGTCCTAAAATGTGTTCTGTAACGACCCGTGCGCGAAACAATAACGTACAATTTTGTTCATGTTCCGGTGGGCCCACTAGTGACCCGCATTTATTGCGCCGGGACAAGTTGTGAAAACCGTGTTGTCCGCACCCGTTAGTGACTAGGAGTCCTAAAAGGTGTTCTAGAACGACTCGTGCGCGAAACAACGACACACAATTTTGTTCATGTATCGGTGGGCCCGGTAGTGACTTGCCTTTATTGCGCCACGACATGTTGTAAAAACCGTGGTTTCAGGACCTGTTAGTGACTAGGATTCCTAAAATGTGTTCGGAACGACCCGTGCGCGAAACACGAACGTACAAATTTGTTCATGTTCGGGTGGGCCCACTAGTGACCCGCATTTATTGCGCCGGGACAAGTTGTGAAAACCGTGTTTTCCGCACCTATCGGTGACTAGGAGTCCTAAAATATGTTTTGGAACATCCCGTGCGCGAAACACGAACGTACAATTTTGTGCATGTTCGGGTGGGCCCACTAGTGACACGCATTTGTTGCGCCGGGACAAGTTGTGAAAACCGTGTTTTCCGCACCCGGTAGTGACTAGGATTCCTAGAATGTGTTCGGAACGACCCGTGCGCAAAACTCCGACACACAATTTTGTTCATGTTTCGGTGGGCCCACTAGTGACACGCATTTGTTGCGCCGGTACATGTTGTGAAAACCATATTTTCTGCGTCCGGTAGTCACTAGGAGGCCTAAAATGTTGTCCGGAACGACCCTGCGCGAAAGATCGACACACAACTTTGTTCATGTTTGAGTGGTCCCGTTAGTGACCCGCATTTATTGCGGCGAGACAAGTTTTGAAAACCGTGTTTTCCGCACCCGTTAGTGACTAGGAGTCCTAAAATGTGTTCGGAATGACCCGTGCGCGAAACACGAACGTACAATTTTGTGCATGTTCGGGTGGGCCCACTAGTGACACGCATTTGTTGCGCGGGACAAGTTTTGAAAACCGTGTTTTCCGCACCCGTTAGTGACTAGGAGGCCTAAAATGTGTTCCGGAACGACCCGTGCGCGAAACACCGACACACAATTTTTTTCATGTTTTGGTGGGCCCACTAGTGACCCGCATTTATTGCGCCGGACAAGTTGTGAAAACCGTATTTTTCGCATCCGGTAGTGACTAGGAGTCCTAAAATGTGTTCGGAACGACTCGTGCGCGAAAGACCCACGCACAACTTTGTTCATGTTCGAGTGGTCCCGTTAGTGACCCGCATTTATTGCGGCAACACAAGTTTTGAAAACCGTGTTTTCCGCACCCGTTAGTGACTAGGAGGAAAACCGTGTTTTCCGCACCCGTTAGTGACTAGGAGTCCTAAAATGTGTTCTCGTAACGACCCGTGCGCGAAACATGAACGTACAATTTTGTTCATGTTCGGGTGGGCCCACTAGTGACCCGCATTTATTGCGCCGGGACAAGTTATGAAAACCGTGTTTTCCGCACCCGTTAGTGACTAGGAGTCCTAAAATGTGTTCTATAACGAACCGTGTGCGAAACATGAACGTACAATTTTGTTCATGTTCGAGTCGGTCCACTAGTGACCCGCATTTATTGCGCCGGGACAAGTTGTGAAAACCGTGTTTACCGCACCCGGTAGTGACTAGGAGTCCTAAAATGTGTTTTGGAACGACCCGTGCGCGAAACACGAACGTACAATTTCTGCTCATGTTTGGGTGGGCCCACTAGTGAACCGCAGATTATTGCGCCGGGACAAGTTCCGAAAACCGTGTTTTCCGCCCCCGATAGTGACTAGAGTCCTAAAATGTGTTTTGGAACGACCAGTGCGCGAAATACCGACGCACAACTTTGTTCATGTTTGAGTGGTCCCGTTAGTGACCCGCATTTATTGCGCCGGGACAAGTTGTGACCAGGAGTCCTAAAAGATGTTCTAGAACGACTCGTGCGCGAAATAACGACACACAATTTTGTTCATGTATCGGTGGGCCAAGTAGTGACCTGCATTTATTGCGCCACGACAAGTTGTGAAAACCGTGTTTTCGGGACCCGTTAGTGACCAGGATTCCTAAAATGTGTTCGGAACGACCCATGCGCGAAACACGAACGTACAAATTTGTTCATGTTCGGGTGGGCCCACTAGTGACCCGCATTTATTGCGCCGGGACAAGTTGTGAAAACGGTGTTTTCCGCACCTATTAGTGACCAGGAGTCCTAAAATATGTTCGGAACATCTCGTGCGAGAAACGAGAACGTACAAATTTGTGCATGTTCGGGTGGGCCCACTATCGACACGCATTTGTTCCGCCGGGACAAGTTGTGAAAACCGTGTTTTCAGCACCCGTACTCGACTTGGATTCCTAGAATGTGTTCTGGAACGACCCGTGCGCAAAACACCGACACACAATTTTGTTCATGTTTCGGTGGGCCCACTAGTGACACGCATTTGTTGCGCCGGTACATGTTGTGAAAACCATATTTTCTGCGTCCGGTAGTCACTAGGAGGCCTAAAATGTGGTCCGGAACGACCCCGCACGAAACACCGACGCACAACTTTGTTCATTTTTGAGTGGTCCCGTTAGTGACCCGCATTTATTGCGGCGAGACAAGTTTTGAAAACCGTGTTTTCCGCACCCGGTAGTCACTAGGAGGCCAAAAATGTGGTCTGGAACAACCCTGCGCGAAACATCAACGCACAACTTTGTTCATGTTTGAGTGGTCCCGTTAGTGACCCGCATTTATTGCGGCGAGACAAGTTTTAAAAACCGTGTTTTCCGCACCCGTTAGTGACTAGGAGGCCTAAAATGTGTTCTGGAACGACCCGTGTGCGAAACACCGACACACCATTTTTTTCATGTTTTGGTGGGCCCACTAGTGACCCGTATTTATTGCGTCGGGACAAGTTGTGAAATCCGTATTTTTCGCACCCGGTAGTGACTAGGAGTCCTAAAATGTGTTCGGAACGAACCGTGCGCGAAACACCCACGCACAACTCTGTTCATGTTCGAGTGGTCCCGTTAGTGACCCGCATTTATTGCGGCAACACAAGTTTTGAAAACCGTGTTTTCCGTACCCGTTAGTGACTAGGAGGAAAACCGTGTTTTCCGCACCCGTTAGTGACTAGGAATCCTAAAATGTGTTCCGTAACGACCCGTGCGCGAAACATGAACGTACAATTTTGTTCATGTTCGGGTGGGCTCAATAGTGACCCGCATTTATTGCGCCGGGACAAGTTCGAAAACCGTGTTTTCCGCCCCCGTAGTGACTAGAGGCTTAAAATGTGTTCTGGAACGACCCGTGCGCGAAATACCGACGCACAACTTTGTTCATGTTTGAGTGGTCCCGTTAGTGACCCGCATTTATTGCGCCGGGACAAGTTGGGACCAGGAGTCCTAAAAGGTGTTCTAGAACGACTCGTGCGCGAAACAACGACACACAATTTTGTTCATGTATCGGTGGGCCCAGTAGTGACCTGCATTTATTGCGCCACGACAAGTTGTGAAAACCGTGTTTTCGGGACCCGTTAGTGACTAGGATTCCTAAAATGTGTTCTGGAACGACCCATGCGCGAAACACGAACGTACAAATTTGTTCATGTTCGGGTGGGCCCACTAGTGACCCGCATTTATTGCGCCGGGACAAGTTGTGAAAACCGTGTTTTCCGCACCTATTAGTGACTAGGAGTCCTAAAATATGTTCCGGAACATCCCGTGCGCGAAACACGAACGTACAATTTTGTGCATGTTCGGGTGGGTCCACTAGTGACACGCATTGGTTGTGCCGGGACAAGTTGTGAAAACCGTGTTTTCCGCACCCGGTAGTGACTAGGATTCTTAGAATGTGTTCGGAACGACCCGTGCGTAAAACACCGACACACAATTTTGTTTATGTTTCGGTGGGCCCACTAGTGACACGCATTTGTTGCGCCGGTACATGTTGTGAAAACCATATTTTCTGCATCCGGTAGTCACTAGGAGGCCTAAAATGTGGTCCGGAACGACCCTGCACGAAACATCAACGCACAACTTTGTTCATGTTTGAGTGGTCCCGTTAGTGACCCGCATTTATTGCGGCGAGACAAGTTTTGAAAACCGTGTTTTCCGCGCCCGTTAGTGACTAGGAGGCCTAAAATGTGTTCGGAACGACCCGTGCGCGAAACACCGACACACCATTTTTTTCATGTTTTGGTGGGCCCACTAGTGACCCGCATTTATTGCGCCGGGACAAGTTGTGAAAACCGTATTTTTCGCACCCGGTAGTGACTAGGAGTCCTAAAATGTGTTCGGAACGACCCGTGCGCGAAACACCCACGCACAACTCTGTTCATGTTCGAGTGGTCCCGTTAGTGACCCGCATTTATTGCGGCAAAACAAGTTTTGAAAACCGTGTTTTCCGTACCCGTTAGTGACTAGGAGGAAAATCGTGTTCTCCGCACCCGTTAGTGACTAGGAGTCCTAAAATGTGTTCTCGTAACGACCCGTGCGCGAAACATGAACGTACAATTTTGTTCATGTTCGGGTGGGCCCACTAGTGACCCACATTTATTGCGCCGGGACAAGTTCTGAAAACCGTGTTTTCCGCCCCGGTAGTGACTAGAGGCTTAAAATGTGTTCTGGAACGACCCGTGCGCGAAATACCGACGCACAACTTTGTTCATGTTTGAGTGGTCCCGTTAGTGACCCGCATTTATTGCGCCGGGACAAGTTGTGACCAGGAGTCCTAAAAGGTGTTCTAGAACGACTCGTGCGCGAAACAACGACACACAATTTTGTTCATGTATCGGTGGGCCCAGTAGTGACCTGCATTTATTGCGCCACGACAAGTTGTGAAAACCGTGTTTTCGGGCCCCGTTAGTGACTAGGATTCCTAAAATGTGTTCGGAACGACCCGTGCGCGAAACACGAACGTACAAATTTGCTCATGTTTGGGTGGGCCCACTAGTGAACCGCATTTATTGCGCCGGGACAAGTTGTGAAAACCGTGTTTTCCGCACCCGGTACTCGACTAGGATTCCAAGAATGTGTTCTGGAACGACCCGTGCGCAAAACACCGACACACAATTTTGTTCATGTTTCGGTGGGCCCACTAGTGACACGCATTTGTTGCGCCGGTACGTGTTGTGAAAACCATATTTTCTGCACCCGGTAGTCACTAGGTGATAAGCACACGGGTGCTGCCCGATCTTTCGATGAGAGGGGATAACTTCGATTTAGACCGGAGAGACGTACACGGCCCGACTACGGCCAACAAGGATGCGCCTTAGCAACCGATACACCAACTCCAACGGTTAATCATGATCTTGTGGAGCACAATCAATCAAACTACGAGGGTAATTCCTGCAAGCAATCGAAGAACAAGCAAGAACAAGAGAAACAAGTAACTCATCTCACAAAGGTGGGGTTCTGAATGAAGTAGAACGGATGGGCTAGCCGACGCATGCGTCTACAAGGTAGTAGCAATGGCTAAACTAACAAAACAAAACCCAATCTGTTTGTGGCGGCTATGGGGGTATAAGAGAAGGGGAGAGGACGACCAGGACATGGTGGAGGTCGTCCTCCAACCCTAGGACGCGCTCCTATTGGGCCCAACTTGATACAAAGCCCAATAGCGATATAACGGTGACTCAGCACCGAGACAGATTCTGTCCGTCAAATTGTTTTGACGATTCCCGTCGCCTCCCAACAAATTTGGACCTCAAACTGGCGCCATTGGAAAGGTGGTCTTCTTATCTTTCCAACCATAAGTAGAACGTCCAAAACGGAGCCCGTATGTGACCTGGGCGTCTGTTTTATTGCGGACTGGTCCTGGAGTCCGAATCGGACCCGAAACCGACTTTGATTGGGCCTCCCACTTGATTTGCAATACATGGCCAGCCCTCCACGCCTTTGAGCACCTCTCTAGCCGTATCCTCATCATCTCCATGGTTCCTAACAATAATTAAATCATTAGGTAATATTTTATTCTCAAATCTATATAAGAAAGGCATTAGAAACGAGCTCACCGATAAATTCCAAATTCGCGCTTGAGCTCTCGGGATTGGATCATGAATATCAAATGAGGGAGTGTTGGTTGTATCTGTACGAGTGATGTCCTCATCATTCTCCCCTTCTTGGCTGCAAACCGTCCCCGGTTTGGCGTCGTGGTTAAAGTTCATGCAAAGAGTGGGATTATGCTCTTTCAAATATGATTCTCGAACTTCCACTAATTCACATTGCAGCAAGAATTGCTCCCCATCTTGAAGCTTGACCTGCAACTTATAATCAATAGAAAAAAACTAGATATGGTGTTGTTAGCTTCAATGCAAGTCATCATTTGAGTATTTGAGGACTTCATTAAAAGTGTTGTCAAATCTGAACAGATATATACCCTATGCACCATGAAAAGTGTTGTCAAATCTGAACAGATATATACCCCAAGCCAATTGCATGAAACGAGCAATAATCAAGAGATAGCCAATCAGATTTCAGAAATAATTCAGTCTCCAAACTATTCAGGTCAAAAGGACTATCAAATTCAATATAACCTAAACAATTTAGAGACGATATGAGTTTCAACTCATCTTTCTCACTCGTTAATGCAATGAACCTGTCTTATTTCAGCAAGTGTATCATCAAGAATAGAATTATCATGCCCATGCATTAGTTGTGTTGTAGATATAAGTGAAGCATGATCACACAACTCTTCTTTGTCACAAGCAACTATCCTAGAATCTTGTAACAAAGGAAATTCAGCAGGAGATTCCACTAAGGATTGCTCTAAACTAGCATAAGAAGTGGACAAATTCAGCACCAAATCATTAGGATCACATGCAGCCACAGTTAGCTCATGTGCCCCTTCATTCACTTGGTCAATTACAACACAAATAGAACTACCTTTTTCACTATCTTCCTTGGACTTGTCTTCAACCAAATAATTATTATCCTGCCCAAAGTTAGTCATCGCAGAACATGGAACAGTGGACATCATGTCGGTTTCACAAGCAGAAGAAGACATTAAAATCTGATTTTCAGCATCACGAGCAAGCAAATACATGAGAGATAAGTGGGTATAATTTTCAGATTTCAGCATGGATTGAATTTCAAGATTGAGTCCTCTCATAAACCTACTCGTTATGTCTTTGTAGCAATCATCTAAACCACCAAATATGACACAAATCTTAAAAACATGATAGTATTCTTTCACACTCCTACTACCTTGCTTCAAGTTGTCTAATTTTTTAATCAAACGATCGGCATAATATTCAGGAATGAAAGCATCTCTAAAAATAAGTTTGAAGTCATGCCATGATTGTGGAACTTTGTGCCGCCTACAAATACGATTCCATTCATACAAAGCATCTTTAGTCAATATATTAGAAGCGATATAAACCTTTTGTTCCTCGTAAAGATCATGCTCATCAAACTCACTCTCTAACTTTAGCTCCCAATCAATATATAATTTAGGATTAAGAAACTCACCATCATATGAAGGCAAGTGTTGAATGATGTCCTAGAATGTGAGGCTGCACTTTTGTCATCTCAAGAAGCTCCGTATCACCTGCTATGATTAGATGAAAACAAGAAACACACACAATATGTATGCTCCTATATATCAAGTACTATGACGTGGCTGGTGTAATTTCCTCAATTGCAACTTGTTCAAACAAGCTCTTACAAGTTCTTACCTTGCTCAACAGGAGGTGATGGCAACCAACAAGTCGACAACCATCGAAAGAATGTATCGGTGCAGCAACAACAAACCTGTCAAGCTGTAATTGGATATGTAGAGCTAGGTGGGCTTAGTAATGCACAAGGAAAAATACTAGCACCACATTAGAATAAAAGCGAGCTGAGTAATGATTCAACGGCGGTACAATGCTGGTCCTAGCCTAGACCATGCTAGAGACGCGAGCCTAGACACAAAGGAAGTCACAAGCACCAACCGACACAAAAATTCAGCCCCTTTCCTTTTTTTTTCCTTCTTTCTTTCTTCCTTTTTTTTTTCTTCTTTTTTTCTACTTTGTTCTCTCTTCTCTCTTTTTTTTATTTTCAGGGAGACTCAATAGATTTGATACAATGGAAACAAAATGAAAACAATAAATCACAACACGCTTTTTTCGTAGAGAGTACGAATATATCGGTACAGAAAAGGTGTCTGTATGAAATCGATGATTGTGGGTAACTCTGAACAGGTATGAATGTGAGGTTGGATCCGTTGGAAAGTAGACTCAATAAGCTTTCTATGAAGTACTAGAACACCCCCAACGGAGTCCGTATGTGATTGTAGTGGCTGTTATAATTTGATTCTGTTTTGCAGCCCGAAAAGTGACAAAACGTGACAAGAACTGGAAACTCTAAAAGACTAAAACTAAGACCAGCAACTCGACACAAACCGAAGCAACCAAGGACTCAACAAGCCCAACTAATCAGTACTAGTAAAAGGCTCAAAGTGTTTTTAGGAAAATGGAAATCTGATGTATGGTGTTTTTTTTTTTGTGTGGCTGTTTTTGGACTATAGGAGAGAAAAAAATTCAGGGAGGAACAAGAAATCTCTCACCGATGAACCTTGCTCCGATACCAACCGATAAGCACACGGGTGCTGCCCGATCTTTCGATGAGAGGGGATAACTTCGATTTAGACTCGGAGAGACGTTCACGGCCCGACTACAGCCTAACAAGGATGCGCCTTAGCAACCGATACACCAACTCCAACGGTTAATCATGATCTTGTGGAGCACCATCAACCAAACTACGAGGGTAATTCCTGCAAGCAATCGAAGAACAAGCAAGAACAAGAGAAATAAGTAACTCAACTCACAAAGGTGGGGTTCTGAATGAAGTAGAACGGATGGCCTAGCCGACGCATGCGTCTACAAGGTAGTAGCAATGGCTAAACTAACAAAACAAAACCCAATCTGTTTGTGGCGGCTATGGGGGTATAAGAGAAGGGGAGAGGACCACCAGGACATGGTGGAGGTCGTTCTCCAACCCTAGGACGCGCCCCTATTGGGCCCAACTTGATATAAAGCCCAATAGCGATATAACGGTGACTCAGCACCGAGACAGATTATGTCCGTCAAATTGTTTCGACGATTCCCGTTGACTCCCAACGAATTTGGACCTCAAACTGGCTCCATTGGAAAGGTGGTCTTCTTATCTTTCCAACCATATGTAGAACGTCCAAAACGGAGCCCGTATGTGACCTGGACGTCCGTTTTATTGCGGACTGGTCCTGGAGTCCGAATCGGACCCGAAACCGACTTTGATTGGGCCTCCCACTTGATTTGCAATACATGGCCGGCCCTCCACGCCTTTGAGCACCTCTCTCGCCGTATCCTCATCATCTCCATGGTTCCTAACAATAATTAAATCATTAGGTAATATTTTATTCTCAAATCTATATAAGAAAGGCATTAGAAACGAGCTCACCGATAAATTCCAAATTCGCGCTTGAGCTCTCGGGATTGGATCATGAATATCAAATGAGGGAGTGTTGGTTGTATCTGTACGAGTGATGTCCTCATCACTAGGAGGCCTAAAATGTGGTCTGGAACGACCCTGCGTGAAACACCGACGCACAACTTTGTTCATGTTTGAGCGGTCCCGTTAGTGACCCGCATTTATTGCGGCGAGACAAGTTTTGAAAACCGTGTTTTCCGCACCCGTTAGTGACTAGGAGGCCTAAAATGTGTTTTGGAACGACCCGTGCGCGAAACACCGACAAACAATTTTTTCAATGTTTTGGTGGGCCCACTAGTGACCCGCATTTATTCGGTCGGGACAAGTTGTGAAAACCGTATTTTCCGCACCCGGTAGTGACTAGGAGTCCTAAAATGTGTTTTGGAACGACCCGTGCGTGAAACACCCACGCACAACTTTTTTCATGTTCGAGTGGTCCCGTTAGTGACCCGCATTTATTGCGGCGACACACGTTTTGAAAACCGTGTTTTCCGCACCCGTTAGTGACTAGGAGGAAAACCGTGTTTTCCGCACCCGTTAGTCACTAGGAGTCCTAAAATGTGTTCGGAACGACCCGTGCGCGAAACACCCACGCACAACTTTGTTCATGTTCGAGTTGTCCCGTTAGTGACCCGCATTTATTGCGGCGACATAAGTTTTGAAAACCATGTTTTTCGCACCCGTAGTGACTAGGAGTCCTAAAATGTGTTCTGGAATGACCCGTGCGCGAAACACCCACGCACAACTTTGTTCATGTTCGAGTGGTCCCGTTAGTGACCCGCATTTATTGCGGCGACACAAGTTTTGAAAACCGTGTTTTCCGCACTCGTTAGTGACTAGGAGGACAACCGTGTTTTCCGCACCCGTTAGTGACTAGGAGTCCTAAAATGTGTTCGGTAACGACCCGTGCGCGAAACATGAACGTACAATTTTGTTCATGTTCGGGTGGGCCCACTAGTGGCCCGCATTTATTGCGCCGGGACAAGTTATGAAAACCGTGTTTTTCGCTCCCGTTAGTGACTAGGAGTCCTAAAATGTGTTCTATAACGAACCGTGTGCGAAACATGAACGTACAAGTTATGAAAACCGTGTTTTCCGCACCCGGTAGTGACTAGGATTCCTAGAATGTGTTCGGAACGACCCGTGCGCAAAACACCGACACACAATTTTGTTCATGTTTCGGTGGGCCCACTAGTGACACGCATTTGTTGCGCCGGTACATGTTGTGAAAACCATATTTTCTGCACCCGGTAGTCACTAGGAGGCCTAAAATGTGGTCCGGAACGACCCTGCGCGAAACACCGACGCACAACTTTGTTCATGTTTGAGTGGTCCCGTTAGTGACTCGCATTTATTGCGGCGACACAAGTTTTGAAAACCGTGTTTTCCGCACCCGGTAGTGACTAGGAGTACTAAAAGGTGTTCTAGAACGACTCGTGTGCGAAACAACGACACACAATTTTGTTCATGTATCGGTTGGCCCACTAGTGACCTGCATTTATTGCGCCACGACAAGTTGTGAAAACCGTGTTTTCAGGACCCGTTAGTGACTAGGATTCCTAAAATGTGTTCTGGAACGACCCGTGCGCGAAACACGAACGTACCATTTTGCTCATGTTTGGGTGGGCCCACTAGTGAACCGTAGTTATTGCGCCGGGACAAGTTCCGAAATCCGTGTTTTCTGCCCCGGTAGTGACTAGAGTCCTAAAATGTGTTCTGGAACGACCCGTGCGCGAAATACCGACGCACAACTTAGTTCATGTTTGAATGGTCCCGTTAGTGACCCGCATTTATTGCGCCGGGACAAGTTGTGACCAGGAGTCCTAAAAGGTGTTCTAGAACGACTCTTGCGCGAAACAACGACACACAATTTTGTTCATGTATCGGTGGGCCCAGTAGTGACCTGCATTTATTGCGCCATGACAAGTTGTGAAAACCGTGTTTTCGGGACCCGTTAGTGACTAGGATTCCTAAAATGTGTTCGGAACGACCCGTGCGCGAAACACGAACGTACAAATTTGCTCATGTTTGGGTGGGCCCACTAGTGAACCGCATTTATTGCGCCGGGACAAGTTGTGAAAACCGTGTTTTCTGCACCTATTAGTGACTAGGAGTCCTAAAATATGTTCTGGAACATCCCGCGCGCGAAACAGGAACCTACAATTTTGTGCATGTTCGGGTGGGCCCACTAGTGACACGCATTTGTTGCGCCGGGACAAGTTGTGAAAACCGTGTTTTCCGCACCCGGTAGTGACTAGGATTCCTAGAATGTGTTCTGGAACGACCCGTGCGCAAAACACCGACACATAATTTTGTTCATGTTTCGCTGGGCTCACTAGTGACACGCATTTGTTGCGCCGGTACATGTCGTGAAAACCATATTTTCTGCACCCGATATTTACTAGGAGGCCTAAAATGTGGTCCGGAACGACCCTGCGTGAAACACCGACGCACAACTTTGTTCATGTTTGAGTGGTCCCGTTAGTGACCCACATTTATTGCGGCGAGACAAGTTTTGAAAACCGTGTTTTCCGCACCCGTTAGTGACTATGGGAAAACCGTGTTCGGAACGACCCGTGCGCGAAATGCCGACACACAATTTTTTTCATGTTTTGGTGGGCCCACTAGTGACCCGCATTTATTGCGCCGGACAAGTTGTGAAAACCGTGTTTTCCGCACCCGGTAGTGACTAGGAGTCCTAAAATGTGTTCTCGGAACGACCCGTGCGCGAAACACCGATGCACAATTTTTTTCATGTTCGAGTGGTCCCGTTAGTGATCCGCATTTATTTTCGCACCCGTTAGTGAGCAGGAGGCCTAAAATGTGTTCGGATGGACCCTCGCGCGAAACACCAACATACAATTTTGTTCATGTTCGGGTGGACCCACTAGTGACCCGCATTTACTGCGCCGGGACAAGTTGTGAAAACCGTGTTTTTCGCACCCGGTAGTGACTAGGAGTCCTAAAAGGTGTTCTAGAACGACTCGTGCGCGAAACAACGACACACAATTTTGTTCATGTATCGGTGGGCCCACTGGTGACCTGCATTTATTGCGCCACGACAAGTTGTGAAAACCGTGTTTTCCGGACCCGTTAGTGGCTAGGATTCCTAAAATGTGTTCGGAATGACCCGTGCGCGAAACACGAACATACAATTTTGCTCATGTTTGGGTGGGCCCACTTGTGAACCGCAGTTATTGCACCGGGACAAGTTCCGAAAACCGTGTTTTCCGCCCCGGTAGTGACTAGAGTCCTAAAATGTGTTCGGAATGACCCGTGCGCGAAATACCGACGCACAACTTTGTTCATGTTCGAGTGGTCCCGTTAGTGACCCACATTTATTGCGCCGGGACAATTTGTGACTAGGAGTCCTAAAAGGTGTTCTAGAACGACTCGTGCGCGAAACAACGACACACAATTTTGTTCATGTATCGGTGGGCCTAGTAGTGACCTGCATTTCTTGCGCCACGAAAAGTTGTGCAAACCGTGTTTTCAGGACCCGTTAGTGACTAGGATTCCTAAAATGTGTTCTGGAACGACCCGTACGCGAAACACGAACGTTCAATTTTGTTCATGTTCGGGTGGGCCTACTAGTGACCCGCATTTATTGCGCCGGGACAAGTTGTGAAAACCGTGTTTTCCGCACCTATTAGTGACTAGGAGTCCTAAAATATGTTCGGAACATCCCATGCGCGAAACACGAACGTACAATTTTGTGCATGTTCGGGTGGGCCCACTAGTGACACGCATTTGTTGCGCCAGGACAAGTTGTGAAAACCGTGTTTTCCGCACCCGGTAGTGACTAGGATTCCTAGAATGTGTTCTGGAACGACCCGTGCGCAAAACACCGACACACAATTTTGTTCATGTTTCGGTGGGCCCACTAGTGACACGCATTTGTTGCGCCGGTACATGTTGTGAAAACCAAATTTTCTGCACCCGGTAGTCACTAGGAGGCCTAAAATGTGGTCCGGAACGACCCTGCGGAAACACCGACGCACAACTTTGTTCATGTTTGAGTGGTCCCGTTAGTGACCCGCATTTATTGCGGCGAGACAAGTTTTGAAAACCGTGTTTTTTGCACCCGGTAGGGACTAGGAGGCCTAAAATGTTTTCTCGGAAGGACCCGTGCGTGAAACGCCAACGCACAATTTTGTTCATGTTCGGTTGGGCCCACTAGTGACCCGCATTTATTGCGCCGGATCAAGTTGTGAAAACTGTGTTTTCCGCACCCGTTAGTGACTAGGAGTCCTAAAATGTGTTCTAGAACATCCCGTGCGCGAAACACGAACATACAATTTTGTTCATGTTCGGGTGGGCCCACTAGTGACACACATTTGTTGCGCCGGTACATGTTGTGAAAACCATATTTTCTGCACCCGGTAGTCACTAGGAGGCCTAAAATGTGGTCCGGAACGACCCTGCGCGAAACACCGACGCACAACTTTGTTCATGTTCGACTGGTCCCGTTAGTGACCCGCATTTATTGCGGCGAGACAAGTTTTGAAAACCGCGTTTTCCGCACCCGTTAGTGACTAGGAGGCCTAAAATATGTTCGGAACGACCCGTGCGCGAAACGCCGACACACTATTTTTTTCAAGTTTTGGTGGGCCCAGTAGTGACCCGCATTTATTGTGCCGGGACAAGTTGTGAAAACCGTGTTTTTGGCACCCGGTAGTGACTAGAAGTCCTAAAATGTGTTCTCGCAACGACCCGTGCGCGAAACACCGATGCATAATTTTTTTCATGTTCGAGTGGTCCCGTTAGTGATCCGCATTTATTTTCGCACCCGTTAGTGAGTAGGAGGCCTAAAATCTGTTCTGGAAGGACCCTTGCGCGAAACACCAACATACAATTTTGTTCATGTTCGGGTGGGCCCACTAGTGACCCGCATTTATCGCACCGGGACAAGTTGTGAAAACCGTGTTTTCGGGACCCGTTAGTGACTAGGATTCCTAAAATGTGTTCGGAACGACCCGTGCGCGAAACACGAACGTACAAATTTGTTCATGATCGGGTGGGCCCACTAGTGACCCGCATTTATTGCGCTGGGATAAGTTGTGAAAACCGTGTTTTCGGGACCCGTTAGTGACTAGGATTCCTAAAATGTGTTCTGGAACGACCCGTGCGCGAAACACGAACGTACAATTTTGCTCATGTTTGGGTGGGCCCACTAGTCAACCGCAGTTATTGCGCGGGACAGGTTCCGAAAACCGTGTTTTCCGCCCCGGTAGTAACTAGAGTCCTAGAATGTGTTCGGAACGACCCGTGCGCGAAATACCGACGCACAACTCGAGTGGTCCCGTTAGTGACCCGCATTTATTGCGCCGGGACAAGTTGTAACCAGGAGTCCTAAAAGGTGTTCTAGAACGACTCGTGCGCGAAACAACGACACACAATTTTGTTCATGTATCGGTGGGCCCAAGTAGTGACCTGCATTTATTGCGCCACGACAAGTTGTGAAAACCGTGTTTTCGGGACCCGTTAGTGACTAGGATTCCTAAAATGTGTTCGGAACGACCCGTGCGCGAAACACGAACGTACAAATTTGTTCATGTTCGGGTGGGCCCACTAGTGACCCGCATTTATTGCGCTGGGACAAGTTGTGAAAACCGTGTTTTCCGCACCTATTAGTAACTAGCAGTCCTAAAATATGTTCGGAACATCCCGTGCGCGAAACACGAACGTACAATTTTGTGCATGTTCGGGTGGGCCCACTAGTGACACGCATTTGTTGCGCCGGAAAAGTTGTGAAAACCGTGTTTTCCGCACCCGGTAGTGACTAGGATTCCTAGAATGTGTTCGGAACAACTCGTGCGCAAAACACCGACACACAATTTTGTTCATGTTTCGGTGGGCCCACTAGTGACACACATTTGTTGCGCCGGTACATGTTTTGAAAACCATATTTTCTGCACCCGGTAGTCACTAGGAGGCCTAAAATGTGGTCCGGAACAACCCTGCGCGTAACACCGACGCACAACTTTGTTCATGTTCGAGTGGTCCCGTTAGTGACCCGGATTTATTGCAGCGAGACAAGTTTTGAAAACTGTGTTTTCCGCACCCGTTAGTGACTAGGAGGCCTAAAATATGTTCGGAACGACCCGTGCGCGAATCGCCGACACACAATTTTTTTCATGTTTGGTGGGCCCACTAGTGACCCGCATTTATTGCGCCGGGACAAGTTGTGAAAACCGTGTTTTCCGCCCCGGTAGTGACTAGAGGCATAAAATGTGTTCTGGAATGACCCGTGCGCGAAATACCGACGCACAACTTTGTTCATGTTTGAGTGGTCCCGTTAGTGACCCACATTTATTGCGCCGGGACAAGTTGGGACCAGGAGTCCTAAAAGGTGTTCTAGAACGACTCGTGCGCGAAACAACGACACACAATTTTGTTCATGTATCGGTGGGCCCAGTAGTAACCTGCATTTATTGCGCCACGGCAAGTTGTGAAAACCGTGTTTTCAGGACCCGTTAGTGACTAGGATTCCTAAAACGTGTTCTGGAATAACCCGTGTGCAAAACACAAACGTACAAATTTGTTCATGTTCGGGTGGGCCCACTAGTGACCCGCATTTATTGCGCTGGGACAAGTTGTGAAAACCGTGTTTTCCGCACCTATTAGTAACTAGGAGTCCTAAAATATGTTCTGGAACATCCCGTGCGCGAAACACGAACGTACAATTTTGTGCACGTTCGGGTGGGCCCACTAGTGACACGCATTTGTTGCACCGGACAAGTTGTGAAAACCGTGTTTTCCGCACCCGGTAGTGACTAGGATTCCTAGAATGTGTTCTGGAACATCCCGTGCGCGAAACACGAACATACAATTTTGTTCAGGTTCGGGTGGGCCCACTAGTGACCCATATTTATTGCGTCGGGACAAGTTGTTAAAACCGTGTTTTCCGCACCCGTAGTGACCAGGAGTCCTGAAATGTGTTTTGTAACGACCCCTGCGCGTAACACCAACATACAATTTTGTTCATGTTCGGGTGGGCCCACTAGTGACCCGCATTTATTGCGCCGGGACAAGTTGTGGAAACCGTGTTTTCCGCACCGGTTAGTTACTAGGAGTCCTAAAATATTTTCTCGAAACATCCCGTGCGCGAAACACGGACGTACAATTTTGTGCATGTTCGGGTGGGCCCACTAGTGACCCACATTTATTGCGTCGGGAGAAGTTGTGAAAACCGTGTTTTCCGCACCCAGTAATGACTAGGATTCCTAGAATGTGTTCTGGAACGACCCGTGCGCAAAACACCGACACACAATTTTGTTCATGTTTCGGTGGGCCCACTAGTGGCACGCATTTGTTGCGCTCGGTACATGTTGTGCAAACCATATTTTCTGCACCCGGTAGTCACTAGGAGTCCTAAAATGTGGTCCGGAACCACCCTGCGCGAAACACCGACGCACAACTTTGTTCATGTTCGAGTGGCCCTGTTAGTGACCCGCATTTATTGCGGCGAGACAAGTTTTGAAAACCGTGTTTTCTGCACCCGTTAGTGACTAGGACGCCTAAAATGTGTTCTGGAATGATCCATGCGCGAAACACCGACACACAATTTTTTTCATGTTTTGGTGGGCCCACTAGTGACCCGCATTTATTGCGCCGGACAAGTTGTGAAAACCGTGTTTTTTGCACCCGGTAGTGACTAGGAGTCCTAAAATGTGTTTGGAATGACTCGTGCGCGAAACATGAACGTACAATTTTGTTCATGTTCGGGTGGGCCTACTAGTGACCCGCATTTATTACGTCGGGACAAGTTGTGAAAATCGTGTTTTCCGCACCTATTAGTGACTAGGAGTCCTAAAATATGTACTCGGAACATCCCGTGCGCGAAACACGAACGTACAATTTTGTGCATGTTCGGGTGGGCCCGCTAGTGACACGCATTTGTTGCGCCGGGACAAGTTGTGAAAACCGCGTTTTCCGCACCCGTAGTGACTAGGACTCCTAGAACGTGTTCTGGAACATCCCGTGCGCGAAACACGAACATACAATTTTGTTCATGTTCGTGTGGGCCCACTAGTGACCCATATTTATTGCGTCGGGACAAGTTGTTAAAACCGTGTTTTCCGCACCCGGTAGTGACCAGGAGTCCTAAAATGTGTTTTGTAACGACCCTCGCGCGAAACACTAACATACAATTTTGTTCTTGTTTGGGTGGGCCCACTAGTGACCCGCATTTATTGCGCTCGGGACAAGTTGTGAAAACCGTGTTTTCCGCACCCGTTAGTGACTAGGAGTCCTAAAATATTTTCTGGGACATCCCGTGCGCGAAACACGGACGTACAATTTTGTGCATGTTCGGGTGGGCCCACTAGTCACCCACATTTATTGCGCCGGGACAAGTTGTGAAAACCGTGTTTTCCGCGCCCGATAATGACTAGGATTCCTAGAATGTGTTCGGAACGACATGTGCGCAAAACACCGACACACAATGTTGTTCATGTTTCGTGGGCCCACTAGGGGCACGCATTTGTTGCGCCGGTACATGTTGTGGAAACCATATTTTCTGCACCCGGTAGTCACGGAGTCCTAAAATGTGGTCTGGAACCACCCTGCGCGAAACACCGACGCACAACTTTGTTCATGTTCGAGGGGCCCCGTTTGTGACCCGTACTTATTACGGCGAGACAAGTTTTGAAAACCGTGTTTTCTGCACCCGTTAGTGACTAGGAGGCCTAAAATGTGTTCTGGAACGACCCGTGCGCGAAACACCGACACACAATTTTTTCATGTTTTGGTGGGCCCACTAGTGACCCGCATTTATTGCGCCGGGACAAGTTGTGAAAACCGTATTTTCCGCACCCGGTAGTGACTAGGAGTCCTAAAATGTGTTCGGAACGACCCGTGCGCGAAACACCCACGCACAACTTTGTTTATGTTCGAGTGGTCCCGTTAGTGACCCGCATTTATTGCGGCGACACAAGTTTTCAAAACCGTGTTTTCCGCACCCGTTAGTGACTAGGAGGCCTAAAATGTGTTCGGAACAACCGGTGTGCGAAACAGCGACACAATTTTGTCCATGTTTTGGTGGGCCCACCAGATGACCCACATTTATTGCGCCGAGACAAGTTGTTAAAACCGTGTTTTCCGCACCCGGTATTGACTAGGAGGAAAACCGTGTTTTCCGCACCCGTTAGTGACTAGGAGTCCAAAAATGTGTTCCGTAACGACTCGTCCGCGAAACATGAACGTACAATTTTGTTCATGTTCGGGTGGGCCCACTAGTGACCCGCAGTTATTGCGCCGCGACGAGTTGTGAAAACCGTGTTTTCCGCACCCGTTAGTGACTAGGAGTCCTAAAATGTGTTCTATAACGACTCGTGCGCGAAACATGAACATACAATTTTGTTCATGTTTGGGTGGGCCCACGAGTGACCCACATTTATTGCGCCGGGACAAGTTGTGAAAACCGTGTTTTCCGCACCCGTTAGTGACTAGGAGTCCTAAAATGTGTTATGGAACATCCCGTGCGCGAAACACGAACATACAATTTTGTTCAGTGTTCGGGTGGGCCCACTAGTGACGCATATTTATTGCGTCGGGACAAGTTGTTAAAATCGTGTTTTCCGCACCCGATAGTGACCAGGAGTCCTAAAATGTGTTTTGTAACGACCCCTGCGCGAAACACCAACATACAATTTTGTTCATGTTCGGGTGGGCCCACTAGTGACCCGCATTTATCGCGCTGGGACAAGTTGTGAAAACCGTGTTTTTCGCACCCGGTAGTGACTAGGAGTCCTAAAATGTGTTCTAGAACAACTCGTGCGCGAAACAACGACACGTAATTTTGTTCATGTATCGGTGGGCCCACCGGTGACTCGTATTTTTTGCGCCACGACAAGTTGTGAAAACCGTGTTTTCGGGACCCGTTAGTGACTAGGATTCCTAAAATGTGTTCGGAACGACCCGTGCGCGAAACACGAACATACAATTTTGTTCATGTTCGGGTGGGCCCACTAGTGACCCATCTTTATTGCGTCGGGACAAGTTGTTAAAACCGTGTTTTCCGCACCCAGTAGTGACCTGGAGTCCTAAAATGTGTTTTGTAACGACCCTCGCGCGAAACACCAACATACAATTCTGTTCATGTTCGGGTGGGCCCACTAGTGACCCGCATTTATTGCGCCGGGACAAGTTGTGGAAACCGTGTTTTCCGCACCCGTTAGTGACTAGGAGTCCTAAAATATTTTCTCGAAACATCCCGTGCGCGAAACACGGACGTACAATTTTGTGTATGTTCGGGTGGGCCCACTAGTGACCCACATTTATTGCACCGGGACAAGTTGTGAAAACCGTGTTTTCCGCACCCGATAATGACTAGGATTCCTAGAATGTGTTCGGAACGACCCGTGTGCAAAACACCGACACGTAATTTTGTTCATGTTTCGGTGGGCCCACTAGTGGCACGCATTTGTTGCGCGCAGTACATGTTGTGCAAACCATATTTTTTGCACCCGGTAGTCACTAGGAGTCCTAAAATGTGGTCCGGAACCACACTCGCGCGAAACACCGACGCACAACTTTGTTCATGTTCGAGTGGCCCCGTTAGTGACCCGCATTTATTGCGGCGAGACAAGTTTTGAAAACCGTGTTTCCTGCACCCGTTAGTGACTAGGAGGCCTAAAATGTGTTCTGGAATGACCCGTGCGCGAAACACCGACACACAATTTTTTCATGTTTTGGTGGGCCCACTAGTGACCCGCATTTATTGCGCCGGGACAAGTTGTGAAAATCGTGTTTTCCGCACCCGGTAGTGACTAGGAGTCCTAAAAGGTGTTCTAGAACGACTCGTGTGCGAAACAACGACACACAATTTTGTTCATGTATCGGTGGGCCCGAGTAGTGACTTGCCTTAATTGCGCCACGACAAGTTGTGAAAACCGTGTTTTCGGGACACGTTAGTGACTAGGATTCCTAAAATGTGTTCTAGAACGACCCGTGCGCGAAACACGAACGTACAAATTTGTTCATGTTCGGGTGGGCCCACTAGTGACCCGCATTTATTGCGCCGGGACAAGTTGTGAAAACCGTGTTTTCCGCACCTATTAGTGACTAGGAGTCCTAAAATAAGTTCTGGAACATCCCATGCGCGAAACACGAACGTACAATTTTGTGCATGTTCGGGTGGGCCCACTAGTGACACGCATTTGTTGCGCCGGACAAGTTGTGAAAACCGTGTTTTCCGTACCCGGTAGTGACTAGGATTCTTAGAATGTGTTCGGAACGACCCGTGCGCAAAACACCGACACACAATTTTGTTCATGTTTCGGTGGGCCCACAAGTGACACGCATTTGTTGCTCCGGTACATGTTGTGAAAACCATATTTTCTACATCCGGTAGTCACTAGGAGGCCTAAAATGTGGTCCGGAACGATCCTGCGCGAAACATCAACGCACAACTTTGTTCATGTTTGAGTGGTCCCGTTAGTGACCCGCATTTATCGCGGCGAGACAAGTTTTGAAAACCGTGTTTTCCGCACCCGTTAGTGACTAGGAGGCCTAAAATGTGTTCTGGAAGGACCCGTGCGCGAAACACTCGACACACAATTTTTTTCATGTTTTGGTGGGCCCACTAGTGATCCGCATTTATTGCGTCGGGACAAGTTGTGAAAACCGTATTTTTCGCACCCGGTAGTAACTAGGAGTCCTAAAATGTGTTCGGAACGACCCGTGCGCGAAACACCCACGCACAACTTTGTTCATGTTCGAGTGGTCCCGTTAGTGACCCGCATTTATTGCGGCAACACAAGTTTTGAAAACCGTGTTTTCCGCACCCGTTAGTGACTAGGAGGAAAACCGTGTTTTCCGCACCCGTTAGTGACTAGGAGTCCTAAAATGTGTTCTCGTAACAACCCGTGCGCGAAACATGAACGTACAATTTTGTTCATGTTCCGGTGGGCCCACTAGTGACCCGTATTTATTGCGCCGGGACAAGTTCCGAAAACCAGGTTTTCCGCTCCCGGTAGTGACTAGAGGCTTAAAATGTGTTCGGAACGACCCGTGCGCGAAATACCGACGCACAACTTTGTTCATGTTTGAGTGGTCCCGTTAGTGACCCGCATTTATTGCGCCGGGACAAGTTGTGACCAGGAGTCCTAAAAGGTGTTCTAGAACGACTCGTGCGCGAAACAACGACACACAATTTTGTTCATGTTTCGGTGGGCCCGATGAGTGACCTGCATTTATTGCGCCACGACAAGTTGTGAAAACCGTGTTTTCGGGACCCGTTAGTGACTAGGATTCCTAAAATGTGTTCGGAACGACCCGTGCGCGAAACACGAACGTACAAATTTGCTCATGTTTGGGTGGGCCCACTAGTGAACCGCATTTATTGCGCCGGGACAAGTTGTGAAAACCGTGTTTTCCGCACCCGGTAGTGACTAGGATTCCAAGAATGTGTTCGGAACGACCCGTGCGCAAAACACCGACACACAATTTTGTTCATGTTTCGGTGGGCCCATTAGTGACACGCATTTGTTGCGCCGGTACATGTTGTGAAAACCATATTTTCTGCACCCGGTAGTCACTAGGTGATAAGCACACGGGTGCTGCCCGATCTTTCGATGAGAGGGGATAACTTCGATTTAGATCGGAGAGACGTACACGGCCCGACTACGGCCAACAAGGATGCGCCTTAGCAACCGATACACCAACTCCAACGGTTAATCATGATCTTGTGGAGCACAATCAACCAAACTACGAGGGTAATTCCTGCAAGCAATCGAAGAACAAGCAAGAACTAGAGAAACAAGTAACTCAACTCACAAAGGTGGGGTTCTGAATGAAGTAGAACGGATGGGCTAGCCGACGCATGCGTCTACAAGGTAGTAGCAATGGCTAAACTAACAAAACAAAACCCAATCTGTTTGTGGCGGCTATGGGGTATAAGAGAAGGGGAGAGGACGACCAGGACATGGTGGAGGTCGTCCTCCAACCCTAGGATGCGCCCTATTGGGCCCAACTTGATACAAAGCCCAATAGCGATATAACGGTGACTCAGCACCGAGACAGATTCTGTCCGTCAAATTGTTTTGACGATTCCCGTCGCCTCCCAACAAATTTGGACCTCAAACTGGCGCCATTGGAAAGGTGGCCTTCTTATCTTTCCAACCATAAGTAGAACGTCCAAAACGGAGCCCGTATGTGACCTGGGCGTCTGTTTTATTGGGGACTGGTCCTGGAGTCCGAATCGGACCCGAAACCGACTTTGATTGGGCCTCCCACTTGATTTGCAATACATGGCCAGCCCTCCACGCCTTTGAGCACCTCTCTAGCCGTATCCTCATCATCTCCATGGTTCCTAACAATAATTAAATCATTAGGTAATATTTTATTCTCAAATCTATTTAAGAAAGGCATTAGAAACGAGCTCACCGATAAATTCCAAATTCGCGCTTGAGCTCTCGGGATTGGATCATGAATATCAAATGAGGGAGTGTTGGTTGTATCTGTACGAGTGATGTCCTCATCATTCTCCCCTTCTTGGCTGCAAACCGTCCTCGGTTTGGCGTCGTGGTTAAAGTTCATGCAAAGAGTGGGATTATGCTCTTTCAAATATGATTCTCGAACTTCCACTAATTCACATTGCAGCAAGAATTGCTCCCCTTCTTGAAGCTTGACCTACAACTTATAATCAATAGAAAAAAACTAGATATGGTGTTGTTAGCTTCAATGCAAGTCATCATTTGAGTATTTGAGGACTTCATTAAAAGTGTTGTCAAATCTGAACAGATATATACCCTATGCACCATGAAAAGTGTTGTCAAATCTGAACAGATATATACCCCAAGCCAATTGCATGAAACGAGCAATAATCAAGAGATAGCAAATCAGATTTCAGAAATAATTCAGTCTCCAAACTATTCAGGTCAAAAGGACTATCAAATTCAATATAACCTAAACAATTTAGAGATGATATGAGTTTCAACTCATCTTTCTCACTGTTAATGCAATGAACCTGTCTTATTTCAGCAAGTGTATCATCAAGAATAGAATTATCATGCCCATGCATTAGTTGTGTTGTAGATATAAGTGAAGCATGATCACACAACTCTTCTTTGTCACAAGCAACTATCCTAGAATCTTGTAACAAAGGAAATTCAGCAGGAGATTCCACTAAGGATTGCTCTAAACTAGCATAAGAAGTGGACAAATTCAGCACCAAATCATTAGGATCACATGCAGCCACAGTTAGCTCATGTGCCCCTTCATTCACTTGGTCAATTACAACACAAATAGAACTACCTTTTTCACTATCTTCCTTGGACTTGTCTTCAACCAAATAATTATTATCCTGCCCAAAGTTAGTCATCGCAGAACATGGAACAGTGGACATCATGTCGGTTTCACAAGCAGAAGAAGACATTAAAATCTGATTTTCAGCATCACGAGCAAGCAAATACATGAGAGATAAGTGGGTATAATTTTCAGATTTCAGCATGGATTGAATTTCAAGATTGAGTCCTCTCATAAACCTACTCGTTATGTCTTTGTAGCATTCATCTAAACCACCAAATATGACACAAATCTTAAAAACATGATAGTATTCTTTCACACTCCTACTACCTTGCTTCAAGTTGTCTAATTTTTTAATCAAACGATCGGCATAATATTCAGGAATGA
Organism: Chloris gayana; assembly: GCA_031894775.1. Lineage (NCBI taxonomy): Eukaryota > Viridiplantae > Streptophyta > Magnoliopsida > Poales > Poaceae > Chloris > Chloris gayana. The sequence goes on along the minus strand of JAUNZO010001222.1, from coordinate 764,276 downwards.
AAGCATCTCTAAAAATAAGTTTGAAGTCATGCCATGATTGTGGAACTTTGTGCCGCCTACAAATACGATTCCATTCATACAAAGCATCTTTAGTCAATATATTAGAATCGATATAAACCTTTTGTTCCTCGGAAAGATCATGCTCATCAAACTCACTCTCTAACTTTAGCTCCCAATCAATATATAATTTAGGATTAAGAAACTCACCATCATATGAAGGCAAGTGTTGAATGATGTCCTGAATGTGAGGCTGCACTTTTGTCATCTCAAGAAGCTCCGTATCACCTGCAATGATTAGATGAAAACAAGAAACACACACAATATGTATGCTCCTATATATCAAGTACTATGACGTGGCTGGTGTAATTTCCTCAATTGCAACTTGTTCAAACAAGCTCTTACAAGTTCTTACCTTGCTCAACAGGAGGTGATGGCAACCAACAAGTCGACAACCATCGAAAGAATGTATCGGTGCAGCAACAACAAACCTGTCAAGCTGTAATTGGATATGTAGAGCTTAGGTGGGCTTAGTAATGCACAAGGAAAAATACTAGCACCACATTAGAATAAAAGCGAGCTGAGTAATGATTCAACGGCGGTACAATGCTGGTCCTAGCCTAGACCATGCTAGAGACACGAGCCTAGACACAAAGGAAGTCACAAGCACCAACCGACACAAAAATTCAGCCCCTTTCCTTTTTTTTTCCTTCTTTCTTTCTTCCTTTTTTTTCTTCTTTTTTTCTACTTTGTTCTCTCTTCTCTCTTTTTTTATTTTCAGGGAGACTCAATAGATTTGATACAATGGAAACAAAATGAAAACAATAAATCACAACACGCTTTTTTCGTAGAGAGTACGAATATATCGGTACAGAAAAGGTGTCTGTATGAAATCGATGATTGTGGGTAACTCTGAACAGGTATGAATGTGAGGTTGGATCCGTTGGAAAGTAGACTCAATAAGCTTTCTACGAAGTACTAGAACACCCCCAACGGAGTCCGTATGTGATTGTAGTGGCTGTTATAATTTGGTTCTGTTTTGCAGCCCGAAAAGTGACAAAACGTGACAAGAACTCGAAACTCTAAAAGACTAAAACTAAGACCAGCAACTCGACACAAACCGAAGCAACCAAGGACTCAACAAGCCCAACTAATCAGTACTAGTAAAAGGCTCAAAGTGTTTTTAGGAAAATGGAAATCTGATGTATGGTGTTTTTTTTTTTGTATGGCTGTTTTTGGACTATAGGAGAGAAAAAAATTCAGGGAGGAACAAGAAATCTCTCACCGATGAACCTTGCTCCGATACCAACCGATAAGCACACGGGTGCTGCCCGATCTTTCGATGAGAGGGGATAACTTCGATTTAGACTCGGAGAGACGTTCACGGCCCGACTACAGCCAACAAGGATGCGCCTTAGCAACCGATACACCAACTCCAACGGTTAATCATGATCTTGTGGAGCACCATCAACCAAACCACGAGGGTAATTCCTGCAAGCAATCGAAGAACAAGCAAGAACAAGAGAAACAAGTAACTCAACTCACAAAGGTGGGGTTCTGAATGAAGTAGAACGGATGGCCTAGCCGACGCATGCGTCTACAAGGTAGTAGCAATGGCTAAACTAACAAAACAAAACCCAATATGTTTGTGGCGGCTATGGGGGTATAAGAGAAGGGGAGAGGACCACCAGGACATGGTGGAGGTCGTTCTCCAACCCTAGGACGCGCCCCTATTGGGCCCAACTTGATATAAAGCCCAATAGCGATATAACGGTGACTCAAGCACCGAGACAGATTCTGTCCGTCAAATTGTTTCGACGATTCCCGTCGACTCCCAACGAATTTGGACCTCAAACTTGCTCCATTGGAAAGGTGGTCTTATCTTTCCAACCATATGTAGAACGTCCAAAACGGAGCCCGTATGTGACCCGGGCGTCCGTTTTATTGCGGACTGGTCCTGGAGTCCGAATCGGACCCGAAACCGACTTTGATTGGGCCTCCCACTTGATTTGCAATACATGGCCGGCCCTCCACGCCTTTGAGCACCTCTCTAGCCGTATCCTCATCATCTCCATGGTTCCTAACAATAATTAAATCATTAGTTAATATTTTATTCTCAAATCTATATAAGAAAGGCATTAGAAACGAGCTCACCGATAAATTCCAAATTCGCGCTTGAGCTCTCGGGATTGGTCCGGAACGACCCTGCGTGAAACACCGACGCACAACTTTGTTCATGTTTGAGTGGTCCCGTTAGTGACCCGCATTTATTGCGGCGAGACAAGTTTTGAAAACCGTGTTTTCCGCACCCGTTAGTGACTAGGAGGCCTAAAATGTGTTTTGGAACGACCCGTGTGCGAAACACTCGACAAACAATTTTTTCAATGTTTTGGTGGGCCCACTAGTGACCCGCATTTATTCGGTCGGGACAAGTTGTGAAAACCGTATTTTCCGCACCCGGTAGTGACTAGGAGTCCTAAAATGTGTTTTGGAACGACCCGTGCGCGAAACACCCACGCACAACTTTTTTCATGTTCGAGTGGTCCCGTTAGTGACCCGCATTTATTACGGCGACACACGTTTTGAAAACCGTGTTTTCCGCACCCGTTAGTGACTAGGAGGAAAACCGTGTTTTCCGCACCCGTTAGTCACTAGGAGTCCTAAAATGTGTTCTGGAACGACCCGTGCGCGAAACACCCACGCACAACTTTGTTCATGTTCGAGTTGTCCCGTTAGTGACCCGCATTTATTGCGGCGACGTAAGTTTTGAAAACCATGTTTTTCGCACCCGTAGTGACTAGGAGTCCTAAAATGTGTTCTGGAATGACCCGTGCGCGAAACACCCACGCACAACTTTGTTCATGTTCGAGTGGTCCCGTTAGTGACCCGCATTTATTGCGGCGACACAAGTTTTGAAAACCGTGTTTTCCGCACTCGTTAGTGACTAGGAGGAAAACCGTGTTTTCCGCACCCGTTAGTGACTAGGAGTCCTAAAATGTGTTCGGTAACGACCCGTGCGCGAAACATGAACGTACAATTTTGTTCTTGTTCGGGTGGGCCCACTAGTGACCCGCATTTATTGCGTCGGGACAAGTTATGAAAACCGTGTTTTCCGCACCCGGTAGTGACCAGGAGTCCTGAAATGTGTTCTATAACGACCCTCGCGCGTAACACCAACATACAATTCTGTTCATGTTTGGGTGGGCCCACTAGTGACCCGCATTTATTGCGCTGGGACAAGTTGTGAAAACCGTGTTTTCCGCACCCGTTAGTGACTAGGAGTCCTAAAATATTTTCTCGGGACATCCCGTGCGCGAAACACGAACGTACAATTTTGTGCATGTTCGGGTGGGCCCACTAGTCACCCACATTTATTGCGCCGGACAAGTTGTGAAAACCGTGTTTTCCGCGCCCAGTAATGACTAGGATTCCTAGAATGTGTTCGGAACGACATGTGCGCAAAACACCGACACACAATGTTGTTCATGTTTCGTGGGCCCACTAGTGGCACGCATTTGTTGCGCCGGTACATGTTGTGGAAACCATATTTTCTGCACCCGGTAGTCACTAGGAGTCCTAAAATGTGGTCTGGAACCACACTGCGCGAAACACCGACGCACAACTTTGTTCATGTTCGAGTGGCCCTTTAGTGACCCGCATTTATTGCGGCGAGACAACTTTTGAAAACCGTGTTTTCTGCACCCGTTAGTGACTAGGAGGCCTAAAATGTGTTCTGGAATGACCCGTGCGCGAAACACCGACACACAAATTTTTTCATGTTTTGGTGGGCCCACTAGTGACCCGCATTTATTGCGCCGGACAAGTTGTGAAAACCGTGTTTTCCGCACCCGGTAGTGACTAGGAGTCCTAAAATGTGTTCGGAACGACTCGTGCGCGAAACATGAACGTACAATTTTGTTCATGTTTGGGTGGGCCCACGAGTGACCCACATTTATTACGCCGGGACAAGTTGTGAAAACCGTGTTTTCCGCACCCGTTATCGACTAGGAGTCCTAAAATGTGTTATGGAACATCCCGTGCGCGAAACACGAACATACAATTTTGTTCATGTTCGGGTGGGCCCACTAGTGACCCATATTTATTGCGTTGGGACAAGTTGTGAAAACCGTGTTTTTCGCACCCGCTAGTGACTATGAGTCCTAAAAGGTGTTCTAGAACGACTCGTGCGCGAAACAACGACACACAATTTTGTTCATGTATCGGTGGGCCCACTAGTGACCTGTATTTATTGCGCCACGACAAGTTGTGAAAACCGTGTTTTCGGGACCCGTTAGTGACTAGGATTCCTAAAATGTGTTCGGAACGACCCGTGCGCGAAACACGAATGTACAATTTTGCTCATGTTTGGGTGGGCCCACTATCGAACCGCGAGTTATTGCGCCGGGTTACGAAACCGTGTTTTCTGCCCGGTAGTGACTAGAGTCCTAAAATGTGTTCGGAACGACCCGTGCGTGAAATACCAACGCACAACTTTGTTCATGTTCGAGTGGTCCCGTTAGTGACCCGCATTTATTGCGCCGGGACAAGTTGTGCTAGGAGTCCTAAAAGGTGTTCTAGAACGACTCGTGCGCGAAACAACGACCCACAATTTTGTTCATGTATCGGTGGGCCTAGTAGTGACCTGCATTTATTGCGCCATGACAAGTTGTGAAAACCGTGTTTTTAGGACCCGTTAGTGACTAGGATTCCTAAAATGTGTTCGGAAAGACCCGTGCGCGAAACACGGACGTACAATTTTGTTCATGCTCGGGTGGGCCTACTAGTGACCCGCATTTATTGCGCCGGGACAAGTTGTGAAAACCGTGTTTTCCGCACACGATAATCACTAGGATTCCTAGAATGTGTTCGGAACGACCCGTGCGCAAAACACCGACACACAATTTTGTACATGTTTCGGTGGGCCCACTAGTGGAACGCATTTGTTGCGCCGGTACATGTTGTAGAAACCATATTTTCTGCACCCGGTAGTCACTAGGAGTCCAAAAATGTGGTCTGGAACCACCCTGCGCGAAACACCGACGCACAACTTTGTTCATGTTCGAGTGGCCCCGTTAGTGACCCGCATTTATTGCGGTGAGACAAGTTTTGAAAACCGTGTTTTCTGCACCCGTTAGTGACTAGGAGGCCTAAAATGTGTTCTGGAACGACCCGTGCGCGAAACACCGACACACAATTTTTTCATGTTTTGGTGGGCCCACTAGAGACCCGCATTTATTGCGCCGGGACAAGTTGTGAAATACGTATTTTCCTCATCCGGTAGTGACTAGGAGCCCTAAAATGTGTTCTGGAATGACCCGTGCGCGAAACACCCACACACAACTTTGTTTATGTTCGAGTGGTCCCGTTAGTGACCCGCATTTATTGCGGCGACACAAGTTTTTAAAACCGTGTTTTCTCGCACCCGTTAGTGACTAGGAGGCCTAAAATGTGTTCCGGAACAACCCGTGCGCGAAACACCGACACACAATTTTGTCCATGTTTTGGTGGGCCCACTAGTGACCCACATTTCTTGCGCCGAGACAAGTTGTTAAAACCGTGTTTTCCGCACCCGGTATTGACTAGGAGGAAAACCGTGTTTTCCGCAGACCGTTAGTGACTAGGAGTCCTAAAATGTGTTCACGTAACGACCCGTGCGCGAAACATGAACGTACAATTTTGTTCATGTTCGGGTGGGCCCACTAGTGACCCGCATGTATTGCGCCAGGACAAGTTGTAAAAACCGTGTTTTCCGCACCCGTTAGTGACTAGGAGTCCTAAAATGTGCTCCGTACTCGTGCGCGAAACATGAACGTACAATTTTGTTCATGTTTGGGTGGGCCCACGAGTGACCCACATTTATTGCGCCGGGACAAGTTGTGAAAACCGTGTTTTCCGCACCCGTTAGTGACTAGGAGTCCTAAAATGTGTTATGGAACATCCCGTGCGCGAAACACGAACATACAATTTTCTTCATGTTCGGGTGGGCCCACTAGTGACCCATATTTATTGCGTCGGGACAAGTTATTAAAACCGTGTTTTCCGCACCCGGTAGTGACCAGGAGTCCTAAAATGTGTTTTGTAACGACCCTGCGCGAAACACCAACATATAATTTTGTTCATGTTCGGGTGGGCCCACTGGTGACCCGCATTTATCTGCGCCGGGACAAGTTGTGAAAACCGTGTTTTTGCACCCGGTAGTGACTTGGAGTCCTAAAAGGTGTTCGAGAACGACTCGTGCGCGAAACAATGACACACAATTTTGTTCATGTATCGGTGGGCCCACTAGTGACCTGTATTTATTGCGCCACGACAAGTTGTGAAAACCGTGTTTTCGGGACCCGTTAGTGACTAAGATTCAAAAAATGTGTTTTGGAACGATCCATGCGCGAAACACGAACGTACAATTTTGCTCATGTTTGGGTGGGCCCACTAGTGAACCGCAGATTATTGCGCCGGGACAAGTTACGAAAACCGTGTTTTCTGCCCCGTAGTGACTAGAGTCCTAAAATGTCTTCCGGAACGACCCGTGCGCGAAATACCGACGCACAACTTTGTTCATGTTCAAGTGGCCCCGTTAGTGACCCGCATTTATTGCGCCGGGACAAGTTGTGCTAGGAGTCCTAAAAGGTGTTCTAGAACGACTCGTGCGCGAAACAACGACACACAATTTTGTTCATGTATCGGTGGGCCCGGTAGTGACCTGCATTTATTACGCCACGACAAGTTGTGAAAACCGTGTTTTTAGGACCCGTTAGTGACTAGGATTCCTAAAATGTGTTCGGAAAGACCCGTGCGCGAAACACGAACATACAATTTTGTTCATGTTCGGGTGGGCCTACTAGTGACCCGCATTTATTGCGCGGGACAAGTTGTGAAAACCGTGTTTTCCGCACCCGGTAGTGACTAGGATTCCTAGAATGTGTTATGGAGCATCCCGAGCACGAAACACGAACATACAATTTTGTTCACGTTCGGGTGGGCCCACTAGTGACCCATATTTATTGCATCGGGACAAGTTGTTAAAACCGTGTTTTCCGCACCCGGTAGTGACCAGGAGTCCTAAAATGTGTTTTGTAACGACCCCTGCGTGAAACACCAACATACAATTTTGTTCATGTTCGGGTGGGCCCACTAGTGACCCGCATTTATTGCGCCGGGACAAGTTGTGAAAACCGTGTTTTCGCACCCGGTAGTGACTAGGAGTCCTAAAAGGTGTTCTAGAATGACTCGTGCGCGAAACAACGACACACAATTTTGTTCATGTATCGGTGGGCCCACTAGTGACCTGTATTTATTGCGCCATGACAAGTTGTGAAAACCGTGTTTTCGGGACCCGTTAGTGACTAGGATTCCCAAAATGTGTTCGGAACGACCCGTGCGCGAAACACGAACGTACAATTTTGCTCATGTTTGTGTGGGCCCACTAGTGTACCGCAGTTATTGCGCCAAGACAAGTTCGAAAACCGTGTTTTCTGCCCCCGGTAGTGACTAGAGTCCTAAAATGTGTTCGGAACGACCCGTGCGCGAAAAACCGACGCACAACTTTGTTCATGTTCGAGTGGTCCCGTTAGTGACCCGCATTTATTGCGCCGGGACAAGTTGTGCTAGGAGTCCTAAAAGGTGTTCTAGAACGACTCGTGCGCGAAACAACGACAAACAATTTTGTTCATGTATCGGTGGGCAAAGTAGTGACCTGCATTTATTGCGCCACGACAAGTAGTGAAAACCGTGTTTTTAGGACCCGTTAGTGACTTGGATTCCTAAAATGTGTTTTGGAAAGACCCGTGCGCGAAACACGAACGTACAATTTTGTTCATGTTCGGGTGGTCCTACTAGTGACCCGCATTTATTGCGCCGGGACAAGTTGTGAAAACCGTGTTTTGCGCACCTATATTAGTGACTAGGAGTCCTAAAACATGTTCGGAACATCCCGTGCGCGAAACACGAACGTACAATTTCGTGCATGTTTGGGTCGGCCCACTAGTGACACGCATTTGTTGCGCCGGGACAAGTTGTGAAAACCGTGTTTTCCGCACCCGGTAGTGACTAGGATTCCTAGAATGTGTTCGGAACATCCCGTGCGCGAAACACGAACATACAATTTTGTTCATGTTCGGGTGGGCCCACTAGTGACCCATATTTATTGCGTCGGGACAAGTTGTTAAAACCATGTTTTCCGCACCCGTAGTGACCAGGAGTCCTAAAATTTGTTTTGTAACGACCCTGCGCGAAACACCAACATACAATTTTGTTCATGTTCGGGTGGGCCCACTAGTGACCCGCATTTATTGCGCCAGGACAAGTTGTGAAAACCGTGTTTTCCGCACCCGTTAGTGATTAGGAGTCCTAAAATATTTTCTGGAACATCCCGTGCGCGAAACACGGACGTACAATTTTATGCATGTTCGGGTGGGCCCACTAGTTACCCACATTTATTGCGCCGGGACAAGTTGTGAAAACCATGTTTTTCGCACCCGAGTAGTCACCACGAGTCCTAAAATGTGGTCTGGAACCACCCTGCGCGAAACACCGATGCACAACTTTGTTCATGTTCGAGTGGCCCCGTTAGTGACCCGCATTTATTGCGGCGAGACAAGTTTTGAAAACCGTGTTTTCTGCACCCGTTAGTGACTAGGAGGCCTAAAATGTGTTCGGAATGACCCCTGCGCGAAACACTCGACACACAATTTTTTTCATGTTTTGGTGGGCCCACTAGTGACCCGCATTTATTGCGCCGGGACAAGTTGTGAAAACCGTATTTTCCGCACCCGGTAGTGACTAGGAGTCCTAAAATGTGTTCGGAACGACCCGTGCGCGAAACACCCACGCACAACTTTGTTTATGTTCGAGTGGTCCCGTTAGTGACCCGCATTTATTGCGGCGACACAAGTTTTCTAAACCGTGTTTTCCGCACCCGTTAGTGACTAGGAGGCCTAAAATGTGTTCGGAACAACCCGTGTGCGAAACACCGACACAATTTTTTCCATGTTTTGGTGGGCCCACCAGTGACCCACATTTATTGCGCCGAGACAAGTTGTTAAAACCGTGTTTTCCGCACCCGTATCGACTAGGAGGAAAACCGTGTTTTCCGCACCCATTAGTAACTAGGAGTCCTAAAATGTGTTTTCTAACGACCCGTGCGCAAAACATGAACGTACAATTTTGTTCCTGTTCGGGTGGGCCCACTAGTGACCCGCATTTATTGCGCCGGGACAAGTTGTAAAAACCGTGTTTTCCGCACCCATTAGTGACTAGGAGTCCCAAAATGTGTTCCGTAACGACCCGTGCGCGAAACATGAACGTACAATTTTGTTCTTGTTTGGGTGGGCCACGAGTGACCCACATTTATTGCGCCGGGACAAGTTGTGAAAACCGTGTTTTCCGCACCCGTTAGTGACTAGGAGTCCTAAAATGTGTTATGGAACATCCCGTGCGCGAAACACGAACATACAATTTTGTTCATGTTCGGGTGGGCCCACTAGTGACCCATATTTATTGCATCGGGACAAGTTGTTAAAACCGTGTTTTCCGCACCCGGTAGTGACCAGGAGTTCTAAAATGTGTTTTGTAACGACCCTGCGCGAAACACCAACATATAATTTTGTTCATGTTCGGGTGGGCCCACTAGTGACCCGCATTTACTGCGCCGGGACAAGTTGTGAAAACCGTGTTTTTGCACCCGGTAGTGACTAGGAGTCCCGAAAGGTGTTCCGGAACGACTCGTGCGCGAAACAACGACACACAATTTAGTTCATGTATCGGTGGGCCCACTAGTGACCTGTATTTATTGCGCCACGACAAGTTGTGAAAACCGTGTTTTCGGGACCCGTTAGTGACTAGGATTCCTAAAATGTGTTTTGGAACGACCCGTGCGCGAAACACGAACGTACAATTTTGCTCATGTTTGGGTGGGCCCACTAGTGAACCGCAGATTATTGCGCCGGGACAAGTTACGAAAACCGTGTTTTCTGCCCCAGTAGTCACTAGAGTCCTAAAATGTGTTCGGAACGACCCGTGCGCGAAATACCGACGCACAACTTTGTTCATGTTCGAGTGGCCCCGTTAGTGACCCGCATTTATTGCGCCGGGACAAGTTGTGCTAGGAGTCCTAAAAGGTGTTCTAGAACGACTCGTGCGCGAAACAACGACACACAATTTTGTTCATGTATCGGTGGGCCCGGTAGTGACCTGCATTTATTGCGCCACGACAAGTTGTGAAAACCGTGTATTTAGGACCCGTTAGTGACTAGGGTTCCTAAAATGTGTTCGGAAAGAACCGTGCGCGAAACACGAACGTACAATTTTGTTCATGTTCGGGTGGGCCTACTAGTGACCCACATTTATTGCGCGGGACAAGTTGTGAAAACCGTGTTTTCCGCACCCGGTAGTGACTAGGATTCCTAGAATGTGTTATGGCGCATCCCGAGCGCGAAACACGAACATACAATTTTGTTCATGTTCGGGTGGGCCCACTAGTGACCCATATTTATTGCGTCGGGACAAGTTGTTAAAACCGTGTTTTCCGCACCCGGTAGTGACCAGGAGTCCTAAAATGTGTTTTGTAACGACCCCTGCGTGAAACACCAACATACAATTTTGTTCATGTTCGGGTGGGCCCACTAGTGACCCGCATTTACTGCGCCGGGACAAGTTGTGAAAACCGTGTTTTTCGCACCCGGTAGTGACTAGGAGTCCTAAAAGGTGTTCTAGAACGACTCGTGCGCGAAACAACGACACACAATTTTGTTCATGTATCGGTGGGCCCGGTAGTGACCGGCATTTATTGCGCCACGACAAGTAGTGAAAACCGTGTTTTTAGGACCCGTTAGTGACTAGGATTCCTAAAATGTGTTCGGAAAGACCCGTGCGCGAAACACGAACGTACAATTTTGTTCATGTTCGGGTGGGCCTACTAGTGACCCGCATTTATTGCGCGGGACAAGTTGTGAAAACCGTGTTTTCCGCACCTATTAGTGACTAGGAGTCCTAAAATATGTTCGGAACATCCCGTGCGCGAAACACGAACGTACAATTTCGTGCATGTTCGGGTGGGCCCACTAGTGACACGCATTTGTTGCGCCGGGACAAGTTGTGAAAACCGTGTTTTCCGTACCCGGTAGTGACTAGGATTCCTAGAATGTGTTCGGAACATCCCGTGCGCGAAACACGAACATACAATTTTGTTCATGTTCGGGTGGGCCCACTAGTGACCCATATTTATTGCGTCGGGACAAGTTGTTAAAACCGTGTTTTCCGCACCCGGTAGTGACCAGGAGTCCTAAAATGTGTTTTCTAACGACCCCTCCGCGAAACACCAACATACAATTTTGTTCATGTTCGGGTGGGCCCACTAGTGACCCGCATTTATTGCGCCAGGACAAGTTGTGAAAACCGTGTTTTCCGCACCCATTAGTGACTAGGAGTCCTAAAATATTTTTCGGAACATCCCGTGCGCGAAACACGGACGTACAATTTTGTGCATGTTCGGGTGGGCCCACTAGTGACCCACATTTATTGCGCCACGACAAGTTGTGAAAACCATGTTTTTCGCACCAAGTAATGACTAGGATTCCTAGAATGTGTTCGGAACGACCCGTACGCAAAACACCGACACACAATTTTGTTCATGTTTCGGTGGGCCCACTAGTGGCACGCATTTGTTGCGCCGGTACATGTTGTGGAAACCATATTTTCTGCACCCGATAGTCACCGGGAGTCCTAAAATGTGGTGTGGAACCACCCTGCGCGAAACACCGACGCACAACTTTGTTCATGTTCGAGTGGCCCCGTTAGTGACCCGCATTTATTGCGGCGAGACAAGTTTTGAAAACCGTGTTTTCTGCACCCGTTAGTGACTAGGAGGCCTAAAATGTTTTCTGGAACGACCCGTGCGCGAAACACCGACACACAATTTTTTTCATGTTTTGGTGGGCCCACTAGTGACCCGCATTTATTGCGCCGGGACAGGTTGTGAAATACGTATTTTCCTCACCCGGTAGCGACTAGGAGTCCTAAAATGTGTTCGGAACGACCCGTGCGCGAAACACCCACGCACAACTTTGTTTATGTTCGAGTGGTCCCGTTAGTGACCCGCATTTATTGCGGCGACACAAGTTTTTAAAACCGTGTTTTCCGCACCCGATAGTGACTAGGAGGCCTAAAATGTGTTCCGGAACAACCGGTGCACGAAACACCGACACACAATTTTGTCCATGTTTTGGTGGGCCCACTAGTGACCCACATTTATTGCGCCGAGACAAGTTGTTAAAACCGTGTTTTCCGCACCCGGTATTGACTAGGAGGAAAACCGTGTTTTCCGCACCCGTTAGTGACTAGGAGTCCTAAAATGTGTTCCGTAACGACCCGTGCGCGAAACACGAACGTACAATTTTGTTCATGTTCGGGTGGGCCCACTAGTGACCCGCATGTATTGCGCCGGGACAAGTTGTGAAAACCGTGTTTTCCGCACCCGTTAGTGACTAGGAGTCCTAAAATGTGTTACGTACCCGTGCGCCAAACATGAACGTACAATTTTGTTCATGTTCGGGTGGGCCCACTAGTGACCCATATTTATTGCGTCGGGACAAGTTGTTAAAACCGTGTTTTCCGCACCCGGTAGTGACCAGGACTCCTAAAATGTGTTTTGTAACGACCCCTGCGCGAAACACCAACATACAATTTTGTTCATGTTCGGGTGGGGCCACTAGTGACCCGCATTTACTCGCGCCGGGACAAGTTGTGAAAACCGTGTTTTTCGCACCCGGTAGTGACTAGGAGTCCTAAAAGGTGTTCTAGAATGACTCGTGCGCGAAACAACGACTCACAATTTTGTTCATGTGTCGGTGGGCCCACTAGTGACCTGTATTTATTGCGCCATGACAAGTTGTGAAAACCGTGTTTTCGGGACCCGTTAGTGACTAGGATTCCTAAAATGTGTTCGGAACGACCCGTACGCGAAACACGAACGTACAATTTTGCTCATGTTTGTGTGGGCCCACTAGTGAACCGCAGCTTATTGCGCCGGGACAAGTTACGAAAACCGTGTTTTCTGCCCCGGTAGTGACTAGAGTCCTAAAATGTGTTCGGAACGACCCGTGCGCGAAATACCGACGCACAACTTTGTTCATGTTCGAGTGGCCCCGTTAGTGACCCGCATTTATTGCGCCGGGACAAGTTGTGCTAGGAGTCCTAAAAGGTGTTCTAGAACGACTCGTGCGCGAAACAACGACACACAATTTTGTTCATGTATCGGTGGGCCCAGATAGTGACCTGAATTTATTGCGCCACGACAAGTTGTGAAAACCGTGTATTTAGGACCCGTTAGTGACTAGGGTTCCTAAAATGTGTTCGGAAAGAACCGTGCGCGAAACACGAACGTACAATTTTGTTCATGTTCGGGTGGGCCTACTAGTGACCCGCATTTATTGCGCCGGGACAAGTTGTGAAAACCGTGTTTTCCGCACCCGGTAGTGACTAGGATTCCTAGAATGTGTTATGGCGCATCCCGAGCGCGAAACACGAACATACAATTTTGTTCATGTTCGGGTGGGCCCACTAGTGACCCATATTTATTGCGTCGGGACAAGTTGTTAAAACCGTGTTTTCCGCACCCGGTAGTGACCAGGAGTCCTAAAATGTGTATTGTAACGACCCCTGCGTGAAACACCAACATACAATTTTGTTCATGTTCGGGTGGGCCCACTAGTGACCCGCATTTATTGCGCCGGGACAAGTTGTGAAAACCGTGTTTTCCGCACCCATTAGTGACTAGGAGTCCTAAAATATTTTCTGGAACATCCCGTGCGCGAAACACGGACGTACAATTTTGTGCATGTTCGGGTGGGCCCACTAGTGACCCACATTTATTGCGCCACGACAAGTTGTGAAAACCATGTTTTTCGCACCAAGTAATGACTAGGATTCCTAGAATGTGTTCGGAACGACCCGTACGCAAAACACCGACACACAATTTTGTTCATGTTTCGGTGGGCCCACTAGTGGCACGCATTTGTTGCGCCGGTACATGTTGTGGAAACCATATTTTCTGCACCCGATAGTCACCAGGAGTCCTAAAATGTGGTGTGGAACCACCCTGCGCGAAACACCGACGCACAACTTTGTTCATGTTCGAGTGGCCCCGTTAGTGACCCGCATTTATTGCGGCGAGACAAGTTTTGAAAACCGTGTTTTCTGCACCCGTTAGTGACTAGGAGGCCTAAAATGTTTTCTCGGAACGACCCGTGCGCGAAACACCGACACACAATTTTTTTCATGTTTTGGTGGGCCCACTAGTGACCCGCATTTATTGCGCCGGGACAGGTTGTGAAATACGTATTTTCCTCACCCGGTAGCGACTAGGAGTCCTAAAATGTGTTCTGGAACGACCCGTGCGCGAAACACCCACGCACAACTTTGTTTATGTTCGAGTGGTCCCGTTAGTGACCCGCATTTATTGCGGCGACACAAGTTTTTAAAACCGTGTTTTCCGCACCCGATAGTGACTAGGAGGCCTAAAATGTGTTCTGGAACAACCGGTGCACGAAACACCGACACACAATTTTGTCCATGTTTTGGTGGGCCCACTAGTGACCCACATTTATTGCGTCGAGACAAGTTGTTAAAACCGTGTTTTCCGCACCCGGTATTGACTAGGAGGAAAACCGTGTTTTCCGCACCCGTTAGTGACTAGGAGTCCTAAAATGTGTTCACGTAACGACCCGTGCGCGAAACACGAACGTACAATTTTGTTCATGTTCGGGTGGGCCCACTAGTGACCCGCATGTATTGCGCCGGGACAAGTTGTGAAAACCGTGTTTTCCGCACCCGTTAGTGACTAGGAGTCCTAAAATGTGTTACTGTACCCGTGCGCCAAACATGAACGTACAATTTTGTTCATGTTCGGGTGGGCCCACTAGTGACCCATATTTATTGCGTCGGGACAAGTTGTTAAAACCGTGTTTTCCGCACCCGGTAGTGACCAGGACTCCTAAAATGTGTTTTGTAACGACCCCTGCGCGAAACACCAACATACAATTTTGTTCATGTTCGGGTGGGGCCACTAGTGACCCGCATTTACTCGCGCCGGGACAAGTTGTGAAAACCGTGTTTTCGCACCCGGTAGTGACTAGGAGTCCTAAAAGGTTCTAGAATGACTCGTGCGCGAAACAACGACACACAATTTTGTTCATGTGTCGGTGGGCCCACTAGTGACCTGTATTTATTGCGCCATGACAAGTTGTGAAAACCGTGTTTTCGGGACCCGTTAGTGACTAGGATTCCTAAAATGTGTTCGGAACGACCCGTGCGCGAAACACGAACGTACAATTTTGCTCATGTTTGTGTGGGCCCACTAGTGAACCGCAGATTATTGCGCCGGGACAAGTTCGAAAACCGTGTTTTCTGCCCCAGTAGTGACTAGAGTCCTAAAATGTGTTCGGAACGACCCGTGCGCGAAATATTGACGCACAACTTTGTTCATGTTCGAGTGGTCCCGTTAGTGACCCGCATTTATTGCGCCGGGACAAGTTGTGCTAGGAGTCCTAAAAGGTGTTCTAGAACGACTCGTACGCGAAACAACGACACACAATTCTGTTCATGTATCGGTGGGCCCAGTAGTGACCTGCATTTATTGCGCCACGACAAGTAGTGAAAACCGTGTTTTTAGGACCCGTTAGAGACTAGGATTCCTAAAATGTGTTCTGGAAAGACCCGTGCGCGAAACACGAACGTACAATTTTGTGCATGTGCGGGTGCGCCCACTAGTGACACGCATTTGTTGCGCCGGGACAAGTTGTGAAAACCGTGTTTTCCGCACCCATTAGTGACTAGGAGTCCTAAAATATGTTCCGGAACATCCGTGCGTGAAACACGAACGTACAATTTTCTGCATGTTCGGGTGGGCCCACTAGTGACCCGCATTTATTGCACCGAGACAAGTTGTGAAAACCGTGTTTTCCGCACCCGAGTAATGACTAGGATTCCTAGAATGTGTTCGGAACGACCCGTGCGCAAAACACCGACACACAATTTTGTTCTTGTTTCGGTGGGCCCACTAGTGGCACGCATTTGTTGCGCCGGTACATGTTGTGGAAACCATATTTTTTGCACCCGGTAATCACTAGGAGTCCTAAAATGTGGTCCGGAACCACCCTACGCGAAACACCGACGCACAACTTTGTTCATGTTCGAGTGGCCCCGTTAGTGACCCGCATTTTTCCGGCGAGACAAGTTTTGAAAACCGTGTTTTCTACACCCGTTAGTGACTAGGAGGCCTAAAATGTGTTCTGGAACGACCCGTGCGCGAAACACCAACATACAATTTTGTTCATGTTCGGGTGGGCCCACTAGTGACCCGCATTTACTCGCGCCGGGACAAGTTGTGAAAACCGTGTTTTTCGCACCCGGTAGTGACTAGGAGTCCTAAAAGGTGTTCTAGAATGACTCGTGCGCGAAACAACGACACACAATTTTGTTCATGTATCGGTGGGCGTACTAGTGACCTGTATTTATTGCGCCATGACAAGTTTTGAAAACCGTGTTTTCGGGACTCGTTAGTGACTAGGATTCCTAAAATGTGTTCTGGAACGACCCGTGCGCGAAACACGAACGTACAATTTTGCTCATGTTTGTGTGGGCCCACTAGTGAACCGCGAGTTATTGCACCGAACAAGTTCCGAAACCGTGTTTTCTGTCCCCGGTAGTGACTAGAGTCCTAAAATGTGTTCGGAACGACCCGTGCACGAAATACCGACGTACAACTTTGTTCATGTTCGAGTGGTCCCGTTAGTGACCCGCATTTATTGCGCCGGGACAAGTTGTGCTAGGAGTCCTAAAAGGTGTTCTAGAATGACTTGTGCGCGAAACAACGACACACAATTTTGTTCATGTATCGGGGGCCCGAGTAGTGACCTGCATTTATTGCGCCACGACAAGTAGTGAAAACCGTGTTTTTAGGACCCGTTAGTGTCTAGGATTCCTAAAATGTGTTCTGGAACGACCCGTGCGCGAAACACGAACGTACAATTTTGCTCATGTTTGTGTGGGCCCACTAGTGAACCGCAGTTATTGCGCCGGGACAAGTTACGAAAACCGTGTTTTCTCGCCCCGTAGTGACTAGAGTCCTAAAATGTGTTCTGGAACGACCCGTGCGCGAAATATCGACGCACAACTTTGTTCATGTTCGAGTGGTCCCGTTAGTGACCCGCATTTATTGCGCCGGGACAAGTTGTGCTAGGAGTCCTAAAAGGTGTTCTAGAACGACTCGTACGCGAAACAACGACACACAATTTTGTTCATGTATCGGTGGGCCCAGTAGTGATCTGCATTTATTGCGCCACGACAAGTAGTGGAAACCGTGTTTTTAGGACCCGTTAGTGACTAGGATTCCTAAAATGTGTTCTGGAAAGACCCGTGCGCGAAACACGAACGTACAATTTTGTTCATGTTCGGGTGGGCCTACTAGTGACCCGCATTTATTGCGCCGGGACAAGTTGTGAAAACCGTGTTTTCCGCACCTATTAGTGACTAGGATTCCTAAAATATGTTCGGAACATCCCGTGCGCGAAACACGAACGTACAATTTCGTGCATGTTCGGGTGGGCCCACTAGTGACACGCATTTGTTGCGCCGGGACAAGTTTTGAAAACCGTGTTTGCGGCACCCGTAGTGACTAGGATTCCTAGAATGTGTTCGGAACATCCCGTGCGCGAAACACGAACATAAAAATTTGTTCATGTTCGGGTGGGCCCACTAGTGACCCGCATTTATTGCGCCGGGACAAGTTGTGAAAACCGTATTTTTCGCACCCGGTAGTGACTAGGAGTCCTAAAAGGTGTTCTAGAACGACTCGTGCGCGAAACAACGACACACAATTTTGTTCATGTATCGGTGGGCCCACTAGTGACCTCGTATTTATTGCGCCATGACAAGTTGTGAAAACCGTGTTTTCCGCACCTGTTAGTGACTAGGAGGCCGAAAATGTGTTCGGAACAACCCATGCGCGAAACACCGACACACAATTTTGTCCATGTTTTGGTGGGCCCACTAGTGACCCACATTTATTGCGCCGAGACAAGTTGTTAAAACCGTGTTTTCCGCACCCGGTAGTGACTAGGAGGAAAACCGTGTTTTCCGCACCCGTTAGTGACTAGGAGTCCTAAAATGTGTTCGGAACGACCCGTGCGCGAAACACCGACACACAATTTTGTTCATGTTTTGGTGGGCCCACTAGAGACCCGCATTTAGCGCGTGGGACAAGTTGTGAAAACCGTGTTTTCCGCACCCGGTATGGACTAGGAGTCCTAAAATGTGTTCTGGAACGACCCGTGCGCGAAACACCCACGCACAACTTTGTTCATGTTCGAGTGGTCCCGTTAGTGACCCGCATTTATTTCAGCGACACGAGTTTTGAAAACCGTGTTTTCCGCTCCCGTTAGTGACTAGGAGGCCTAAAATATGTTCCGGAACAACTCGTGCGCGAAACACTCGACACACAATTTTGTCCATGTTTTGATGGTCCCACTAGTGACCCACATTTATTGCGCCGAGACAAGTTGTTAAAACCGTGTTTTTCGCGCCCGGTAGTGACTAGGAGGAAAACCGTGTTTTTCGCACCCGTTAGTGACTAGGAGTCCTAAAATGTGTTCGGAACGACCCGTGCGCGAAACACCAACGTACAATTTTGTTCATGTTCGGGTGGGCCCACTAGTGACCCACATTTATTGCGTCGGGACAAGTTGTGAAAACCGTGTTTTCCGCACCCGGTAGTGACTAGGAGTCCTCAAATGTGTTCTGGAACGACCCGTGCGTGAAACACCCACGTACAACTTTATTCTTGTTCGAGTGGTCCCGTTAGTGACCCGCATTTATTGCGGGAACATAAGTTCCGAAAACCGTGTTTTCCGCACCTGTTAGTGACTAGGAGGCCTAAAATGTGTTCTGGAACAACCCATGCGCGAAACAACGACACACAATTTTGTCCATGTTTTGGTGGGCCCACTAGTGACCCACATTTATTGCGCCGAGACAAGTTGTTAAAGCCGTGTTTTCCGCACCCGGTAGTGACTAGGAGGAAAACCGTGTTTTCCGCACCGGTTAGTGACTATGACGCCTAAAATATGTTCTGGAACGACCCGTGCGCGAAACATCGACACACAATTTTGTTCATGTTTTGGTGGGCCCACTAGAGACCCGCATTTAGCGCGCGGGACAAGTTGTGAAAACCGTGTTTTCCGCACTCGGTATGGACTAGGAGTCCTAAAATGTGTTCTGGAACGACCCGTGCGCGAAACACCCACGCACAACTTTGTTCATGTTCGAGTGGTCCCGTTAGTGACCCGCATTTATTTCGGCGACACAAGTTTTGAAAACCGTGTTTTCCGCACCCGTTAGTGACTAGGAGGCCTAAAATATGTTCGGAACAACCCGTGCGCGAAACACCGACACACAATTTTGTCCATGTTTTGATGGTCCCACTAGTGACCCACATTTATTGCGCCGAGACAAGTTGTTAAAACCGTGTTTTCCGCACCCGGTAGTGACTAGGAGGAAAACCATGTTTTCCGCACCCGTTAGTGACTAGGAGTCCTAAAATGTGTTCGGAACGACCCGTGCGCGAAACACCAACGTACAATTTTGTTCATGTTCGGGTGGGCCCACCGGTGACCCACATTTATTGCGCCGGGACATGTTGTGAAAACCGTGTTTTCTGCACCCGGTAGTGACTAGGAGTCCTTAAATGTGCTCTGGAACGACCCGTGCGTGAAACACCAACGCACACTTTTATTCATGTTCGGGTGGTCCCATTAGTGACCCGAGTTTATTACGCCGGTCAAGTTGTGAAAACCGTGTTTTCCGCACCCATTAGTGACTAGGAGTCCTAAAATGTGTTCGGAACATCCCGTGCGCAAAACAGCAACACACAATTTTGTTCATGTTTCGGTGGGCCCACTAGTGACACGCATTTGTTGCACCGGTACATGTTGCAAAAACCATATGTTCTGCACCCGTAGTCACTAGGAGTCCGAAAATGTGGTCCGGAATGACCCTGCGCGAAACACCGACGCACGGCTTTGTTCATGTTCGAGTGGTCCTGTTAGTGACCCGCATTTATTGCGGCGAGACAAGTTTTGAAAACCGTGTTTTCCGCACACGTTAGTGACTAAGAGGCCAAAAATGTGTTCTGGAACGACCCGTGCGCGAAACACCGACACACAATTTTTTTCATGTTTTGGTGGGCCCACTAATGACCCGCATTTATTGCGCGGGACAAGTTGTGAAAACCGTGTTTTCCGCACCCGGTAGTGACTAGGAGTCCTAAAATGTGTTCGGAACGACCCGTACGCCAAAAACCCACGCACAACTTTGTTCATGTTCGAGTGGTCCCGTTAGTGACCCGCATTTATTGCGGCGAGACAAGTTTTGAAAACCGTGTTTTCCACACCCGTTAGTGACTAGGAGCTCTAAAATGTGTTCTGAAACAACCCGTGCGCGAAACACCGACACACAATTTTGTCCATGTTTTGGTGGGCCCACTAGTGACCCACATTTATTGCGCCGAGACAAGTTGTTAAAACCGTGTTTTCCGCACCCGGTAGTGACTAGGAGCAAAACCGTGTTTTCCGCACCCGTTAGTGACTAGGATCCTAAAATGTGTTCGGAACGACCCGTGCGCGAAACACCAACGTACAATTTTGTTCATGTTCGGGTGGGCCCACTAGTGACCCACATTTATTGCGCCGGGACAAGTTGTGAAAACCGTGTTTTCCGCACCCGGTAGTGACTAGGAGTCCTCAAATGTGTTCGGAACGACCCGTGCGTGAAACACCCACGTACAACTTTATTCTTGTTCGAGTGGTCCCGTTAGTGACCCGCATTTATTGCGGGAACACAAGTTCTGAAAACCGTGTTTTCCGCATCTGTTGGTGACTAGGAGGCCTAAAATGTGTTCGGAACAACCCATGCGCGAAACACCGACACACAATTTTGTCCATGTTTTGGTGGGCCCACTAGTGACCCACATTTATTGCGTCGAAACAAGTTGTTAAAATCGTCTTTTCCGCACCCGGTTGTGACTAGGAGGAAAACCGTGTTTTCCGCACCGGTTAGTGACTAGGAGGCCTAAAATGTGTTCGGAACGACCCGTGCGCGAAACACCGACACACAATTTTGTTCATCTTTTGGTGGGCCCACTAGAGACCCGCATTTAGCGCGGGACAAGTTGTGAAAACCATGTTTTCCGCACCCGGTATGGACTAGGAGTCCTAAAATGTGTTCTAGAACGACCCGCGCACGAAACACCCACGCACAACTTTGTTCATGTTCGAGTGGTCCCGTTAGTGACCCGCATTTATTTCGGCGACACAAGTTTTAAAAGCCGTGTTTTCCGCACCCGTTAGTGACTAGGAGGCCTAAAATATGTTCGGAACAACCCGTGCGCGAAACACTCGACACACAATTTTGTCCATGTTTTGGTGGGCCCATTAGTGACCCACATTTATTGCGTCGAAAGAAGTTGTTAAAATCGTGTTTTCCGCACCCGGTAGTGACTAGGAGGAAAACCGTGTTTTCCGCACCGGTTAGTGACTAGGAGTCCTAAAATGTGTTCTGGAACCACCCGTGCGCGAAACACCAACGTACAATTTTGTTCATGTTCGGGTGGGCCCACTAGTGACCCACATTTATTGCGTCGGGACAAGTCGTGAAAACCGTGTTTTCCGCACCCGGTAGTGACTAGGAGTCCTCAAATGTGTTCTGGAACGACCCGTGCGTGAAACACCCACATACAACTTTATTCTTGTTCGAGTGGTCCCGTTAGTGACCCGCATTTATTGCGGGAACACAAGTTACGAAAACCGTGTTTTCCGCACTCGTTAGTGACTAGGAGGCCTAAAATGTGTTCGGAACAACCCATGCGCGAAACAACGCCACACAATTTTGTCCATGTTTTGGTGGGCCCACTAGTGACCCACATTTATTGCGCAGAGACAAGTAATTAAAACCGTGTTTTCCGCACCCAGTAGTGACTAGGAGGAAAACCGTGTTTTCCGCACCGGTTAGTGACTATGAGGCCTAAAATGTGTTCTGGAACGACCCGTGCGCGAAACACCGACGCACAACTTTGTTCATGTTCGAGTGGTCCCGTTAGTGATCAGCATTTATTGCGGCGAGACAAGTTTTGAAAACCGTGTTTTTGGCACCCGTTAGTGAGTAGGAGGCTTAAAATGTGTTCGGAACAACCCGTGCGCGAAACACCGACACACAATTTTGTCCATGTTTTGGTGGGCCCACTATCGACCCACATTTATTGCGTCGGGACATGTTGTGAAAACCGTGTTTTTCTACACCCGGTAGGGACTAAGAGTCCTAAAATGTGTTCTAGAACGACCCGTGCGTGAAACACCCACGTATAACTTTATTCTTGTTCGAGTGGTCCCGTTAGTGACCCGCATTTATTGCGGGAACACAAGTTCCGAAAACCGTGTTTTCCGCATCTGTTGGTGACTAGGAGGCCTAAAATGTGTTCTGGAACAACCCATGCGCGAAACACCGACACACAATTTTGTCCATGTTTTGGTGGGCCCACTAGTGACCCACATTTAATGCGCCGAAACAAGTTGTTAAAATCGTGTTTTCCGCACCTGGTAGTGACTAGGAGGAAAACCGTGTTTTCCGCACCGGTTAGTGACTAGGAGGCCTAAAATGTGTTCGGAACGACCCGTGCGCGAAACACCGACACACAATTTTGTTCATGTTTTGGTGGGCCCACTAGAGACCCGCATTTAGCGCGCGAGACAAGTTGTGAAAACCGTGTTTTCCGCACTCGGTATGGACTAGGAGTCCTAAAATGTGTTCTGGAACGACCCGTGCGCGAAACACCCACGCACAACTTTGTTCACGTTCGAGTGGTCCCGTTAGTGACCCGAATTTATTTCGGCGACACAAGTTTTGAAAACCGTGTTTTCCGTACCCGTTAGTGACTAGGAGGCCTAAAACATGTTCTGGAACAACCCGTGCGCGAAACCCCGACACACAATTTTGTCCATGTTTTGATGGTCCCACTAGTGACCCACATTTATTGCGCCGAGACAAGTTGTTAAAACCGTGTTTTCCGCACCCGATAGTGACTAGGAGGAAAACCGTGTTTTCCGCACCCGTTAGTGACTAGGAGTCCTAAAATGTGTTCTGGAACGACCCGTGCGCGAAACACCAACGTACAATTTTGTTCATGTTCGGGTGGGCCCACCGGTGACCCACATTTATTGCGCCGAGACATGTTGTGAAAACCGTGTTTTCTGCACCCGGTAGTGACTAGGAGTCCTTAAATCTGCTCTGGAACGACCCGTGCGTGAAACACCAACGCACAATTTTATTCAAGTTCGGGTGGTCCCATTAGTGACCCGAGTTTATTACGCCGGGTCAAGTTCGAAAACTGTGTTTTCCGCACCCATTATTGACTAGGAGTCCTAAAATGTGTTCGGAACATCCCGTGCGCGAAACAGCAACACACAATTTTGTTCATGTTTCGGTGGGCCCACTAGTGACACGCATTTGTTGCACCGGTACATGTTGCGAAAACCATATTTTCTGCACCCGTAGTCACTAGGAGTCCGAAAATGTGGTCCGGAACGACCCTGCGCGAAACACCGACGCACGGCTTTGTTCATGTTCGAGTGGTCCTGTTAGTGACCCGCATTTATTGCGGCGAGACAAGTTTTGAAAACCGTGTTTTCCGCACACGTTAGTGACTAAGAGGCCAAAAATGTGTTCGGAACGACCCGTGCGCGAAACACCGACACACAATTTTTTTCATGTTTTGGTGGGCCCACTAATGACCCGCATTTATTGCGCCGGGACAAGTTGTGAAAACCGTGTTTTCCGCACCCGTAGTGACTAGGAGTCCTAAAATGTGTTCGGAACGACCCGTGCGCGAAACACCCACGCACAACTTTGTTCATGTTCGAGTGGTCCCGTTAGTGACCCGCATTTATTGCGGCGACACAAGTTTTGAAAACCGTGTTTTCCACACCCGTTGGTGACTAGGAGCTCTAAAATGTGTTCGAAACAACCCGTGCGCGAAACACCGACACACAATTTTGTCCATGTTTTGGTGGGCCCACTAGTGACCCAAATTTATTGCGCCGAGACAAGTTGTTAAAACCGTGTTTTCCGCACCCGGTAGTCACTAGGAGGAAAACCGTGTTTTCCGCACCCGTTAGTGACTAGGAGTCCTAAAAAGTTGTTCGGAACGACCCGTGCGCGAAACACCAACGTACAATTTTGTTCATGTTCGGTGGGCCCACTAGTGACCCACATTTATTGGGTCGGGACAAGTTGTGAAAACCGTGTTTTCCGCACCCGGTAGTGACTAGGAGTCCTCAAATGTGTTCGGAACGACCCGTGCGTGAAACACCCACGTACAACTTTATTCTTGTTCGAGTGGTCCCGTTAGCGACCCGCATTTATTGCGGGAACACAAGTTATGAAAACCGTGTTTTCCGCACCTGTTAGTGACTAGGAGGCCTAAAATGTGTTCTGGAACAACCCATGCGCGAAACACCGACACACAATTTTGTCCATGTTTTGGTGGGCCCACTAGTGACCCACATTTATTGCGCCGAGACAAGTTCTTAAAACCGTGTTTTCCGCACCCAGTAGTGACTAGGAGGAAAACCGTGTTTTCCGCACCTGATTAGTGACTAGGAGGCCTAAAATGTGTTCGGAACGACCCGTGCGCGAAACACCGACACACAATTTTGTTCATGTTTTGGTGGGCCCACTAGAGACCCGCATTTTGCGCGCGGGACAAGTTGTGAAAACCGTGTTTTCCGCACCCGGTATGGACTAGGAGTCCTAAAATGTGTTCGGAACGACCCGTGCGCGAAACACCGACACACAATTTTGTCCATGTTTTGATGGTCCCACTAGTGACCCGCATTTATTGCGCCGAGACAAGTTGTTAAAACCGTGTTTTCCGCACCCGGTAGTGACTAGGAGGAAAACCGTGTTTTCCGCACCCGTTAGTGACTAGGAGGCCTAAAATGTGTTCGGAACAACCCGTGCGCGAAACACCGACACACAATGATAAGTACACGGGTGCTGCCCGATCTTTCGATGAGAGGGGATAACTTCGATTTGAACCGGAGAGACGTTCACGGCCCGACTACAGCCAACAAGGATGCGCCTTAGCAACCGATACACCAACTCCAGCGGTTAATCACGATCTTGTGGGTGTGATCAACCAAACCACGAGGGTAATTCCTGCAAGCAATCGAAGAACAAGCAAGAACAAGATAAACAAGTAACTCAACTCACAAAGGTGGGGTTCTGAATGAAGTAGAACGGATGGTCTAGCCGATGCATGCGTCTACAAGGTAGTAGCAAAGGGTAAACTAACAAAACAAAACCCAATCTGTTTGTGGCGGCTATGGGGGTATAAGAGTAGGGGAGAGTACGACCAGGACATGGTGGGGGTCGTCCTCCAACCTTAGGATGCGCCCCTATTCGGCCCAACTTGATACAAAGCCCAATAGCGATATAACGGTGACTCAGCACCGAGACAGGTTCTGTCCGTCAAATTGTTTCGACTATTCCCGTCGACTCCGAAAGAATTTGGACCTCAAACCGGCGCCATTGGAAAGTTGATCTTCTTGTCTTTCCAACCATATATAGAACGTCCAAAACGGAGCCCGTATGCAACCTGGGCGTCCGTTTTAATGCGGACTGGTCTTGGAGTCCGAATCGGACCCAAAACCGAATTTGATTGGGCCTCCCATTTGATTTGCAATACATGGCCGGCCCTCCACGCCTTTGAGCACCTCTCTAGCCATATCCTCATCATCTCCATGGTTCCTAACAATAATTAAATCTTTAGGTAGTATTTTATTCTCAAAACTATATAAGGAAGGCATTAGAAAGGAGCTGACCGATAAATTATAAATTCGCGCTTGAGCTCTCGGGATTGGATCATGAATATCAAATGAGGGAGTGTTGGTTGTATCTGTACAAGTGATGTCCTCATCATTCTCCCCTTCTTGGCTGCAAACCGTCCTCGGTTTGGCGTCGTAGTTGAAGTTCATCCAAAGAGTGGGATTATGTTCTTTCAAATATGCTTCTTGAACTTCCACTTATTCACATTGCAGCCAGAATTGCTCCCCTTCTTGAAGCTTGACCTGCAACTTATAATCAATAGAAGAAAAACTAGATATGGTGTTGTTAGCTTCAATGCAAGTCATCATTTGAGTACTTGAGGACTTCATTAAAAGTGTTGTGAAATCTGAACAGATACGTTATCCAAAAAAAAATCTGAATAGATATATACCCTATGCACCATGAACTTATCATTTTCATCATATTTGCCAATTGCATGAAACGAGCAATAATCAAGATATAGCAAACCAGATTTCAGAAATAATTCAGTCTCGAAACTATTCAGGTCAAAAGGACTATCAAATTCAATATAACCTAAACAATTTAGAGACGATATGATTTTCAACTCATATTCACTCTGTTAATGCAATGAACCTTTCTTATTTCAGCAAGTGTATCATCAAGAATAGAATTATCATGCCCATGCATTAGTTGTGTTGTAGATATAAGTGAACCATGATCACACAACTCTTCTTTGTCACAAGCAACTATCTTAGAATCTTGTAACAAAGGAAATTCAGCAGGAGATTCCACTAAGGATTGCTCTAAACTAGCATAAGAAGTGGACAAATTCAACGCCAAAGCATTAGGATCACATGCAGCCACGGTTAGCTCATGTGTCCCTTCATTCACTTGGTCAATTTCAACACAAATAGAATTACCTTTTTCACTATCTTCTTGGACTTGTCTTCAACCGAATAATTATTATCCGGCCCAAAGTTAGTCATCGCAGAACATGGAACAGTGGACATCATGTCGGTTTCACAAGCAGAAGAAGACATCAAAATCTGATTTTCAGCGTCACGAGCAAGCAAATACATGGGAGATAGGTGGGTATAATTTTTAGATTTCAGCATAGATTGAATTTCAAGATTGAGTTCTCTCATAAACCTACTCGTTATATCTTTGTAGCATTCATCTAGACCACCAAATATGACACAAATCTTAAAAACATGATAGTATTCTTTCACACTCCTACTACCTTGCTTCAAGTTGTCTAACTTTTTAATCAAACGATCAACATAATATTCAGGAATGAAAGCATCTCTAAAAAGAAGTTTGAAGTCATGCCATGATTGTGGAACTTTGTGCCGCCTACAAATACGATTCCATTCATACAAAGCATCTTTAGTCAATATATTAGAAGCAATATAAACCTTTTGTTCCTCGGAAAGATCATGCTCATCAAACTCACTCTCTAACTTTAGCTCCCAATCAATATATGCTCTAGGATTCAAAAACTCACCATCATATGAAGGCAAGTGTTGAATGATGTCCTGAATGTTACAATGCAACCGTGATGGCTCAAATATCTTCGTGTCACCTGCCATGATTAGCAGAAACCAAGAACAAACACAATAACTTGTATGCTCCTATCAACTACTAGGATGTGTCGTTGTTATTCTCTCAAACTGATTTATTCAAACAAGCCCTTGCAAGTTCTTACCTTGCTCAACAGGTGGTGATAGCAACCAACAAGATGACAACCTGAAATAAAGTGTATCGGTGCCGCAACAACAACCCCTGTAAAACTGTAGTCAAAAATGTGGAGCTATAGGATGGCTTACAAATGATGCACAAGGATAGCTAGAACCACATGAATTAAAACCAAGCTGAATAAGTGTTCAACAACGGTACCGTGCTGGTCCTAGGCTAAACCGTGCTAGAGATGCGAGCCTAAACACAAAGGTTGTCACAAAAATGAAATATGATGGAACCAGCAACAACTTTAGCTCACTTTTCTTCTCTCTTTTTCTTTTCTTCGATGTATCACTTTCTTTTTTTCTAGCAGATTGACACGCACTGTTTTGAAACAGCAGATATCTCTTTGATGATTGTGACACGCTCAGATGGAATTTTTGCGCAAGGTCAGATCCGTTTGAAAGATAATATCATAAGCTTTCTAGATTGTGCTTAAAGACACAAAACGCACCAGCGATGATAAAAATATAGCCTTTTTGTTAGAGATCAGAATTTTCTCTACGAATCTGTCTTGATATTGAATTGATTTTCTTTCTTCTCGGTGCAAAACAAGAGGTGGACAAAGATAAATTTGGTGTGGCACAACACGAAACAACAAGTATGATGGTGATGGTGGACAATTTCGTGGTTCTATAGGTGGAACAAAAAATGATGACAACAGCGGTGGATTAAGTGGTGACTAAAACATGAATAGAACTCGAAACTCTAGTGGATTAAACACTAAGACCAGCAACACGACACGACGATGCAACCACAAACTCAACAAGAATTAACTAAGTAGTAACAGCAAAAGCTCAAAGTGTTTAAAGGTAATGGGAAATATGATGTGTGTGTTTTTTTTGTTGTATGGCTGTTTTTGGACTATAGGAGATAAAAAAATTAGGGAGGAACACGAAATCTCTCACCGATGAACCTTGCTCCGATTACCAACTGATAAGTACACGGGTGCTGCCCGATCTTTCGATGAGAGGGGATAACTTTGATTTGAACTGGAGAGATGTTCACGGCCCGACTACAGCCAACAAGGATGCGCCTTAGCAACCGATACACCAACTCCAGCGGTTAATCACGATCTTGTGGGTGTGATCAACCAAACCACGAGGGTAATTCCTGCAAGCAATCGAAGAACAAGTAAGAACAAGATAAACAAGTAACTCAACTCACAAAGGTGGGGTTCTGAATGAAGTAGAACGGATGGTCTAGCCGACGCATGCGTCTACAAGGTAGTAGCAATGGCTAAACTAACAAAACAAAACCCAACCTGTTTCTGGCGGCTATGGGGGTATAAGAGTAGGGGAGAGGACGACCAGGACATGGTGGGGGTCGTCCTCCAACCTTAGGATGTGCCCCTATTCGGCCCAACTTGATACAAAGCCCAATAGCGATATAACGGTGACTCAGCACCAAGACATATTCTGTCCGTCAAATTATTTCGATTATTCCCGTCGACTCCGAACGAATTTGGACCTCAAACTGGCGCCATTAGAAAGTTGATCTTCTTATCTTTCCAACCATATGTAGAACGTCCAAAACGGAGCCCGTATGCAACCTGGGCGTCCGTTTTAATGCGGACTGGTCTTGGAGTCCGAATCGGACCCGAAACCGAATTTGATTGGGCCTCCCACTTGATTTGCAATACATGGCCGGCCCTCCACGCCTTTGAGCACCTCTCTAGCCATATCCTCATCATCTCCATGGTTCCTAACAATAATTAAATCATTAGGTAGTATTTTATTCTCAAATCTATATAAGGAAGGCATTAGAAACGAGCTGATCGGTAAATTATAAATTCGCGCTTGAGCTCTCGGGATTGGATCATGAATATCAAATGAGGGAGTGTTGGTTGTATCTGTACAAGTGATGTCCTCATCACACAATTTTGTGCATGTTTTGCTGGGCCCACTAGTGACCCACATTTATTGCGGCGAGACAAGTTGTTAAAACCGTGTTTTCCGCACCCGGTAGTGACTAGGAGGAAAACAGTGTTTTCCGCACCCGTTAGTGACTAGGAGTCCTAAAATGTGTTCGGAACGACCCGTGCGCGAAACACCAACGTACAATTTTGTTCATGTTCGGATGGGCCCATTAGTGACCCACATTTATTGCGTCGGGACAAGTTGTGAAAACCGTGTTTTCCGCACCCGATAGTGACTAGGAGTCCTCAAATGTGTTCTGGAACGACCCGTGCGTGAAACACCCACGTACAACTTTATTCTTGTTCGAGTGGTCCCGTTAGTGACCCGCATTTATTGCGGGAACACAAGTTCCGAAACCGTGTTTTCCGCACCTGTTGGTGACTAGGAGGCCTAAAATATGTTCTGGAACAACCCATGCGCGAAACACCGACACACAATTTTGTCCATGTTTTGGTGGGCCCACTAGTGACCCACATTTATTGCACCGAAACAAGTTGTTAAAATCGTGTTTTCCGCACCCGGTAGTGACTAGGAGGAAAACCGTGTTTTCCGCACCGGTTAGTGACTAGGAGGCCTAAAATGTGTTCTAGAACGACCCGTGCGCGAAATACCGACACACAATTTTGTTCATGTTTTGGTGGGCCCACTAGAGACCCGCATTTAGCGCCGGGACAAGTTGTGAAAACCGTGTTTTCCGCACCCGGTATGGACTAGGAGTCCTAAAATGTGTTCGGAACGACCCGCGCGCGAAACGCCCATGCACAACTTTGTTTATGTTCGAGTGGTCCCGTTAGTGACCCGCATTTATTTCGGCGACACAAGTTTTAAAAACCGTGTTTTCCGCACCCGTTAGTGACTAGGAGGCCTAAAATATGTTCCGGAAGAACCCGTGCGCGAAACACTCGACACACAATTTTGTCCATGTTTTGATGGTCCCACTAGTGACCCACATTTATTGCGCCGAGACAAGTTGTTAAAACCGTGTTTTCCGCACCCGGTAGTGACTAGGAGGAAAACCGTGTTTTCCGCACCCGTTAGTGACTAGGAGTCCTAAAATGTGTTCGGAACGACCCGTGCGCGAAACACCAACGTACAATTTTGTTCATGTTCGGATGGGCCCACTGGTGACCCACATTTATTGCGCCGGGACATGTTGTGAAAACCGTGTTTTGTGCACCCGGTAGTGACTAGGAGTCCTAAAATGTGCTCGGAACGACCCGTGCGTGAAATACCAACACACAATTTTATTCATGTTCGGGTGGTCCCATTAGTGACCCGAGTTTATTACGCCGGGTCAAGTTGTGAAAACCGTGTTTTCCGCACCCATTAGTGACTAGGAGTCCTAAAATGTGTTCGGAACATCCCGTGCGCGAAACAGCAACACACAATTTTGTTCATGTTTCGGTGGGCCCACTAGTGACACGCATTTGTTGCACCGGTACATGTTGTGAAAACCATATTTTCTGCACCCGGTAGTCACTAGGAGTCCGAAAATGTGGTCCGGAACGACCCTGCGCGAAACACCGACGCACGGCTTTGTTCTTGTTCGAGTGGTCCTCTTAGTGACCCGCATTTATTGCGGCGAGACATGTTTTGAAAACCGTGGTTTCCGCACCCGTTAGTGACTAAGAGGCCTAAAATGTGTTCTGGAAAGACCCGTGCGCGAAACACCGACCCACAATTTTTTTCATGTTTTGGTGGCCCAACAAGTGACCCGCATTTATTGCGCAGGGACAAGTTATGAAAACCGTGTTTTCCGCACCCGGTAGTGACTAGGAGTCCTAAAATGTGTTCCGGAACGACCCGTGCGCGAAACACCGACACACAACTTTTCATGTTCGAGTGGTCCCGTTAGTGATCCGCATTTATTGCGGCGAGACAAGTTTTGAAAACCGTGTTTTTCGCACCCGTTAGTGAGTAGGAGGCTTAAAATGTGTTCGGAACAACCCGTGAGCGAAACACCGACACACAATTTTGTCCATGTTTTGGTGGGCCCACTATCGACCCACATTTATTGCGTCGAGGACATGCTTTGTGAAAACCGTGTTTTTCTGCAACCGGTAGGGACTAAGAGTCCTAAAATGTGTTCTGGAACGACCCGTGCGCGAAGCACCCACGCACAACTTTGTTCATGTTCGAGTGGTCCCGTTAGTGACCCGCATTTATTGCGGCGACACAAGTTTTGAAAACCGTGTTTTCCACACCCGTTAGTGACTAGGAGCTCTAAAATGTGTTCTGAAACAACCCGTGCGCGAAACACCGACACACAATTTTGTCCATGTTTTGGTGGGCCCACTAGTGACCCACATTTATTGCGCCGAGACAAGTTGTTAAAACCGTGTTTTCCGCACCCGGTAGTCACTAGGAGGAAAACCGTGTTTTCCGCACCCGTTAGTGACTAGGAGTCCTAAAATGTGTTCTGGAACGACCCGTGCGCGAAACACCAACGTACAATTTTGTTCATGTTCGGGTGGGCCCACTAGTGACCCACATTTATTGCGTCGGGACAAGTTGTGAAAACCTTGTTTTCCGCACCCGGTAGTGACTAGGAGTCCTCAAATGTGTTCTGGAACGACCCGTGCGTGAAACACCCACGTACAACTTTATTCTTGTTCGAGTGGTCCCGTTAGTGACCCGCATTTATTGCGGGAACACAAGTTATGAAAACCGTGTTTTCCGCACTCGTTAGTGACTAGGAGGCCTAAAATGTGTTCGGAACAACCCATGCGCGAAACACCGACACACAATTTTGTCCATGTTTTGGTGGGCCCACTAGTGACCCACATTTATTGCGCCGAGACAAGTTGTTAAAACCGTGTTTTCCGCACCCGGTAGTGACTAGGAGGAAAACCGTGTTTTCCGCACCCGTTAGTGACTAGGAGTCCTAAAATGTGTTCGGAACGACCCGTGCGCGAAACACCAACGTACAATTTTGTTCATGTTCGGATGGGCCCACTAGTGACCCACATTTATTGCGTCGGGACAAGTTGTGAAAACCGTGTTTTCCGCACCCGGTAGTGACTAGGAGTCCTCAAATGTGTTCTGGAACGACCCGTGCGTGAAACACCCACGTACAACTTTATTCTTGTTCGAGTGGTCCCGTTAGTGACCCGCATTTATTGCGGGAACACAAGTTCCGAAACCGTGTTTTCCGCACTCGTTGGTGACTAGGAGGCCTAAAATATGTTCGGAACAACCCATGCGCGAAACACCGACACACAATTTTGTCCATGTTTTGGTGGGCCCATTAGTGACCCACATTTATTGCGCCGAAAGAAGTTGTTAAAATCGTGTTTTCCGCACCCGGTAGTGACTAGGAGGAAAACCGTGTTTTCCGCACCGGTTAGTGACTAGGAGGCCTAAAATGTGTTCTGGAACGACCCGTGCACGAAATACCGACACACAATTTTGTTCATGTTTTGGTGGGCCCACTAGAGACCCGCATTTAGCGCCGGGACAAGTTGTGAAAACCGTGTTTTCCGCACCCGGTATGGACTAGGAGTCCTAAAATGTGTTCTGGAACGACCGCGCGCGAAACACCCATGCACAACTTTGTTCATGTTCGAGTGGTCCCGTTAGTGACCCGCATTTATTTCGGTGACACAAGTTTTAAAAACCGTGTTTTCCGCACCCGTTAGTGACTAGGAGGCCTAAAATATTTTCTGGAACAACCCGTGCGCGAAACACCGACACACAATTTTGTCCATGTTTTGATGGTCCCACTAGTGACCCACATTTATTGCGCCGAGACAAGTTGTTAAAACCGTGTTTTCCGCACCCGGTAGTGACTAGGAGGGAAACCGTGGTTTCCGCACCCGTTAGTGACTAGGAGTCCTAAAATGTGTTCTAGAACGACCCGTGCGCGAAACACCAACGTACAATTTTGTTCATGTTCGGGTGGGCCCACCGGTGACCCACATTTATTGCGCCGGGACATGTTGTGAAAACCGTGTTTTCTGCACCCGGTAGTGACTAGGAGTCCTAAAATGTGCTCGGAACGACCCGTGCGTGAAATACCAACACACAATTTTATTCATGTTCGGGTGGTCCCATTAGTGACCCGAGTTTATTACGCCGGGTCAAGTTGTGAAAACCGTGTTTTCCGCACCCATTAGTGACTAGGAGTCCTAAAATGTGTTCGGAACATCCCGTGCGCGAAACAGCAACACACAATTTTGTTCATGTTTCGGTGGGCCCACTAGTGACACGCATTTGTTGCACCGGTACACGTTGTGAAAACCATATTTTCTGCACCCGTAGTCACTAGGAGTCCGAAAATGTGGTCCGGAACGACCCTGCGCGAAACACCGACGCTACGGCTTTGTTCATGTTCGAGTGGTCCTGTTAGTGACCCGCATTTATTGCGGCGAGACATGTTTTGAAAACCGTGTTTTCCGCACCCGTTAGTGACTAAGAGGCCTAAAATGTGTTCTGGAACGACCCGTGCGCGAAACACCGACACACAATTTTTTTCATGTTTTGGTGGGCCCACTAGTGACCCGCATTTATTGCGTCGGAACAAGTTGTGAAAACCGTGTTTTCCGCACCTGGTAGTGACTAGGAGTCCTAAAATGTGTTCTGGAACGACCCGTGCGCGAAACACCGACGCACAACTTTGTTCATGTTCGAGTGGTCCCGTTAGTGATCCGCATTTATTGCGGCGAGACAAGTTTTGAAAACCGTGTTTTTGGCACCCGTTAGTGAGTAGGAGGCTTAAAATGTGTTCTGGAACAACCCGTGCGCGAAACACCGACACACAATTTTGTCCATGTTTTGGTGGGCCCACTATCGACCCACATTTATTGCGTCAGGACATGTTGTGAAAACCGTGTTTTTCTACACCCGGTAGGGACTAAGAGTCCTAAAATGTGTTCTAGAAGGACGCGTGCGTGAAACACCCACGTATAACTTTATTCTTGTTCGAGTGGTCCCGTTAGTGACCCGCATTTATTGCGGGAACACAAGTTACGAAAACCGTGTTTTCCGCACCTGTTGGTGACTAGGAGGCCTAAAATGTGTTCTGGAACAACCCATGCGCGAAACACGGACACACAATTTTGTCCATGTTTTGGTGGGCCCACTAGTGACCCACATTTAATGCGCCGAAACAAGTTGTTAAAATCGTGTTTTCCGCACCTGGTAGTGACTAGGAGGAAAACCGTGTTTTCCGCACCGGTTAGTGACTAGGAGGCCTAAAATGTGTTCTGGAACGACCCGTGCGCGAAACACCGACACACAATTTTGTTCATGTTTTGGTGGGCCCACTAGAGACCCGCATTTAGCGCGCGAGACAAGTTGTGAAAACCGTGTTTTCCGCACCCGGTATGGACTAGGAGTCCTAAAATGTGTTCTGGAACGACCCGTGCGCGAAACACCCACGCACAACTTTGTTCACGTTCGAGTGGTCCTGTTAGTGACCCGAATTTATTTCGGCGACACAAGTTTTGAAAACCGTGTTTTCCGCACCCGTTAGTGACTAGGAGGCCTAAAATATGTTCTGGAACAACCCGTGCGCGAAACCCCGACACACAATTTTGTCCATGTTTTGATGGTCCCACTAGTGACCTACATTTATTGCGTCGAGACAAGTTGTTAAAACCGTGTTTTCCGCACCCGGTAGTGACTAGGAGGAAAACCGTGTTTTCCGCACCCGTTAGTGACTAGGAGTCCTAAAATGTGTTCGGAACGACCCGTGCGCGAAACACCAACGTACAATTTTGTTCATGTTCGGGTGGGTCCACCGGTGACCCACATTTATTGCGCCGAGACATGTTGTGAAAACCGTGTTTTCTGCACCCGGTAGTGACTAGGAGTCCTTAAATGTGCTCTGGAACGACCCGTGCGTGAAACACCAACGCACAATTTTATTCATGTTCGGGTGGTCCCATTAGTGACCCGAGTTTATTACGCCGGGTCAAGTTGTGAAAACTGTGTTTTCCGCACCCATTATTGACTAGGAGTCCTAAAATGTGTTCGGAACATCCCGTGCGCGAAACAGCAACACACAATTTTGTTCATGTTTCGGTGGGCCCACTAGTGACACGCATTTGTTGCACCGGTACATGTTGCGAAAACCATATTTTCTGCACCCGTAGTCACTAGGAGTCCGAAAATGTGGTCCGGAACGACCCTGCGCGAAACACCGACGCACGGCTTTGTTCATGTTCGAGTGGTCCCGTTAGTGACCCGCAATTATTGCGGCGAGACAAGTTTTGAAAACCGTGTTTTCCGCACACGTTAGTGACTAAGAGGCCAAAAATGTGTTCGGAACGACCCGTGCGCGAAACACCGACACACAATTTTTTTCATGTTTTGGTGGGCCCACTAATGACCCGCATTTATTGCACCGGGACAAGTTGTGAAAACCGTGTTTTCCGCACCCGGTAGTGACTAGGAGTCCTAAAATGTGTTCTGGAACGACCCGTGCGCGAAACACCCACGCACAACTTTGTTCATGTTCGAGTGGTCCCGTTAGTGACCCGCATTTATTGCGGCGACACAAGTTTTGAAAACCGTGTTTTCCACACCCGTTGGTGACTAGGAGCTCTAAAATGTGTTCGAAACAACCCGTGCGCGAAACACCGACACACAATTTTGTCCATGTTTTGGTGGGCCCACTAGTGACCCAAATTTATTGCGTCGAGACAAGTTGTTAAAACCGTGTTTTCCGCACCCGGTAGTCACTAGGAGGAAAACCGTGTTTTCCGCACCCGTTAGTGACTAGGAGTCCTAAAAAGTTGTTCGGAACGACCCGTGCGCGAAACACCAACGTACAATTTTGTTCATGTTCGGTGGGCCCACTAGTGACCCACATTTATTGCGTCGGGACAAGTTGTGAAAACCGTGTTTTCCGCACCCGGTAGTGACTAGGAGTCCTCAAATGTGTTCTGGAACGACCCGTGCGTGAAACACCCACGTACAACTTTATTCTTGTTCGAGTGGTCCCGTTAGGGACCCGCATTTATTGCGGGAACACAAGTTCCGAAAACCGTGTTTTCCGCACTCGTTAGTGACTAGGAGGCCTAAAATGTGTTCGGAACAACCCATGCGCGAAACACTCGACACACAATTTTGTCCATGTTTTGGTGGGCCCACTAGTGACCCACATTTATTGCGCCGAGACAAGTTCTTAAAACCGTGTTTTCCGCACCCGGTAGTGACTAGGAGGAAAACCGTGTTTTCCGCACTCGATTAGTGACTAGGAGGCCTAAAATGTGTTCGGAACGACCCGTGCGCGAAACACCGACACACAATTTTGTTCATGTTTTGGTGGGCCCACTAGAGACCCGCATTTTGCGCGCGGGACAAGTTGTGAAAACCGTGTTTTCCGCACCCGGTATGGACTAGGAGTCCTAAAATGTGTTCGGAACGACCCGTGCGCGAAACACCGACACACAATTTTGTCCATGTTTTGATGGTCCCACTAGTGACCCGCATTTATTGCGCCGAGACAAGTTGTTAAAACCGTGTTTTCCGCACCCGGTAGTGACTAGGAGGAAAACCGTGTTTTCCGCACCCGTTAGTGACTAGGAGGCCTAAAATGTGTTCGGAACGACCCGTACGCGAAACACCAACGTACAATTTTGTTCATGTTCGGATGGGCCCACTAGTGACCCACATTTATTGCGTCGGGACAAGTTGTGAAAACCGTGTTTTCCGCACCCGGTAGTGACTAGGAGTCCTCAAATGTGTTCGGAACGACCCGTGCGTGAAACACCCACGTACAACTTTATTCCTGTTCGAGTGGTCCCGTTAGTGACCCGCAATTATTGCGGGAACACAAGTTCCGAAAACCGTGTTTTCCGCACTCGTTGGTGACTAGGAGGCCTAAAATATGTTCGGAACAACCCATGCGCGAAACACCGACACACAATTTTGTCCATGTTTTGGTGGGCCCACTAGTGACCCACATTTATTGCGTCGAAACAAGTTGTTAAAATCGTGTTTTCCGCACCCGGTAGTGACTAGGAGGAAAACCGTGTTTTCCGCACCGGTTAGTGACTAGGAGGCCTAAAATGTGTTCTGGAACGACCCGTGCGCGAAATACCGACACACAATTTTGTTCATGTTTTGGTGGGCCCACTAGAGACCCGCATTTAGCGCCGGGACAAGTTGTGAAAACCGTGTTTTCCGCACCCGGTATGGACTAGGAGTCCTAAAATGTGTTCTGGAACGACCCGCGCGCGAAACACCCATGCACAACTTTCTTCATGTTCGAGTGGTCCCGTTAGTGACCCGCATTTATTTCGGCGACACAAGTTTTAAAAACCGTGTTTTCCGCACCCGTTAGTGACTAGGAGGCCTAAAATATGTTCGGAAGAACCCGTGCGCGAAACACTCGACACACAATTTTGTCCATGTTTTGATGGTCCCACTAGTGACCCACATTTATTGCGCCGAGACAAGTTGTTAAAACCGTGTTTTCCGCACCCGGTAGTGACTAGGAGGAAAACCGTGTTTTCCGCACCCGTTAGTGACTAGGAGTCCTAAAATGTGTTCCGGAACGACCCGTGCGCGGAACACCAACGTACAATTTTGTTCATGTTCGGATGGGCCCACTGGTGACCCACATTTATTGCGCGGGACATGTTGTGAAAACCGTGTTTTCTGCACCCGGTAGTGACTAGGAGTCCTAAAATGTGCTCCGGAACGACCCGTGCGTGAAATACCAACACACAATTTTATTCATGTTTGGGTGGTCCCATTAGTGACCCGAGTTTATTACGCCGGGTCAAGTTGTGAAAACCGTGTTTTCCGCACCCATTAGTGACTAGGAGTCCTAAAATGTGTTCTGGAACATCCCGTGCGCGAAACAGCAACACACAATTTTGTTCATGTTTCGGTGGGCCCACTAGTGACACGCATTTGTTGCACCGGTACATGTTGTGAAAACCATATTTTCTGCACCCGGTAGTCACTAGGAGTCCGAAAATGTGGTCCGGAACGACCTCGCGCGAAACACCGACGCACGGCTTTGTTCATGTTCGAGTGGTCCTCTTAGTGACCCGCATTTATTGCGGCGAGACATGTTTTGAAAACCGTGGTTTCCGCACCCGTTAGTGACTAAGAGGCCTAAAATGTGTTCTGGAACGACCCGTGCGCGAAACACCGACCCACAATTTTTTTCATGTTTTGGTGGCCCAACAAGTGACCCGCATTTATTGCGCAGGGACAAGTTATGAAAACCGTGTTTTCCGCACCCGGTAGTGACTAGGAGTCCTAAAATGTGTTCTGGAACGACCCGTGCGCGAAACACCGACACACAACTTTTCATGTTCGAGTGGTCCCGTTAGTGATCCGCATTTATTGCGGCGAGACAAGTTTTGAAAACCGTGTTTTTCGCACCCGTTAGTGAGTAGGAGGCTTAAAATGTGTTCTGGAACAACCCGTGCGCGAAACACCGACACACAATTTTGTCCATGTTTTGGTGGGCCCACTATCGACCCACATTTATTGCGTCAGGGACATGCTGTGAAAACCGTGTTTTTCTGCACCCGGTAGGGACTAAGAATCCTAAAATGTGTTCGGAACGACCCGTGCGCGAAGCACCCACGCACAACT
The DNA here is from genome assembly GCA_031894775.1 of Chloris gayana. Classification (NCBI taxonomy): domain Eukaryota; kingdom Viridiplantae; phylum Streptophyta; class Magnoliopsida; order Poales; family Poaceae; genus Chloris; species Chloris gayana. The sequence continues at coordinate 725,175 of JAUNZO010001222.1, read as the reverse complement.
TTGTTCATGTTCGAGTGGTCCCGTTAGTGACCCGCATTTATTGCGGCGACACAAGTTTTGAAAACCGTGTTTTCCACACCCGTTAGTGACTAGGAGCTCTAAAATGTGTTCTGAAACAACCCGTGCGCGAAACACTCGACACACAATTTTGTCCATGTTTTGGTGGGCCCACTAGTGACCCACATTTATTGCGCCGAGACAAGTTGTTAAAACCGTGTTTTCCGCACCCGGTAGTCACTAGGAGGAAAACCGTGTTTTCCGCACCCGTTAGTGACTAGGAGTCCTAAAATGTGTTTTGGAACGACCCGTGCGCGAAACACCAACGTACAATTTTGTTCATGTTCGGGTGGGCCCACTAGTGACCCACATTTATTGCGTCGGGACAAGTTGTGAAAACCGTGTTTTCCGCACCCGGTAGTGACTAGGAGTCCTCAAATGTGTTCTGGAACGACCCGTGCGTGAAACACCCACGTACAACTTTATTCTTGTTCGAGTGGTCCCGTTAGTGACCCGCATTTATTGCGGGAACACAAGTTATGAAAACCGTGTTTTCCGCACTCGTTAGTGACTAGGAGGCCTAAAATGTGTTCGGAACAACCCATGCGCGAAACACCGACACACAATTTTGTCCATGTTTTGGTGGGCCCACTAGTGACCCACATTTATTGCGCCGAGACAAGTTGTTAAAACCGTGTTTTCCGCACCCGGTAGTGACTAGGAGGAAAACCGTGTTTTCCGCACCCGTTAGTGACTAGGAGTCCTAAAATGTGTTCGGAACGACCCGTGCGCGAAACACCAATGTACAATTTTGTTCATGTTCGGATGGGCCCACTAGTGACCCACATTTATTGCGTCGGGACAAGTTGTGAAAACCGTGTTTTCCGCACCCGTAGTGACTAGGAGTCCTCAAATGTGTTCTGGAATGACCCGTGCGTGAAACACCCACGTACAACTTTATTCTTGTTCGAGTGGTCCCGTTAGTGACCCGCATTTATTGGGGAACACAAGTTCCGAAAACCGTGTTTTCCGCACCTGTTGGTGACTAGGAGGCCTAAAATATGTTCGGAACAACCCATGCGCGAAACACCGACACACAATTTTGTCCATGTTTTGGTGGGCCCATTAGTGACCCACATTTATTGCGCCGAAAGAAGTTGTTAAAATCGTGTTTTCCGCACCCGGTAGTGACTAGGAGGAAAACCGTGTTTTCCGCACCGGTTAGTGACTAGGAGGCCTAAAATGTGTTCGGAACGACCCGTGCACGAAATACCGACACACAATTTTGTTCATGTTTTGGTGGGCCCACTAGAGACCCGCATTTAGCGCCGGGACAAGTTGTGAAAACCGTGTTTTCCGCACCCGGTATGGACTAGGAGTCCTAAAATGTGTTCTGGAACGACCCGCGCGCGAAACACCCATGCACAACTTTGTTCATGTTCGAGTGGTCCCGTTAGTGACCCGCATTTATTTCGGTGACACAAGTTTTAAAAACCGTGTTTTCCGCACCCGTTAGTGACTAGGAGGCCTAAAATATGTTCTGGAACAACCCGTGCGCGAAACACCGACACACAATTTTGTCCATGTTTTGATGGTCCCACTAGTGACCCACATTTATTGCGCCGAGACAAGTTGTTAAAACCGTGTTTTCCGCACCCGGTAGTGACTAGGAGGGAAACCGTGGTTTCCGCACCCGTTAGTGACTAGGAGTCCTAAAATGTGTTCGGAACGACCCGTGCGCGAAACACCAACGTACAATTTTGTTCATGTTCGGGTGGGCCCACTGGTGACCCACATTTATTGCGCCGGGACATGTTGTGAAAACCGTGTTTTCTGCACCCGGTAGTGACTAGGAGTCCTAAAATGTGCTCGGAACGACCCGTGCGTGAAATACCAACACGCAATTTTATTCATGTTCGGGTGGTCCCATTAGTGACCCGAGTTTATTACGCCGGTCAAGTTGTGAAAACCGTGTTTTCCGCACCCATTAGTGACTAGGAGTCCTAAAATGTGTTCTGGAACATCCCGTGCGCGAAACAGCAACACACAATTTTGTTCATGTTTCGGTGGGCCCACTAGTGACACGCATTTGTTGCACCGGTACACGTTGTGAAAACCATATTTTCTGCACCCGGTAGTCACTAGGAGTCCGAAAATGTGGTCCGGAACGACCCTGCGCGAAACACCGACGCACGGCTTTGTTCATGTTCGAGTGGTCCTGTTAGTGACCCGCATTTATTGCGGCGAGACATGTTTTGAAAACCGTGTTTTCCGCACCCGTTAGTGACTAAGAGGCCTAAAATGTGTTCTGGAACGACCCGTGCGCGAAACACCGACACACAATTTTTTTCATGTTTTGGTGGGCCCACTAGTGACCCGCATTTATTGCGTCGGAACAAGTTGTGAAAACCGTGTTTTCCGCACCCGGTAGTGACTAGGAGTCCTAAAATGTGTTCTGGAACGACCCGTGCGCGAAACACCGACGCACAACTTTGTTCATGTTCGAGTGGTCCCGTTAGTGATCCGCATTTATTGCGGCGAGACAAGTTTTGAAATCCGTGTTTTTGGCACCCGTTAGTGAGTAGGAGGCTTAAAATGTGTTCTGGAACAACCCGTGCACGAAACACCGACACACAATTTTGTCCATGTTTTGGTGAGCCCACTATCGACCCACATTTATTGCGTCAGGACATGTTGTGAAAACCGTGTTTTTCTACACCCGGTAGGGACTAAGAGTCCTAAAATGTGTTCTAGAACGACCCGTGCGTGAAACACCCACGTATAACTTTATTCTTGTTCGAGTGGTCCCGTTAGTGACCCGCATTTATTGCGGGAACACAAGTTCTGAAAACCGTGTTTTCCGCACCTGTTGGTGACTAGGAGGCCTAAAATGTGTTCGGAACAACCCATGCGCGAAACACCGACACACAATTTTGTCCATGTTTTGGTGGGCCCAGTAGTGACCCACATTTAATGCGCCGAAACAAGTTGTTAAAATCGTGTTTTCCGCACCTGGTAGTGACTAGGAGGAAAACCGTGTTTTCCGCACCGGTTAGTGACTAGGAGGCCTAAAATGTGTTCTGGAACGACCCGTGCGCGAAACACCGACACACAATTTTGTTCATGTTTTGGTGGGCCCACTAGAGACCCGCATTTAGCGCCGGGACAAGTTGTGAAAACCGTGTTTTCCGCACCCGGTATGGACTAGGAGTCCTAAAATGTGTTCTGGAACGACCGCGCGCGAAACACCCACGCACAACTTTGTTCGAGTTCAAGTGGTCCCGTTAGTGACCCGCATTTATTGCGGCGACACAAGTTTTGAAAACCGTGTTTTCCACACCCGTTAGTGACTAGGAGGCCTAAAATGTCTTCCGGAACAACCCGTGCGCGAAACACCGACACACAATTTTGTCCATGTTTTGGTGGGCCCACTAGTGACACGCATTTGTTGCACCGGTATATGTTGTGAAAACCATATTTTCTGCACCCGGTAGTCACTAGGAGTCCGAAAATGTGGTCTGGAACGACCCTACGCGAAACACCGACGCACGACTTTGTTCATGTTTGAGTGGTCCTGTTAGTGACCCGCATTTATTACGGCGAGACAAGTTTTGAAAACCGTGTTTTCCGCACCCGTTAGTGACTAATAGGCGTAAAATGTGTTCTGGAACGACCCGTGCGCGAAACACCGACACACAATTTTTTTCATGTTTTGGTGGGCCCACTATCGACCCGCATTTTTTGCGTCGGGACAAGTTGTGAAAACCGTGTTTTCCGCACCCGGTAGTGACTAGGGGTCCTAAAATGTGTTCGGAACGACCCGTGCGCGAAACACCGATGCACAACTTTGTTCATATTCGAGTGGTCCCGTTAGTGATCCGCATTTATTGCGGCGAGACAAGTTGTGAAAACCGTGTTTTCCGCACTCGGTATTGACTACGAGTCCTAAAATGTGTTCTGGAACGACCCGTGCGCGAAACACCCACGCACAACTTTGTTCATGTTCGAGTGGTCCCGTTAGTGACCCGCATTTATTGCGGCGACACAAGTTTTGAAAACCGTGTTTTCCACACTCGTTAGTGACTAGGAGGCCTAAAATGTGTTCGGAACAACCCGTGTGCGAAACACTCGACACACAATTTTGTCCATGTTTTGGTGCGCCCACTAGTGACCACGTTTATTGCGCCGAGACAAGTTGTTAAAACCGTGTTTTCCGCACCCGGTAGTGACTAGGAGGAAAACCGTGTTTTCCGCACCCGTTAGTGACTAGGAGTCCTAAAATGTGTTCGGAACGACCCGTGCGCGAAACACCCACGCACAACTTTGTTCATGTTCGAGTGGTCCCGTTAGTGACCCGCATTTATTTCAGCGACACGAGTTTTGAAAACCGTGTTTTCCGCTCCCGTTAGTGACTAGGAGGCCTAAAATATGTTCCGGAACAACCCGTGCGCGAAACACTCGACACACAATTTTGTCCATGTTTTGATGGTCCCACTAGTGACCCACATTTATTGCGCGGAGACAAGTTGTTAAAACTGTGTTTTCCGCACCCGGTAGTAACTAGGAGGAAAACCGTGTTTTCCGCACCCGTTAGTGACTAGGAGTCCTAAAATGTGTTCGGAATGACTCGTGCGCGAAACACCAACGTACAATTTTTTTCATGTTCGGGTGGAGACCCACATTTATTGCGTCGGGACACGTTGTGAAAACTGTGTTTTCTGCACCCGGTAATGACTAGGAGTCCTAAAATGTGCTCGGAACGACCCGTGCGTGAAACACCAACGCACAATTTTGTTCATGTTCGGGTGGTCCCGATGAGTGACCAGAGTTTATTACGCCGGGTCAAGTTGTGAAAACCGTGTTTTCCGCACCCATTAGTGACTAGGAGTCCTAAAATGTGTTCGGAACGACCCGTGCGCGAAACACCAACGTACAATTTTTTCATGTTCGGGTGGAGACCCATATTTATTGCGTCGGGACACGTTGTGAAAACCGTGTTTTCTGCACCCGGTAGTGACTAGGAGTCCTAAAATGTGCTCGGAACGACCCGTGCGTGAAACACCAACGCACAATTTTATTCATGTTCGGGTGGTCCCATTAGTGACCCGAGTTTATTACGCCGGTCAAGTTGTGAAAACCGTGTTTTCCGCACCGGTTAGTGACTACGAGGCCTAAAATGTGTTTTGGAACGACCCGTGCGCGAAACACCGTCACACAATTTTGTTCATGTTTTGGTGGGCCCACTAGAGACCCGCATTTAGCGCCGGGACAAGTTGTGAAAACCGTGTTTTCCGCACCCGGTATGGACTAGGAGTCCTAAAATGTGTTCTGGAATGACCCGTGCGCGAAACACCCACGCACAACTTTGTTCATGTTCGAGTGGTCCCGTTAGCGACCCGCATTTATTTCGGCGACACAAGTTTTGAAAACCTTGTTTTCCGCACCCGTTAGTGACTAGGAGGCCTAAAATATGTTCTGGAACAACCCGTGCGCGAAACACCGACACACAATTTTGTCCATGTTTTGATGGTCCCACTAGTGACCCACATTTATTGCGCCGAGACAAGTTGTTAAAACCGTGTTTTCCGCACCCGTTAGTGACTAGGAGTCCTAAAATGTGTTCGGAACGACCCGTGCGCGAAACACCAACGTACAATTTTTTTCATGTTCGGGTGGACCCACCGGTGACCCACATTTATTGCGTCGGGACACGTTGCGAAAACCGTGTTTTCTGCACCCGGTAGTGACTAGGAGTCCTAAAATGTGCTCTGGAACGACCCGTGCGTGAAACACCAACGCACAATTTTGTTCATGTTCGGGTGGTCCCAGTAGTGACCCGAGTTTATTACGCCGGGTCAAGTTGTGAAAACCGTGTTTTCCGCACCCATTAGTGACTAGGGGTCCTAAAATGTTTTCTCGGAACACCATGTGCGCGAAACAGCAACACACAATTTTGTTCATGTTTCGGTGGGCCCACTAGTGACACGCATTTGTTGCACCGGTACAGGTTGTGAAAACCATATTTTCTGCACCCGGTAGTCACTAGGAGTCCGAAAATGTGGTCCGGAACGACCCTGCGCGAAACACCGACGCACGGCTTTGTTCATGTTCGAGTGGTCCTGTTAGTGACCCGCATTTATTGCGGCGAGACAAGTTTTGAAAACCGTGTTTTCCGCACCCGTTAGTGACTAAGAGGCCTAAAATGTGTTCTGGAATGACCTGTGCGCGAAACACCGACACACAATTTTTTTCATGTTTTGGTGGGCCCACTAGTGACCCGCATTTATTGCGGCGAGACAAGTTTTGAAAACCGTGTTTTTCGCACCCGTTAGTGAGTAGGAGGCTTAAAATGTGTTCTGGAACGACCCGTGCGTGAAACACCGATGCACAACTTTGTTCATGTTTTGGTGGGCCCACTATCGACCCACATTTATTGAGTCGGGACATGTTGTGAAAACCGTGTTTTTACGCACCGGTAGGGACTAGGAATCCTAAAATATGCTCGGAACGACACGTGCGTGAAACACCAACGCACAATTTTGTTCAAGTTTGGGTGGGCCCAGTAGTGACCCGTATTTATTGCGCCGGGTCAAGTTGTGAAAACCGTATTTTCCGCAACCGGTATTGACTGGGAGTCCTAAAATGTGTTCGGAACGACCCGTGCGCGAAACACCCACGCACAACTTTGTTCATGTTCGAGTGGTCCCGTTAGTGACCCGCATTTATTGCGGCGACACAAGTTTTGAAAACCGTGTTTTCCACACCTGTTAGTGACTAGGAGGCCTAAAATGTGTTATGGAACAACCGATGCGCGAAACACCGACACACAATTTTGTCCATGTTTTGGTGGGCCCACTAGTGACCCACATTTATTGCGCCGAGACAAGTTGTTAAAACCGTGTTTTCCGCACCCGGTAGTGACTAGGAGGAAAACCGTGTTTTCCGCACCCGTTAGTGACTAGGAGTCCTAAAATGTGTTCGGAACGACCCGTGCGCGAAACACCAACGTACAATTTTGTTCATGTTCGGGTGGGCCCACTAGTGACCCACATTTATTGCGTCGGGACAAGTTGTGAAAACCGTGTTTTTGCACCCGGTAGTGACTACGAGTCCTCAAATGTGTTCCGGAACGACCCGTGCGTGAAACACCCATGTACAACTTTATTCTTGTTCGAGTGGTCCCGTTAGTGACCCGCATTTATTGCGGGAACACACGTTCGAAAACCGTGTTTTCCGCACTCGTTAGTGACTAGGAGGCCTAAAATGTGTTCGGAACAACCCATGCGCGAAACACCGACACACAATTTTGTCCATGTTTTGGTGGGCCCACTAGTGACCCACATTTATTGCGCCGAGACAAGTTGTTAAAACCGTGTTTTCGCGCCCGGTAGTGACTAGGAGGAAAACCGTGTTTTTCGCACCCGTTTCCTAAAATGTGTTCGGAACGACCCGTGCGCGAAACACCGGCGTAAAATTTTGTTCATGTTCGGGTGGGCCCACTAGTGACCCACATTTATTGCGTCGGGACAAGTTGTGAAAACCGTGTTTTCCGCACCCGTACTCGACTAGGAGTCCTCAAATGTGTTCGGAACGACCCGTGCGTGAAACACCCGGACACAACTTTGTTCTTGTTCGAGTGGTCCCGTTAGTGACCCGCATTTATTGCGGCGACACAAGTTTTGAAAACCATGTTTTCCACACTCGTTAGTGACTAGGAGGCCTAAAATGTGTTCGGAACAACCCAAGCGCGAAACACCGACACACGGTTTTGTCCATGTTTTGGTGGGCCCACTAGTGACCCACATTTATTGCGCCGAGACAAGTTGTTAAAACCGTGTTTTCCGCACCCCGTAGTGACTAGGAGGAAAACCGTGTTTTCCGCACCCGTTAGTGACTAGGAGTCCTAAAATGTGTTCGGAACGACCCGTGCGCGAAACACCAACGTACAATTTTGTTCATGTTCGGGTGGGCCCACTTGTGACCCACATTTATTACGCCGGGCAGGTTGTGAAAACCGTGTTTTCTGCACCCGGTAGTGACTAGGAGTCCTAAAATGTGCTCGGAACGACCCGTGCGTGAAACACCAACGCACAATTTTGTTCATGTTCGGGTGGTCCCATTAGTGACCCGTGTTTATTACGCCGGGTCAAGTTGTGAAAACCGAGTTTTCCGCACCCATTAGTGACTAGGAGTCCTAAAATATGTTCGGAACATCCCGTGCGCGAAACACCAACACACAATTTTGTTCACGTTTCGGTGGGCCCACTAGTGACACGCATTTGTTGCACCGGTACATGTTGTGAAAACCGTGTTTTCCGCACCCGGTATTGACTAGGAGTCCTAAAATGTGTTCTGGAACGACCCGTGCGTGAAACACCAACGCACAATTTTGTTCATGTTCGGGTAGTCCCATTAGTGACCCGAGTTTATTACGCCGGGTCAAGTTGTGAAAACCGTGTTTTCCACACCCGTTAGTGACTAGGAGTCTTAAAATGTGTTCGGAACATCCAGTGCACGAAACACGAACGTACAATTTTGTTCGAGTTCGGGTGGGCCCACTAGTGACCCCCATTTATTGCGCCGGGACAAGTTGTTAAAACCGTGTTTTCCGCACCCGAGTAGTGACTAGGATTCCTACAATGTGTTCGGAACGACCCGTGTGCGAAACACCGACACACAATTTGGTTCATGTTTCGGTGGGCCCGAGTAGTGACACGCATTTGTTGCGCCGGGACATGTTGTGAAAACCATATTTTCTGCACGCGGTAGTCACTAGGAGTCCTAAAATGTGGTCTGGAACGACCTGTGCTAAACACCGACGCACAACTTTGTTCATGTTCGAGTGGTCCCGTTAGTGACCAGGATTTATTGCAGCGAGACAAGTTTTGAAAACCATGTTTTCCGCCCCGGTTAGTGACTAGGAGGCCAAAAATGTGTTCTGGAACGACCCGTGCGCGAAACCCCGACACACAATTTGGTTCATGTTTTGGTGGGCCCACTAGAGACCCGCATTTATTGCGCCGGGACAAATTGTGACAACTGTGTTTTCCGCACCCGGTATTGACTAGGAGTCCTAAAATGTGTTCGGAACGACTCGTGTGCGAAACACGGACACACAATTTTGTCCATGTTTTGGTGGCCCACTAGTGACCCACATTTATTGCGTCGAGACAATTTGTTAAAACCGTGTTTTCCGCGCCGGTAGTGACTAGGAGGAAAACCGTGTTTTCCGCACCCGTTAGTGACTAGGAGTCCTAAAATGTGTTCTGGAACGACCCGTGCGCGAAACACCAACGTACAATTTTGTTCATGTTCGGGTGGGCCCACTAGTGACCCACATTTATTGCGTCAGGACATGTTGTGAAAACCGTGTTTTCTGCACCCGTTAGTGACTAGGAGTCCTAAAATGTGCTCTGGAACGACCCGTGCGTGAAACACCAACGCACAATTTTGTTCATGTTCGGGTGGTCCCATTAGTGACCCGCGTTTATTGCGCCGGGTCAAGTTGTGAAAACCGTGTTTTCCACACCCGTTAGTGACTGGGAGTCCTAAAATGTGTTCTGGAACATCCCGTGCGCGAAACACGAACGTACAATTTTGTTCGAGGTTCGGGTGGGCCCACTAGTGACCCACATTTATTGCGCGGGACATATTGTGAAAACCGTGTTTTCTGCACCCGGTAGTGACTAGGAGTTCTAAAATGTGCTCTGGAACGACCCGTGCGTGAAACACCAACGCACAATTTTGTTCATGTTCGGGTAGTACCATTAGTGACCCGAGTTTATTACGCCGGGTCAAGTTGTGAAAACCGTGTTTTCCACACCCGTTAGTGACTAGGAGTCCTAAAATGTGTTCGGAACATCCCGTGCATGAAACACGAACGTACAATTTTGTTCATGTTCGGGTGGGCCCACTAGTTACCCCCATTTATTGCAGCGAGACAAGTTGTGAAAACCGTGTTTTCCGCACCCGATAGTGACTAGGATTCCTAGAATGTGTTCTGAAACGACCCGTGTGCAAAACACCGACACACAATTTGGTTCATGTTTCGGTGGGCCCGGTAGTGACACGCATTTGTTGCGCCGGGACATCTTGTGAAAACCATATTTTCTGCACGCGGTAGTCACTAGGAGTCCTAAAATGTGGTCCGGAACGACCTGTGCTAAACACCGACGCACAACTTTGTTCATGTTCGAGTGGTCACGTTAGTGACCAGCATTTATTGCAGCGAGACAAGATTTGAAAACCATGTTTTCCGCCCTGGTTAGTGACTAGGAGGCCAAAAATGTGTTCGGAACGACCCGTGAGCGAAACCACGACACACAATTTGGTTCATGTTTTGGTGGGGCCACTAGAGACCCGCATTTAGCCGGGACAAGTTGTGAAAACCGTGTTTTCCGCACCCGGTATTGACTAGGAGTCCTAAAATGTGTTCTGGAACGACCCGTGCGCGAAACACCCACGCACAACTTTGTCCATGTTTTTGTGGCCCACTAGTGACCCACATTTATTGCGCCGAGACAAGTTGTTAAAACCGTGTTTTCCGCGCCCGGCGGTGACTAGGAGGAAAACCGTTTTTTCCGCACCCGTTAGTGACTAGGAGACCTAAAATGTGTTCTGAAACGACCCGTGCGCGAAACACCAACGTACAATTTTGTTCATGTTCGGGTGGGCCCACTAGTGTCCCACATTTATTGCGGCGGGACATGTTGTGAAAACCGTGTTTTCCGCACCCGTTAGTAACTAGGAGGCCTAAAATGTGTTCGGAACAACCCGTGCGCGAAACACCGACACACAATTTTGTCCATGTTTTGGTAGCCCACTAGTGACCCACATTTATTGCGTCGAGAGAAGTTGTGAAAACCGTGTTTTCCGTGCCCAGTAGTGACTAGGAGTCCTAAAATGTGTTCGGAACGACCCGTGCGCGAAACACCATTGTACAATTTTGTTCATGTTCGGGTGGTCCCATTAGTGACCCGCGTTTATTGCGCCGGGTCAAGTTGTGAAAACCGTGTTTTCCACACCCGTTAGTGACTAGGAGTCCTAAAATGTGTTCTGGAACATCCCGTGCGCGAAACACGAACGTACAATTTTGTTCAGGTTCGGGTGGGCCCACTAGTGACCCACATTTATTGCGCCGGGACAAGTTGTGAAAACCGTGTTTTCTGCACCCGGTAGTGACTAGGAGTCCTAAAATGTGCTCCGGAACGACCCGTGCGTGAAACACCAACATACAATTTTGTTCATGCTCGGGTGGTCCCATTAGTGACCCGTATTTATTATGCCGGGACAAGTTGTGAAAACCGTGTTTTCCACACCCGTTAGTGACTAGGAGTCCTAAAATGTGTTCTGGAACATCCCGTGCACGAAACACGAACGTACAATTTTGTTCGAGGTTCGGGTGGGCCCACTAGTGACCCACATTTATTGCGCCGGGACAAGTTGTGAAAACCGTGTTTTCCGCACCCGGTATTGACTAGGAGTCCTAAAATGTGTTCGGAACGACCCGTGCGCGAAACACCCACGCACAACTTTGTCCATGTTTTTGTGGCCCACTAGTGACCCACATTTATTGCGCCGAGACAAGTTGTTAAAACCGTGTTTTCCGCACCCGGTAGTGACTAGGAGGAAAACCGTTTTTTCCGCACCCGTATTGACTAGGAATCCTAAAATGTGCTCTGGAACGACCCGTGCGTGAAACACCAACGCACAATTTTGTTCATGTTCGGGTGGTCCCATTAGTGACCCGCGTTTATTGCGTCGGGTCAAGTTGTGAAAACCGTGTTTTCCACACCCGTTAGTGACTAGGAGTCCTAAAATGTGTTCTGGAACATCCCGTGCGCGAAACACGAACGTACAATTTTGTTCGGGTTCGTGTGGGTCCACTAGTGACTCACATTTATTGCACAGGGACAAGTTGTTAAAACCGTGTCTTCCGCACCCGATAGTGACCAGGAGTCCTAAAATGTGTTCTTGAACGACCCTCGCGCGAAACACCAACATACAATTTTGTTCATGCTCGGGTGGGCCCACTAGTGACCCGTATTTATTGCGCCGAGACAAGTTGTGAAAACCGTGTTTTCCGCACACGTTAGTGACTAGAAGTCCTAAAATGTGTTCTGGAACATCCCGTGCGCGAAACACGAACGTACAATTTTGCTCATGTTAGGGTGGGCCCACTAGTGACCCGCATTTATTGCGCCGGGACAAGTTGTGAAAACCGTGTTTTCCGCACCCGATAGTGACTAGGATTCCTAGAATGTGTTCTGGAACGACCCGTGCGCGAAACACCGACACACAATTTGGTTCATGTTTCGGTGGGCCCACTAGTGACACGCATTTGTTGCGCCGGGACATGTTGTGAAAACCATATTTTCTGCACGCGGTAGTCACTAGGAGTCCTAAAATGTGGTCCGGAACGACCTGTGCTAAACACCGACGCACAACTTTGTTCATGTTCGAGTGGTCCCGTTAGTGACCAGCATTTATTGCAGCGAGACAACTTTGGAAAACCATGTTTCCGCCCCGGTTAGTGACTAGGAGGCCTAAAATGTGTTCCGAACGACCCGTGCGCGAAACACCGACACACAATTTTGTTCATGTTTTGGTGGGCCCACTAGAGACCCGCATTTATTACGTCGGGACAAGTTGTGAAAACCGTGTTTTCCGCACCCGGTATTAACTAGGAGTCCTAAATTGTGTTCGGAACGACCCGTGCGCAAAACATCCACGCACAACTTTGTTCATGTTCGAGTCGTCCCGTTAGTGACCCGCATTTATTGCGGCGACACAAGTTTTGAAAACCGTGTTTTCCGCACCCGTTAGTAACTAGGAGGCCTAAAATGTGTTCGGAACAACCCGTGCGCGAAACACTCGACACACAATTTTGTCCATGTTTTGGTGGCCCACTAGTGACCCACATTTATTGCGTCGAGAGAAGTTGTGAAAACCGTGTTTTCCGTGACCGGTAGTGACTAGGAGTCCTAAAATGTGTTCGGAACGACCCGTGCGCGAAACACCATTGTACAATTTTGTTCATGTTCGGGTGGTCCCATTAGTGACACGCGTTTATTGCGCCGGGTCAAGTTGTGAAAACCGTGTTTTCCACACCCGTTAGTGACTAGGAGTCCTAAAATGTGTTCGGAACATCCCGTGCGCGAAACACGAACGTACAATTTTGTTCATGTTCGGTGGGCCCACTAGTGACTCACATTTATTGCACAGGGACAAGTTGTTAAAACCGTGTTTTCCGCACCCGATAGTGACCAGGAGTCCTAAAATGTGTTCTTGAACGACCCCTGCGCGAAACACCAACATACAATTTTGTTCATGCTCGGGTGGGCCCACTAGTGACCCGTATTTATTGCGCCGGGACAAGTTGTGAAAACCGTGTTTTCCGCACACGTTAGTGACTAGGAGTCCTAAAATGTGTTCGGAACATCCCGTGCGCGAAACACGAACGTACAATTTTGTTCATGTTCGGGTGGGCCCACTAGTGACCCCCATTTATTGCGCCGGGACAAGTTGTGAAAACCGTGTTTTCCGCACCCGATAGTGACTAGGATTCCTAGAATGTGTTCGGAACGACCCGTGCGCGAAACACCGACACACAATTTGGTTCATGTTTCGGTGGGCCCACTAGTGACACGCATTTGTTGCGCCGGAACTTGTTGTGAAAACCATATTTTCTGCACGCGGTAGTCACTAGGATTCCTAAAATGTGGTCCGGAACGACCTGTGCTAAACACCGACGCACAACTTTGTTCATGTTCGAGTGGTACCGTTAGTGACCAGCATTTATTGCAGCGAGACAAGTTTGGAAAACCATGTTTCCACCCTGGTTAGTGACTAGGAGGCCTAAAATGTGTTCTCGAACGACCCGTGCGCGAAACACCGACACACAATTTTGTTCATGTTTTGGTGGGCCCACTAGAGACCCGCATTTATTGCGTCGGGACAAGTTGTGAAAACCGTGTTTTCCGCACCCGGTATTGACTAGGAGTCCTAAATTGTGTTCGGAACGACCCGTGCGCGAAACATCCACGCACAACTTTGTTCATGTTCGAGTCGTCCCGTTAGTGACCCGCATTTATTGCGGCGACACAAGTTTTGAAAACCGTGTTTTCCGCACCCGTTAGTAACTAGGAGGCCTAAAATGTGTTCGGAACAACCCGTGCGCGAAACACCGACACACAATTTTGTCCATGTTTTGGTGGCCCACTAGTGATCCACATTTATTGCGTCGAGAGAAGTTGTGAAAACCGTGTTTTCCGCGCCCGGTAGTGACTAGGAGTCCTAAAATGTGTTCTGGAACGACCCGTGCGCGAAACACCATTGTACAATTTTATTCATGTTCGGGTGGTCCCATTAGTGACCCGCGTTTATTGCGCCGGGTCGAGTTGTGAAAACCGTGTTTTCCACACCCGTTAGTGACTAGGAGTCCAAAAATGTGTTCAAGAACATCCCGTGCGCGAAACACGAACGTACAACTTTGTTCAGGTTCGGGTGGGCCCACTAGTGACCCACATTTATTGCGCCGGGACAAGTTGTGAAAACCGTGTTTTCTGCACTCGGTAGTGACTAGGAGTCCTAAAATGTGCTCCGGAACGACCCGTGCGTGAAACACCAACATACAATTTTGTTCATGCTCGGGTGGTCCCATTAGTGACCCGTATTTATTACGCGGGACAAGTTGTGAAAACCGTGTTTTCCACACCCGTTAGTGACTAGGAGTCCTAAAATGTGTTCGGAACATCCCGTGCACGAAACACGAACGTACAATTTTGTTCGGGTTCGGGTGGGCCCACTAGTGACCCACATTTATTGCGCGGGACAAGTTGTGAAAACCGTGTTTTCCGCACCCGGTATTGACTAGGAGTCCTAAAATGTGTTCGGAACGACCCGTGCGCGAAACACCCACGCACAACTTTGTCCATGTTTTTGTGGCCCACTAGTGACCCACATTTATTGCGCCGAGACAAGTTGTTAAAACCGTGTTTTCCGCACCCGGTAGTGACTAGGAGGAAAACCGTTTTTTCCGCACCCGGTAGTGACTAGGAGTCCTAAAATGTGCTCTGTAACGACCCGTGCGTGAAACACCAACGCACAATTTTGTTCATGTTCGGGTGGTCCCATTAGTGACCCGCGTTTATTGCGTCGGGTCAAGTTGTGAAAACCGTGTTTTCCACACCCGTTAGTGACTAGGAGTCCTAAAATGTGTTCTGGAACATCCCGTGCGCGAAACACGAACGTACAATTTTGTTCATGTTCGGGTGGGCCCACTAGTGACCCCCATTTATTGCGCCGGGACAAGTTGTGAAAACCGTGTTTTCCGCACCCGATAGTGACTAGGATTCCTAGAATGTGTTCCGGTACGACCCGTGCGCGAAACACCGACACACAATTTGGTTCATGTTTCGGTGGGCCCACTAGTGACACGCATTTGTTGCGCCGGGACATGTTGTGAAAACCATATTTTCTGCACGCGGTAGTCACTAGGATTCCTAAAATGTGGTCTGGAACGACCTGTGCTAAACACCGACGCACAACTTTGTTCATGTTCGAGTGGTCCCGTTAGTGACCAGCATTTATTGCAGCGAGACAAGTTTGGAAAACCATGTCTCCGCCCCGGTTAGTGACTAGGAGGCCAAAAATGTGTTCCGAACGACCCGTGCGCGAAACACCGACACACAATTTTGTTCATGTTTTGGTGGGCCCACTAGAGACCCGCATTTATTGCGTCGGGTCAAGTTGTGAAAACCGTGTTTTCCGCACCCGTATTGACTAGGAGTCCTAAATTGTGTTCTGGAATGACCCGTGCGCGAAACATCCACGCACAACTTTGTTCATGTTCGAGTCGTCCCGTTAGTGACCCGCATTTATTGCGGCGACACAAGTTTTGAAAACCGTGTTTTCCGCACCCGTTAGTAACTAGGAGGCCTAAAATGTGTTCTGGAACAACCCGTGCGCGAAACACCGACACACAATTTTGTCCATGTTTTGGTGGCCCACTAGTGACCCACATTTATTGCGCGGGACAAGTTGTTAAAACGGTGTTTTCCGCTCCCCGTAGTGGCTAGGAGGAAAACCGTGTTTTCCGCACCCGTTAGTGACTAGGAGTCCTAAAACATGTTCTGGAACGACCCGTGCGCGAAACACCAACGTACAATTTTGTTCATGTTCGGGTAGGCCCACCGGTGACCCACATTTATTGCGTCGGGACATGTTGTGAAAACCGTGTTTTCTGCACCCGGTAGTGACTAGGAGTCCTAAAATGTGCTCTGGAACGACTCGTGCGTGAAACACCAACCCACAATTTTGTTCATGTTCGGGTGGTCCCATTAGTGACCCGCGTTTATTGCGCCGGTCAAGTTGTAAAAACCGTGTTTTCCACACCCGTTAGTGACTAGGAGTCCTAAAATGTTTTCTCGGAACATCCCGTGCGCGAAACACGAACGTACAATTTTGTTCGGGTTCGGGTGGGCCCACCGGTGACCCACATTTATTGCACCGGGACATATTGTGAAAACCGTGTTTTCTGCACCCGGTAGCCACTACGAGTCCTAAAATGTGCTCGGAACGACCCGTGCGTGAAACACCAACGCACAATTTTGTTCATGTTCGGGTAGTCCCATTAGTGACCCGAGTTTATTACGCCGGGTCAAGTTGTGAAAACCGTGTTTTCCGCACCCATTAGTGACTAGGAGTCCTAAAATGTGTTCCGTAACATGCCGTGCACGAAACACGAACGTACAATTTTGTTCAGGTTCGGGTGGGCCCACTAGTGACCCACATTTATTGCGTCGGAACAAGTTGTTAAAACCATGTTTTCCGCACCCGGTAGTGACCAGGAGTCCTAAAATGTGTTCCGGAACGACCCTCGCGCGAAACACCAACATACAATTTTGTTCATACTCGGGTGGGCCCACTAGTGACCCGTATTTATTGCGCCGGGACAAGTTGTGAAAATCGTGTTTTCCGCACGGGTTAGTGACTAGGAGTCCTAAAATGTGTTCTGGAACGACTCGTGCGCGAAACATCCACGCACAACTTTGTTCATGTTTGAGTGGTCCCGTTAGTGACCCGCATTTATTGCGGTGACACAAGTTTTGAAAACCGTGTTTTCCGCACCCGTTAGTGACTAGGAGGCCTAAAATGTGTTTTGGAACAACCCGTGCGCGAAACACCGACACACAATTTTGTCCATGTTTTGGTGGCCCACTAGTGACCCACATTTATTGCGTCGAGAGAAGTTGTGAAAACCGTGTTTTCCGCGCCCGTAGTGACTAGGAGTCCTAAAATGTGTTCGGAACGACCCGTGCGCGAAACACCAATGTACAATTTTGTTCATGTTCGGGTGGGCCCACTAGTGACCCACATTTATTGTGTCAGGACATGTTTTGTAAACTGTGTTTTCTGCACCGGTATCGACTAGGAGTCCTAAAATGTGCTCTGGAACGACCCGTGCGTGAAACACCAACGCACAATTTTTTCATGTTCGGGTGGTCCCATTAGTGACCCGCGTTTATTGCGCCGGTCAAGTTGTGAAAACCGTGTTTTCCACACCCGTTAGTGACTAGGAGTCCTAAAATGTGTTCTGGAACATCCCGTGCGCGAAACACGAACGTACAATTTTGTTGAGGTTCGGGTGGGCCCACTAGTGACCCACATTTATTGCGTCGGGACAAGTTGTTAAAACCGTGTTTTCCGCACCCGGTAGTGACCAGGAGTCCTAAAATGTATTCTGGAACGACCCCTGCGTGAAACACCAACATACAATTTTGTTCATGCTCGGGTGGGCCCACTAGTGACCCGTATTTATTGCGCCGGGACAAGTTGTGAAAATCGTGTTTTCCGCACACGTTAGTGACTAGGAGTCCTAAAATGTGTTCTAGAACATCCCGTGCGCGAAACACGAACGTACAATTTTGTTCATGTTCGGGTGGGCCCACTAGTGACCCCCATTTCTTGCGCCGGGATAAGTCGTGAAAACCGTGTTTTCTGCACCTAGTAGTGACTAGGATTCCTAGAATGTGTTCTGGAACGACCCGTGCGCGAAACACCGACACACAATTTGGTTCATGTTTCGGTGGGCCCACTAGTGACACGCATTTGTTGCGCCGGGACATGTTGTGAAAACCATATTTTCTGCACGCGGTAGTCACTAGGAGTCCTAAAATGTGGTCCGGAACGACCTGTGCTAAACACCGACGCACAACTTTGTTCATGTTCGAGTGGTCCCGTTAGTGACCAGCATTTATTGCAGCGAGACAAGTTTTGAAAACGATGTTTTCCGCCCCGGTTAGTGACTAGGAGGCCTAAAATGTGTTCTGGAACGACCCGTGCACGAAACATCAACACACAATTTTGTTCATGTTTTGGTGGGCCCACTAGAGACCCGCATTTATTGCTCCGGGACAAGTTGTGAAAACCGTGTTTTCCGCACCCGGTATTGACTAGGAGTCCTAAAATGTGTTCTGGAACGACCCGTGCGCGAAACATCCACGCACAACTTTGTTCATGTTCGAGTGGTCCCGTTAGTGACCCGCATTTATTGCGGCGACACAAGTTTTGAAAACCATGTTTTCCGCACCCGTTAGTGACTAGGAGGCCTAAAATGTTTTCTCGGAACAACCCGTGCGCGAAACACCGACACACAATTTTGTCCATGTTTTGGTGGCGCACTAGTGACCCACATTTATTGCGCCGAGACAAGTTGTTAAAACCGTGTTTTCCACGCCCGGTATCGACTAGGAGGAAAACCGTGTTTTCCGCACCCGTTAGTGACTAGAAGTCCTAAAATGTGTTCGGAACGACCCGTGCGCGAAACACCAACGTACAATTTTGTTCATGTTCGGGTGGGCCCACTAGTGACCCACATTTATTGCGTCGGGACATGTTGTGAAAACCGTGTTTTCTGCACCCGTAGTGACTAGGAGTCCTAAAATGTGCTCTGGAACGACCCGTGCGTGAAACACCAACGCACAATTTTATTCATGTTCGGGTGGTCCCAATAGTGACCCGCGTTTATTGCGTCGGGACAAGTTGTGAAAACCGTGTTTTCCGTACCCAGTAGTGACCAGGAGTCCTAAAATGTGTTCTTGATCGACCCCTGCGCGAAACACCAACATACAATTTTGTTCATGCTCGGGTGGGTCCACTAGTGACCCGTATTTATTGCGCCAGGACAAGTTGTGAAAACCGTGTTTTCCGCACACGTTATCGACTAGGAGTCCTAAAATGTGTTCGGAACATCCCGTGCGCGAAACACGAACGTACAATTTTGTTCATGTTCGGGTGGTCCCATTAGTGACCCGCGTTTATTGCGCCGGGTGAAGTTGTGAAAACTGTGTTTTCCGCACCCATTAGTGACTAGGAGTCCTAAAATGTGTTCGGAACATCCCGTGCACGAAACACGAACGTACAATTTTGTTCAGGTTCGGGTGGGCCCACTAGTGACCTACATTTATTGCGCCGGGACAAGTTGTTAAAACCGTGTTTTCCGCACCCGGTAGTGACCAGGAGTCCTAAAATGTGTTCTGGAACGACCCTCGCGCGAAACACCAACATACAATTTTGTTCATACTCGGGTGGGCCCACTAGTGACCCGTATTTATTGCGCCGGGACAAGTTGTGAAAACCGTGTTTTCCGCACACGTTAGTGACTAGGAGTCCTAAAATGTGTTCGGAACATCCCGTGCGTGAAACACGAATGTACAATTTTGTTCATGTTCGTGTGGTCCCGTTAGTGACCCGCATTTATTGCGGCGAGACAAGTTTTGAAAACCGTGTTTTCCGCACCCGTTAGTGACTAGGAGGCCTAAAATTTGTTCCGGAACAACCCGTGCGCGAAACACCGACACACAATTTTGTCCATGTTTTGGTGGCCCACTAGTGACCCACATTTATTGCGTCGAGAGAAGTTGTGAAAACCGTGTTTTCCGCGCCCGGTAGTGACTAGGAGGAAAACCGTGTTTTCCGCACCCGTTAGTGACTAGGAGTCCTAAAATGTGTTCGGAACGACCCGTGCGCGAAACACCAATGTACAATTTTGTTAATGTTCGGGTGGGCCCACTAGTGACCCACATTTATTACGTCGGGACATGTTTTGTAAACCGTGTTTTCTGCACCCGTATCGACTAGGAGTCCTAAAATGTGCTCGGAACGACCCGTGCGTGAAACACCAACGCACAATTTTGTTCATGTTCGGGTGGTCCCATTAGTGACCCGCGTTTATTGCGCCGAGTCAAGTTGTGAAAACCGTGTTTTCCACACCCGTTAGTGACTAGGAGTCCTAAAATGTGTTCTGGAACATCCCGTGCGCGAAACACGAACGTACAATTTTGTTAAGGTTCGGGTGGGCCCACTAGTGACCCACATTTATTGCGCCCGGACAAGTTGTTTAAACCGTGTTTTCCGCACCCGTAGTGACCAGGAGTCCTAAAATGTGTTCGGAACGACCCCTGCGTGAAACACCAACATACAATTTTGTTCATGCTCGGGTGGGCCCACTAGTGACCCGTATTTATTGCGCCGGGACAAGTTGTGAAAATCGTGTTTTCCGCACACGTTAGTGACTAGGAGTCCTAAAATGTGTTCTAGAACATCCCGTGCGCGAAACACGAACGTACAATTTTGTTCATGTTCGGGTGGGCCCACTAGTGACCCCCATTTCTTGCGCCGGGACAAGTTGTGAAAACCGTGTTTTCTGCACCTAGTAGTGACTAGGATTCCTAGAATGTGTTCTGGAACGACCCGTGCGCGAAACACCGACACACAATTTGGTTCATGTTTCGGTGGGCCTACTAGTGACACGCATTTGTTGCACCGGGACATGTTGTGAAAACCATATTTTCTACACGCGGTAGTCACTAGGAGTCCTAAAATGTGGTCCGGAACGACCCGTGCTAAACACCGACGCACAACTTTGTTCATGTTCGAGTGGTCCCGTTAGTGACCAGCATTTATTGCAGCGAGACAAGTTTTGAAAACCATGTTTTCCGCCCGGTTAGTGACTAGGAGGCCTAAAATGTGTTCGGAACGACCCGTGCACGAAACATCAACACACAATTTTGTTTATGTTTTGGTGGGCCCACAAGAGACCCGCATTTATTGCGTCGGGACAAGTTGTGAAAACCGTGTTTTCCGCACCCGGTATTGACTAGGAGTCCTAAAATGTGTTCTGGAACGACCCGTGCGCGAAACATCCACGCACAACTTTCTTCATGTTCGAGTGGTCCCGTTAGTGACCCGCATTTATTGCGGCGACACAAGTTTTGAAAACCATGTTTTCCGCACCCGTTAGTGACTAGGAGGTCTAAAATGTTTTCTGGAACAACCCGTGCGCGAAACACTAACACACAATTTTGTCCATGTTTTGGTGGCCCACTAGTGACCCACATTTATTGCGCCGAGAAAAGTTGTTAAAACCGTGTTTTCCGCGCCCGTATCGACTAGGAGGAAAACCGTGTTTTCCGCACCCGTTAGTGACTAGGAGTCCTAAAATGTGTTCTGGAACGACCCTGCGCGAAACACCAACGTACAATTTTGTTCATGTTCGGGTGGGCCCACTAGTGACCCACATTTATTGCGTCGGGACATGTTGTGAAAACCGTGTTTTCTGCACCCGGTAGTGACTAGGAGTCCTAAAATGTGCTCTGGAAGGACCCGTGCGTGAAACACCAACGCACAATTTTATTCATGTTCGGGTGGTCCCATTAGTGACCCGCGTTTATTGCGTCGGGTCAAGTTGTGAAAACCGTGTTTTCCGCACCCGGTAGTGACCAGGAGTCCTAAAATGTGTTCTTGATCGACCCCTGCGCGAAACACCAACATACAATTTTGTTCATGCTCGGGTGGGTCCACTAGTGACCCGTATTTATTGCGCCGGGACAAGTTGTGAAAACCGTGTTTTCCGCACACGTTACTCGACTAGGAGTCCTAAAATGTGTTCTGGAACATCCCGTGCGCGAAACGCGAACGTACAATTTTGTTCATGTTCGGGTGGTCCCATTAGTGACCCGAATTTATTACGCCGGGTCAAGTTGTGAAAACCGTGTTTTCCGCACCCGGTAGTGACCAGGAGTCCTAAAATGTGTTCTTGAACAACCCCTGCGCGAAACACCAACATACAATTTTGTTCATGCTCGGGTTGGCCCACTAGTGACCCGTATTTATTGCGCGGGACAAGTTGTGAAAACCGTGTTTTCCGCACACGTTAGTGACTAGGAGTCCTAAAATGTGTTCCGGAACATCCCGTGCGCGAAACACGAACGTACAATTTTGTTCATGTTCGGGTGGGCCCACTAGTGACCCCCATTTATTGCGCCGGGACAAGTTGTGAAAACCGAGTTTTCCGCACCCGGTAGTGACTAGGATTCCTAGAATGTGTTCGGAACGACCCGTGTGCGAAACACCGACACACAATTTGGTTCATGTTTTGATGGGCCCACTAGTGACACGCATTTGTGGCGCCGGGACATGTTGTGAAAACCATATTTTCTGCACGCGGTAGTCACTAGGAGTCCTAAAATGTGGTCCGGAACGACCTGTGCTAAACACCGACGCACAACTTTGTTCATGTTCGAGTGGTCCCGTTAGTGGCCAGCATTTATTGCAGCGAGACAAGTTTTGAAAACCATGTTTTCCGCACCGGTTAGTGACTAGGAGGCCTAAAATGTGTTTTGGAATGACCCGTGCGCGAAACACCGACACACAATTTGGTTCATGTTTCGGTGGGCCCACTAGTGACACGCATTTGTTGCGCCGGGACATGTTGTGAAAACCATATTTTCTGCACGCGGTAGTCAATAGGAGGCCTAAAATGTGTTCTGGAACGACCCGTGCGCGAAACACCGACACACAATTTTGTTCATGTTTTGGTGGGCCCACTAGAGACCCGCATTTATTGCGCCGGGACAAGTTGTGAAAACCGTGTTTTCCGCACCCGGTATTGACTAGGAGTCCTAAAATGTGTTTGTTGCGCCGAGGCATGTTGTGAAAACCGTATTTTCTGCAACCGGAAGTGACTAGGAGTCCTAAAATGTGTTCCGAATGACCCGTACGCGAAACACCGACACACAATTTTGTTCATGTTTTGGTGGGCCAACTAGTGACCCGCATTTATAGCGTCGGGACAAGTTGTGGAAACCGTGTTTTCCGCACCCGGTAGTGACTAGGAGTCCTAAAATGTGGTCTGGAACGACCCGTGCGCGAAACTCCGACGCACAACTTTGTTCATGTTTTGGTGGGCCCACCGGTGACCCGCATTTATTATGTCTGGGACAAGTTGTGAAAATCGTGTTTTCTGCACCTGGTAGTGACTAGGAGTCCTAAAATGTGTTCTCGAACGACCCGTGCGTGCACAATTTTTTTCATGTTGCGGTGGGCCCACTAGTGACCCGCATTTATTGCGCCGCGACAAGTTGTGAAAACCGTGTTTTCCGGACCCGTTAGTGACTAGGTGTCCTAAAATGTGTTCTGGAAAGACCCGTGCGCGAAACACGAGCGTATAATTTGGTTCAGGTTTGGGTGGGCCCACTAGTGAACCTCATTTATTGCGCCGGGACAAGTTCGAAAACCGTGTTTTCCGCCCCGGTAGTCACTAGGAGTCCTAAAATGTGTTCGGAACGACCCGTGCGCGAAACACCGACGCATAACTTTGTTCATGTTCGAGTGGTCCCGCTAGTGACCCGCATTTATTGCGTCGGGACAAGTTATGAAAACCATGTTTCCCGCACCCATTAGTGACTAGGAGTCCTAAAATGTGTTTGTTGCGCCGAGACATGTTGTGAAAACCGTATTTTCTGCACCCGGTAGTGACTAGGAGTCCTAAAATGTGTTTTGGAACGACCCGTACGCGAAACACCGACACACAATTTTGTTCATGTTTTGGTGGGCCAACTAGTGACCCGCATTTATAGCGTCGGGACAAGTTGTGGAAACCGTGTTTTCCGCACCCGGTAGTGACTAGGAGTCCTACAAGTTGAACGACCCGTGCGCGAAACACCGACGCGACAATTTTGTTCATGTTTTGGTGGGCCCACTAGTTACCCGCATTTATTGCGCCGAGACGAGTTGTGGAAACCGTGTTTTCCGCACCGGGTAGTGACTAGGAGTCCTACAATGTGTTCTGGAACGACCCGTGCGTGAAACATCGACTCACAATTTTGTTCATGCTTCGGTGGGCCCAATAGTGACACGCATTTGTTGCGCCGAGACATGTTGTGAAAACGGTATTTTCTGCACCCGGTAGTGACTAGGAGTCCTAAAATGTGTTCGGAACGACCCGTACGCGAAACACCGACACACAATTTTGATCATGTTTTGGTGGGCCAAATAGTGACCCGCATTTATAGCGCCGGGACAAGTTGTGGAAACCATGTTTTCCGCACCCGGTAGTGACTAGGAGTCCTACAATGTGTTCGGAACGACCCGTGCGCGAAACACCGACGCATAACTTTGTTCATGTTCGAGTGGTCCCGCTAGTGACCCGCATTTATTGCGTCGGGACAAGTTGTGAAAACCATGTTTCCCGCACCCATTAGTGTTTGTTGCGCCGAACCATGTTGTGAAAACCGTATTTTCTGCACCCGGTCGTGACTAGGAGTCCTAAAATGTGTTCGGAACGACCCGTACGCGAAACACCGACACACAATTTTGTTCATGTTTTGGTGGACCAACTAGTGACCCGCATTTATAGTGTCGGGACAAGTTGTGGAAACCGTGTTTTCCGCACCCGGTAGTGACTAGGAGTCCTACAATGTGTTCGGAACGACCCGTGCGTGAAACACCGACAGACAATTTTGTTAATGTTTTGGTGGGCCCACTAGTGACCCGCATTTATTGCGCCGAGACAAGTTGTGGAAACCGTGTTTTTCGCACACGGTAGTGACTAGGAGTCCTGCAATGTGTTCGGAACGACCCGTGCGCGAAACACCGACACACAATTTTGTTCATGTGTCGGTGGGCCCACTAGTGACACGCATTTGTTGCGCCGGAGATGTTGTGAAAACCATATTTTCTGCACCCGGTAGTGACTAGGAGTCCTAAAATGTGGTCTGGAACGACCCGTGCGCGAAACACCGACGCACAACTTTGTTCATGTTTTGGTGGGCCCACCAGTGACCCGCATTTATTGTTCCAGGACAAGTTGTGAAAACCGTGTTCTCTGCACCTGGTAGTGACTAGGAGTCCTAAAATGTGTTCTCGAACGACCCGTGCGCGCACAATTTTTTTCATGTTTCGGTGGGCCCACTAGTGTCCCGCATTTATTGCGCCGGGACAAGTTGTGAAAACCGTGTTTTCCGGACCCGTTAGTGACTAGGTGTCCTAAAATGTGTTCTGGAAAGACCCGTGCGCGAAACACGAGCGTATAATTTTGTTCGAGTTTGGGTGGGCCCACTAGTGAACCTCATTTATTGCGCCGGACAAGTTATGAAAACCGTGTTTTTCGCCCCGGTAGTCACTAGGAGTCCTAAAATGTGTTCTGGAACGACCCGTGCGCGAAACACCGACGCATAACTTTGTTCATGTTCGAGTGGTCCCGCTAGTGACCCGCATTTATTGCGTCGGGACAAGTTATGAAAACCATGTTTCCCGCACCCATTAGTGACTAGGAGTCCTAAAATGTGTTTGTTGCGCCGAGGCATGTTGTGAAAACCGTATTTTCTGCACCCGGTAGTGACTAGGAGTCCTAAAATGTGTTCCGGAATGACCCGTACGCGAAACACCGACACACAATTTTGTTCATGTTTTGGTGGGCCAACTAGTGACCCGCATTTATAGCGTCGGGACAAGTTGTGGAAACCGTGTTTTCCGCACCCGGTAGTGACTAGGAGTCCTAAAATGTGGTCCGGAACGACCCGTGCGCGAAACACCGACGCACAACTTTGTTCATGTTTTGGTGGGCCCACCAGTGACCCGCATTTATTATGTCTGGGACAAGTTGTGAAAATCGTGTTTTCTGCACCTGGTAGTGACTAGGAGTCCTAAAATGTGTTCTCGAACGACCCGTGCGTGCACAATTTTTTTCATGTTGCGGTGGGCCCACTAGTGACCCACATTTATTGCGCCGCGACAAGTTGTGAAAACCGTGTTTTCCGGACCCGTTAGTGACTAGGTGTCCTAAAATGTGTTCTGGAAAGACCCGTGCGCGAAACACGAGCGTATAATTTGGTTCAGGTTTGGGTGGGCCCACTAGTGAACCTCATTTATTGCGCCGGGACAAGTTCCGACAACCGTGTTTTCCGCCCCGGTAGTCACTAGGAGTCCTAAAATGTGTTCGGAACGACCCGTGCGCGAAACACCGACGCATAACTTTGTTCATGTTCGAGTGGTCCCGCTAGTGACCCGCATTTATTGTGTCGGGACAAGTTATGAAAACCATGTTTCCCGCACCCATTAGTGACTAGGAGTCCTAAAATGTGTTTGTTGCGCCGAGACATGTTGTGAAAACCGTATTTTCTGCACCCGTAGTGACTAGGAGTCCTAAAATGTGTTTTCGAACGACCCGTACGCGAAACACCAACACACAATTTTGTTCATGTTTTGGTGGGCCAACTAGTGACCCGCATTTATAGCGTCGGGACAAGTTGTGGAAACCGTGTTTTCCGCACCCGGTAGTGACTAGGAGTCCTACAATGTGTTCTGGAACGACCCGTGCGCGAAACACCGACAGACAATTTTGTTCATGTTTTGGTGGGCCCACTAGTTACCCGCATTTATTGCGCCGAGACGAGTTGTGGAAACCGTGTTTTCCGCACCCGGTAGTGACTAGGAGTCCTACAATGTGTTCGGAACGACCCGTGCGTGAAACACCGACTCACAATTTTGTTCATGTTTCGTTGGGCCCACTAGTGACACGCATCCGTTGCGCCGAGACATGTTGTGAAAACCGTATTTTCCGCACCCGGTAGTGACTAGGAGTCCTACAATGTGTTCTGGAACGACCCGTGCGTGAAACATCGACTCACAATTTTGTTCATGCTTCGGTGGGCCCACTAGTGACACGCATTTGTTGCGCCGAGACATGTTGTGAAAACGGTATTTTCTGCACCCGGTAGTGACTAGGAGTCCTAAAATGTGTTCGGAACGACCCGTACGCGAAACACCGACACACAATTTTGATCATGTTTTGGTGGGCCAAATAGTGACCCGCATTTATAGCGCCGGGACAAGTTGTGGAAACCATGTTTTCCGCACCCGGTAGTGACTAGGAGTCCTACAATGTGTTCTGGAATGACCCGTGCGCGAAACACCGACGCATAACTTTGTTCATGTTCGAGTGGTCCCGCTAGTGACCCGCATTTATTGCGTCGGGACAAGTTGTGAAAACCATGTTTCCCGCACCCATTAGTGTTTGTTGCGCCGAACCATGTTGTGAAAACCGTATTTTCTGCACCCGGTCGTGACTAGGAGTCCTAAAATGTGTTCGGAACGACCCGTGCGCGAAACACCGACGGACAATTTTGTTCATGTTTTGGTGGGCCCACTAGTTACCCGCATTTATTGCGCCGAGACGAGTTGTGGAAACCGTGTTTTCCGCACCCGGTAGTGACTAGGAGTCCTACAATGTGTTCCGGAACGACCCGTGCGTGAAACACCGACTCACAATTTTGTTCATGTTTCGGTGGGCCCACTAGTGACACGCATTTGTTGCGCCGAGACATGTTGTGAAAACCGTATTTTCTGCACCCGGTAGTGACTAGGAGTCCTAAAATGTGTTCGGAACGACCCGTGCGAGAAACACCGACACACAATTTTGTTCATGTTTTGGTGGCCCCACTAGTGACCCGCATTTATTGCGCCGGGACAAGTTGTGGAAACCGTGTTTTCCGCACCCGGTAGTGACTAGGAGTCCTACAATGTGTTTTGGCACGACCCGTGCGCGAAACACCGACACACAATTTTGTTCATGTTTTGGTGGGCCCACTAGTGACCCACATTTATTGCGCCGAGAGAAGTTGTTAAAACCTTGTTTTCCGCACCCGGTGGTGACTAGGAGTCCTAGAATGTGTTCGGGAACGACCAGTGCGCGAAACACCGACACACAATTTTATTCATGTTTCGGTGGGCCCACTAGTGACACGCATTTGTTGCGTCGGGACATGTTGTGAAAACCATATTTTCTGCACCCGGTAGTGACTAGGAGTCCTAAAATGTGGTCTGGAACGACCCGTGCGCGAAACACCGACGCACAACTTTGTTCATGTTTTGGTGGCCCCACCGGTGACCCGCATTTATTGCGCCGATACAAGTTGTGGAAACCGTGTTTTTCGCACCCGGTAGTGACTAGGAGTCCTACAATGTGTTCGGAACGACCCGTGCGTGAAACACCGACTCACAATTTTGTTCATGTTTCGGTGGGCCCACTAGTGACACGCATTTGTTGCGTCGAGACATGTTGTGAAAACCGTATTTTCCGCACCCGGTAGTGACTAGGAGTCCTACAATGTGTTCTGGAACGACCCGTGCGTGAAACACCGACTCACAATTTTATTCATGTTTCGGTGGGCTCACTAGCGACACGCATTTGTTGCGCGGGACATGTTGTGAAAACCATATTTTCTGCACCCGGTAGTGACTAGGAGTCCTAAAATGTGGTCTGGAACGACCCGTGCGCGAAACACCGACGCACAACTTTGTTCATGTTTTGGTGGGCCCACCAGTGACCCGCATTTATTGCGCCGGGACAAGTTGTGAAAACCGTGTTTTCTGCACCTGGTAGTGACTAGGAGTCCTAAAATGTGTTCTCGAACGACCCGTGCGCGCACAATTTTTTTCATGTTTCGGTGGGCCCACTAGTGACCCGCATTTATTGCGCCGCGACGAGTTGTGAAAACCGTGTTTTCCGGACCCGTTAGTGACTAGGTGTCCTAAAATGTGTTCGGAAAGACCCGTGCGTGAAACACGAGCGTACAATTTTGTTCTGGTTTGGGTGGGCCCACTAGTGAACCTCATTTATTGCGCGGGACAAGTTCGAAAACCGTGTTTTCCGCCCCGGTAGTCACTAGGAGTCATAAAATGTGTTCTCGAACGACCCGTGCGCGCACAATTTTTTTCATGTTTCGGTGGGCCCACTAGTGACCCGCATTTATTGCGCCGCGACAAGTTGTGAAAACCGTGTTTTCGGGACCCGTTAGTGACTAGGTGTCCTAAAATGTGTTCGGAAAGACCCGTGCGCGAAACACGAGCGTAGAATTTTGTTCGGGTTTGGGTGGGCCCACCGGTGAACCTCATTTATGGCGCCGGACAAGTTCCGAAACCGTGTTTTCCGCCCCGTAGTCACTAGGAGTCCTAAAATGTGTTCGGAACAACCCGTGCGCGAAACACCGACGCATAACTTTGTTCATGTTCGAGTGGTCCCGCTAGTGACCCGCATTTATTGCGTCGGGAGAAGTTATGAAAACCATGTTTCCCGCACCCATTAGTGACTCGGGAGTCCTAAAATGTGTTTGTTGCGCCGAGCCATGTTGTGAAAACCGTATTTTCTCGCACCCGGTAGTGACTAGGAGTCCTAAAATGTGTTCGGAACGACCCGTACGCGAAACACCGACACACAATTTTGTTCATGTTTTGGTGGGCCCACTAGTGACCCGTATTTATTGCGCCGGGACAAGTTGTGGAAACCGTGTTTTCCGCACCCGGTAGTGACTAGGAGTCCTACAATGTGTTTTGGCACGACCCGTGCGCGAAACACCGACACACAATTTTGTTCATGTTTTGGTGGGCCCACTAGTGACCCACATTTATTGCGTCGAGAGAAGTTGTTAAAACCTTGTTTTCCGCACCCGGTGGTGACTAGGAGTCCTAGAATGTGTTCGGGAACGACCCGTGCGCGGAACACCGACACACAATTTTATTCATGTTTCGGTGGGCCCACTAGTGACACGCATTTGTTGCGTCGGGACATGTTGTGAAAACCATATTTTCTGCACCCGGTAGTGACTAGGAGTCCTAAAATGTGGTCCGGAACGACCCGTGCGCGAAACACCGACGCACAACTTTGTTCATGTTTTGGTGGCCCCACCAGTGACCCGCATTTATTGCGCCGATACAAGTTGTGGAAACCGTGTTTTTCGCACCCGGTAGTGACTAGGAGTCCTACAATGTGTTCGGAACGACCCGTGCGTGAAACACCGACTCACAATTTTGTTCATGTTTCGGTGGGCCCACTAGTGACACGCATTTGTTGCGTCGAGACATGTTGTGAAAACCGTATTTTCCGCACCCGGTAGTGACTAGGAGTCCTACAATGTGTTCGGAACGACCCGTGCGTGAAACACCGACTCACAATTTTATTCATGTTTCGGTGGGCTCACTAGCGACACGCATTTGTTGCGCCGGGACATGTTGTGAAAACCATATTTTCTGCACCCGGTAGTGACTAGGAGTCCTAAAATGTGGTCCGGAACGACCCGTGCGCGAAACACCGACGCACAACTTTGTTCATGTTTTGGTGGGCCCACCGGTGACCCGCATTTATTGTGCCGGGACAAGTTGTGAAAACCGTGTTTTCTGCACCGGTAGTGACTAGGAGTCCTAAAATGTGTTCTCAAACGACCCGTGCGCGCACAATTTTTTTCATGTTTCGATGGGCCCACTAGTGACCCGCATTTATTGCGCCGCGACGAGTTGTGAAAACCGTGTTTTCCGGACCCGTTAGTGACTAGGTGTCCTAAAATGTGTTCCGGAAAGACCCGTGCGCGAAACACGAGGGTACAATTTTGTTCTGGTTTGGGTGGGCCCACTAGTGAACCTCATTTATTGCGCGGGACAAGTTCCGAAAACCGTGTTTTCCGCCACCGATAGTCACCAGGAGTCATAAAATGTGTTCTCGAACGACCCGTGCGCGCACAATTTTTTCATGTTTCGGTGGGCCCACTAGTGACCCGCATTTATTGCGCCGCGACAAGTTGTGAAAACCGTGTTTTCCGGACCCGTTAGTGACTAGGTGTCCTAAAATGTGTTCCGGAAAGACCCGTGCGTGAAACACGAGCGTACAATTTTGTTCGGGTTTGGGTGGGCCCACTAGTGAACCTCATTTATTGCGCCGGGACAAGTTCCGAAAACCGTGTTTTCCGCCCCGGTAGTCACTAGGAGTCCTAAAATGTGTTCGGAACGATCGGTGCACGAAACATCGACGCATAACTTTGTTGATGTTCGAGTGGTCCCGCTAGTGACCTGCATTTATTGCGCCGGGACAAGTTGTGGAAACCGTGTTTTCCACACCCGATAGTGACTAGGAGTCCTACAATGTGTTCCGGAACGACCCGTGCGCGAAACACCGACGGACAATTTTGTTCTTGTTTTGGTGGGCCCACTAGTTACCCGCATTTATTGCGCCGAGACAAGTTGTGGAAACCGTGTTTTTCGCACCCGGTAGTGACTAGGAGTCCTACAATGTGTTCTGGAACGACCCGTGCGTGAAACACCGACCCACAATTTTATTCATGTTTCGGTGGGCTCACTAGTGACACGCATTTGTTGCGCCGGGACATGTTGTGAAAACCATATTTTCTGCACCCGGTAGTGACTAGGAGTCCTAAAATGTGGTCCGGAACGACCCGTGCGCGAAACATGAGCGTACAATTTTGTTCAGGTTTGGGTGGGCCCACTAGTGAACCTCATTTATTGCGCGGGACAAGTTCTGAAAACCGTGTTTTCCGCCCCGGTAGTCACTAGGAGTCCTAAAATGTGTTCTCGAACGACCCGTGCGCGCACAATTTTTTCTTGTTTCGGTGGGCCCACAAGTGACCCGCATTTATTGCGCCGCGACAAGTTGTGAAAACCGTGTTTTCCGGACCCGTTAGTGACTAGGTGTCCTAAAATGTGTTCTGGAAAGACCCGTGCGCGAAACACGAGCGTACAATTTTGTTCGGGTTTGGGTGGGCCCACTAGTGAACCTCATTTATTGCGCCGGGACAAGTTCGAAAACCGTGTTTTCCGCCCCGGTAGTCACTAGGAGTCCTAAAATGTGCTCGGAACGACCCGTGCGCGAAACACCGACGCATAACTTTGTTGATGTTCGAGTGGTCCCGCTAGTGACCTGCATTTATTGCGCCGGGACAAGTTGTGGAAACCGTGTTTTCCACACCCGATAGTGACTAGGAGTCCTACAATGTGTTCTGGAACGACCCGTGCGCGAAACACCGACGGACAATTTTGTTCTTGTTTTGGTGGGCCCACTAGTTACCCGCATTTATTGCGCCGAGACAAGTTGTGGAAACCGTGTTTTTCGCACCCGGTAGTGACTAGGAGTCCTACAATGTGTTCTGGAACGACCCGTGCGTGAAACACCGACTCACAATTTTATTCATGTTTCGGTGGGCTCACTAGTGACACGTATTTGTTGCGCCGGGACATGTTGTGAAAACCATATTTTCTGCACCCGGTAGTGACTAGGAGTCCTAAAATGTGGTCCGGAACGACCCGTGCGCGAAACACCGACGCACAACTTTGTTCATGTTTTGGTGGGCCCACCGGTGACCCGCATTTATTGTGCCGGGACAAATTGTTAAAACCGTGTTTTCTCGCACCTGGTAGTGACTAGGAGTCCTAAAATGTGTTCTCGAACGACCCGTGCGCGCACAATTTTTTTCATGTTTCGGTGGGCCCACTAGTGACCCGCATTTATTGCGCCGCGACAAGTTGTGAAAACCGTGTTTTCCGGACCCGTTAGTGACTAGGTGTCCTAAAATGTGTTCCGGAAAGACCCGTGCGCGAAACATGAGCGTACAATTTTGTTCAGGTTTGGGTGGGCCCACTAGTGAACCTCATTTATTGCGCCAGGACAAGTTCGAAAACCGTGTTTTCCGCCCCGTAGTCTCTAGGAGTCCTAAAATGTGTTCTCGAACGACCCGTGCGCGCACAATTTTTTTCATGTTTCGGTGGGCCCACTAGTTACCCGCATTTATTGCGCCGAGACAAGTTGTGGAAACCGTGTTTTTCGCACCCGGTAGTGACTAGGAGTCCTACAATGTGTTCTGAAACGACCCGTGCGTGAAACACCGACTCACAATTTTGTTCATATTTCGGTGGGCCCACTAGTGACACGCATTTGTTGCGCCGAGACATGTTGTGAAAACCGTATTTTCCGCACCCGGTAGTGACTAGGAGTCCTACAATGTGTTCTGGAACGACCCGTGCGTGAAACACCGACTCACAATTTTATTCATGTTTCGGTGGGCTCACTAGTGACACGCATTTGTTGCGCCGGGACATGTTGTGAAAACCATATTTTCTGCACCCGGTAGTGACTAGGAGTCCTAAAATGTGGTCTGGAACGACCCGTGCGCGAAACACCAACGCACAACTTTGTTCATGTTTTGGTGGGCCCACCATCGACCCGCATTTATTGTGCCGGGACAAGTTGTGAAAACCGTGTTTTCTGCACCTGGTAGTGACTAGGAGTCGTAAAATGTGTTCTCGAACGACCCGTGCGCGCACAATTTTTTTCATGTTTCGGTGGGCCCACTAGTGACCCGCATTTATTGCGCCGCGACAAGTTGTGAAAACCGTGTTTTCCGGACCCGTTAGTGACTAGGTGTCCTAAAATGTGTTCTGGAAAGACCCGTGCGCGAAACACGAGGGTACAATTTTGTTCCGGTTTGGGTGGGCCCACTAGTGAACCTCATTTATTGCGCCGGACAAGTTCCGAAAACCGTGTTTTCCGCCACCGGTAGTCACCAGGAGTCATAAAATGTGTTCTCGAACGACCCGTGCGCACACAATTTTTTTCATGTTTCGGTGGGCCCACTAGCAACCCGCATTTATTGCGCCGCGACAAGTTGTGAAAACCGTGTTTTCTGGACCCGTTAGTGACTAGGTGTCCTAAAATGTGTTCGGAAAGACCCGTGCGTGAAACACGAGCGTACAATTTTGTTCGAGGTTTGGGTGGGCCCACTAGTGAACCTCATTTATTACGCGGGACAAGTTGTGGAAACCGTGTTTTCCACACCCGATAGTGACTAGGAGTCCTACAATGTGTTCTGGAACGACCCGTGCGTGAAACACCGACTCACAATTTTTTCATGTTTCGGTGGGCCCACTAGTGACCCGCATTTATTGCGCCGCGACAAGTTGTGAAAACCGTGTTTTCGGGACCCGTTAGTGACTAGGTGTCCTAAAATGTGTTCCGGAAAGACCCGTGCGCGAAACACGAGCGTAGAATTTTGTTCGAGTTTGGGTGGGCCCACTGGTGAACCTCATTTATGGCGCCGGACAAGTTCTGAAAACCGTGTTTTCCGCCCCGTAGTCACTAGGAGTCCTAAAATGTGTTCTGGAACAACCCGTGCGCGAAACACCGACGCATAACTTTGTTCATGTTCGAGTGGTCCCGCTAGTGACCCGCATTTATTGCGTCGGGAGAAGTTATGAAAACCATGTTTCCCGCACCCATTAGTGACTGGGAGTCCTAAAATGTGTTTGTTGCGCCGAGCCATGTTGTGAAAACCGTATTTTCTGCACCCGGTAGTGACTAGGAGTCCTAAAATGTGTTCGGAACGACCCGTACGCGAAACACCGACACACAATTTTGTTCATGTTTTGGTGGGCCCACTAGTGACCCGTATTTATTGCGCCGGGACAAGTTGTGGAAACCGTGTTTTCCGCACCCGGTAGTGACTAGGAGTCCTACAATGTGTTTTGGCACGACCCGTGCGCGAAACACCGACACACAATTTTGTTCATGTTTTGGTGGGCCCACTAGTGACCCACATTTATTGCGCCGAGAGAAGTTGTTAAAACCTTGTTTTCCGCACCCGGTGGTGACTAGGAGTCCTAGAATGTGTTCGGGAACGACCCGTGCGCGGAACACCGACACACAATTTTATTCATGTTTCGGTGGGCCCACTAGTGACACGCATTTGTTGCGTCGGGACATGTTGTGAAAACCATATTTTCTGCACCCGGTAGTGACTAGGAGTCCTAAAATGTGGTCCGGAACGACCCGTGCGCGAAACACCGACGCACAACTTTGTTCATGTTTTGGTGGCCCCACCAGGTGACCCGCATTTATTGCGCCGATACAAGTTGTGGAAACCGTGTTTTTCGCACCCGGTAGTGACTAGGAGTCCTACAATGTGTTCGGAACGACCCGTGCGTGAAACACCGACTCACAATTTTGTTCATGTTTCGGTGGGCCCACTAGTGACACGCATTTGTTGCGTCGAGACATGTTGTGAAAACCGTATTTTCCGCACCCGGTAGTGACTAGGAGTCCTACAATGTGTTCGGAACGACCCGTGCGTGAAACACCGACTCACAATTTTATTCATGTTTCGGTGGGCTCACTAGCGACACGCATTTGTTGCGCCGGGACATGTTGTGAAAACCATATTTTCTGCACCCGGTAGTGACTAGGAGTCCTAAAATGTGGTCCGGAACGACCCGTGCGCGAAACACCGACGCACAACTTTGTTCATGTTTTGGTGGGCCCACCAGGTGACCCGCATTTATTGTGCCGGGACAAGTTGTGAAAACCGTGTTTTCTGCACCGGTAGTGACTAGGAGTCCTAAAATGTGTTCTCAAACGACCCGTGCGCGCACAATTTTTTTCATGTTTCGGTGGGCCCACTAGTGACCCGCATTTATTGCGCCGCGACGAGTTGTGAAAACCGTGTTTTCCGGACCCGTTAGTGACTAGGTGTCCTAAAATGTGTTCGGAAAGACCCGTGCGCGAAACACGAGGGTACAATTTTGTTCTGGTTTGGGTGGGCCCACTAGTGAACCTCATTTATTGCGCCGGACAAGTTCTGAAAACCGTGTTTTCCGCCACCGATAGTCACCAGGAGTCATAAAATGTGTTCTCGAACGACCCGTGCGCGCACAATTTTTTTCATGTTTCGGTGGGCCCACTAGTGACCCGCATTTATTGCGCCGCGACAAGTTGTGAAAACCGTGTTTTCCGGACCCGTTAGTGACTAGGTGTCCTAAAATGTGTTCCGGAAAGACCCGTGCGTGAAACACGAGCGTACAATTTTGTTCGGGTTTGGGTGGGCCCACTAGTGAACCTCATTTATTGCGCCGGGACAAGTTCGAAAACCGTGTTTTCCGCCCCGGTAGTCACTAGGAGTCCTAAAATGTGTTCGGAACGATCCGTGCACGAAACATCGACGCATAACTTTGTTGATGTTCGAGTGGTCCCGCTAGTGACCTGCATTTATTGCGTCGGGACAAGTTGTGGAAACCGTGTTTTCCACACCCGATAGTGACTAGGAGTCCTACAATGTGTTCGGAACGACCCGTGCGCGAAACACCGACGGACAATTTTGTTCTTGTTTTGGTGGGCCCACTAGTTACCCGCATTTATTGCGCCGAGACAAGTTGTGGAAACCGTGTTTTTCGCACCCGGTAGTGACTAGGAGTCCTACAATGTGTTCGGAACGACCCGTGCGTGAAACACCGACTCACAATTTTATTCATGTTTCGGTGGGCTCAATAGTGACACGCATTTGTTGCGCCGGGACATGTTGTGAAAACCATATTTTCTGCACCCGTAGTGACTAGGAGTCCTAAAATGTGGTCCGGAACGACCCGTGCGCGAAACATGAGCGTACAATTTTGTTCGAGTTTGGGTGGGCCCACTAGTGAACCTCATTTATTGCGCGGGACAAGTTCGAAAACCGTGTTTTCCGCCCCGGTAGTCACTAGGAGTCCTAAAATGTGTTCTCGAACGACCCGTGCGCGCACAATTTTTTCTTGTTTCGGTGGGCCCACAAGTGACCCGCATTTATTGCGCCGCGACAAGTTGTGAAAACCGTGTTTTCCGGACCCGTTAGTGACTAGGTGTCCTAAAATGTGTTCCGGAAAGACCCGTGCGCGAAACACGAGCGTACAATTTTGTTCGAGGTTTGGGTGGGCCCACTAGTGAACCTCATTTATTGCGCCGGACAAGTTCCGAAAACCGTGTTTTCCGCCCCGGTAGTCACTAGGAGTCCTAAAATGTGCTCGGAACGACCCGTGCGCGAAACACCGACGCATAACTTTGTTGATGTTCGAGTGGTCCCGCTAGTGACCTGCATTTATTGCGCCGGACAAGTTGTGGAAACCGTGTTTTCCACACCCGATAGTGACTAGGAGTCCTACAATGTGTTCTGGAACGACCCGTGCGCGAAACACCGACGGACAATTTTGTTCTTGTTTTGGTGGGCCCACTAGTTACCCGCATTTATTGCGCCGAGACAAGTTGTGGAAACCGTGTTTTTCGCACCCGGTAGTGACTAGGAGTCCTACAATGTGTTCGGAACGACCCGTGCGTGAAACACCGACTCACAATTTTATTCATGTTTCGGTGGGCTCACTAGTGACACGTATTTGTTGCGCGGGACATGTTGTGAAAACCATATTTTCTGCACCCGGTAGTGACTAGGAGTCCTAAAATGTGGTCTGGAACGACCCGTGCGCGAAACACCGACGCACAACTTTGTTCATGTTTTGGTGGGCCCACCGGTGACCCGCATTTATTGTGCCGGGACAAATTGTTAAAACCGTGTTTTCTGCACCTGGTAGTGACTAGGAGTCCTAAAATGTGTTCTCGAACGACCCGTGCGCGCACAATTTTTTTCATGTTTCGGTGGGCCCACTAGTGACCCGCATTTATTGCGCCGCGACAAGTTGTGAAAACCGTGTTTTCCGGACCCGTTAGTGACTAGGTGTCCTAAAATGTGTTCTGGAAAGACCCGTGCGCGAAACATGAGCGTACAATTTTGTTCAGGTTTGGGTGGGCCCACTAGTGAACCTCATTTATTGCGCCAGGACAAGTTCTGAAAACCGTGTTTTCCGCCCCGGTAGTCTCTAGGAGTCCTAAAATGTGTTCTCGAACGACCCGTGCGCGCACAATTTTTTTCATGTTTCGGTGGGCCCACTAGTTACCCGCATTTATTGCGCCGAGACAAGTTGTGGAAACCGTGTTTTTCGCACCCGGTAGTGACTAGGAGTCCTACAATGTGTTCTGAAACGACCCGTGCGTGAAACACCGACTCACAATTTTGTTCATATTTCGGTGGGCCCACTAGTGACACGCATTTGTTGCGCCGAGACATGTTGTGAAAACCGTATTTTCCGCACCCGGTAGTGACTAGGAGTCCTACAATGTGTTCGGAACGACCCGTGCGTGAAACACCGACTCACAATTTTATTCATGTTTCGGTGGGCTCACTAGTGACACGCATTTGTTGCGCCGGGACATGTTGTGAAAACCATATTTTCTGCACCCGGTAGTGACTAGGAGTCCTAAAATGTGGTCCGGAACGACCCGTGCGCGAAACACCAACGCACAACTTTGTTCATGTTTTGGTGGGCCCACCAGCGACCCGCATTTATTGTGCCGGGACAAGTTGTGAAAACCGTGTTTTCTGCACCTGGTAGTGACTAGGAGTCGTAAAATGTGTTCTCGAACGACCCGTGCGCGCACAATTTTTTTCATGTTTCGGTGGGCCCACTAGTGACCCGCATTTATTGCGCCGCGACAAGTTGTGAAAACCGTGTTTTCCGGACCCGTTAGTGACTAGGTGTCCTAAAATGTGTTCTGGAAAGACCCGTGCGCGAAACACGAGGGTACAATTTTGTTCTGGTTTGGGTGGGCCCAC
This sequence comes from Chloris gayana, assembly GCA_031894775.1. Lineage (NCBI taxonomy): Eukaryota > Viridiplantae > Streptophyta > Magnoliopsida > Poales > Poaceae > Chloris > Chloris gayana. Next base: position 686,590 of record JAUNZO010001222.1, on the reverse strand, counting down.
TAGTGAACCTCATTTATTGCGCGGGACAAGTTCGAAAACCGTGTTTTCCGCCACCGGTAGTCACCAGGAGTCATAAAATGTGTTCTCGAACGACCCGTGCGCGCACAATTTTTTTCATGTTTCGGTGGGCCCACTAGTAACCCGCATTTATTGCGCCGCGACAAGTTGTGAAAACCGTGTTTTCTGGACCCGTTAGTGACTAGGTGTCCTAAAATGTGTTCCGGAAAGACCCGTGCGTGAAACACGAGCGTACAATTTTGTTCGAGTTTGGGTGGGCCCACTAGTGAACCTCATTTATTGCGCCGGGACAAGTTCTGAAAACCGTGTTTTCCGCCCCGGTAGTCACTAGGAGTCCTAAAATGTGTTCTGGAACGACCCGTGCGCGAAACACCGACGCATAACTTTGTTGATGTTCGAGTGGTCCCGCTAGTGACCTGCATTTATTACGCCGGGACAAGTTGTGGAAACCGTGTTTTCCACACCCGATAGTGACTAGGAGTCCTACAATGTGTTCTGGAACGACCCGTGCGCGAAACACCGACGGACAATTTTGTTCTTGTTTTGGTGGGCCCACTAGTTACCCGCATTTATTCCGCCGAGACAAGTTGTGGAAACCGTGTTTTTCGCACCCGGTAGTGACTAGGAGTCCTACAATGTGTTCCGGAACGACCCGTACGTGAAACACCGACTCACAATTTTATTCATGTTTCGGTGGGCTCACTAGTGACACGCATTTGTTGCGCCGGGACATGTTGTGAAAACCATATTTTCTGCACCCGTAGTGACTAGGAGTCCTAAAATGTGGTCTGGAACGACCCGTGCGCGAAACACCGACGCACAACTTTGTTCATGTTTTGGTGGGCCCACCAGTGACCCGCATTTATTGTGCCGGGACAAATTGTTAAAACCGTGTTTTCTGCACTCGGTAGTGACTAGGAGTCCTAAAATGTGTTCTCGAACGACCCGTGCGCGCACAATTTTTTTCATGTTTCGGTGGGCCCACTAGTGTCCCGCATTTATTGCGCCGCGACAAGTTGTGAAAACCGTGTTTTCCGGACCCGTTAGTGACTAGGTGTCCTAAAATGTGTTCGGAAAGACCCGTGCGCGAAACATGAGCGTACAATTTTGTTCGAGTTTGGGTGGGCCCACTAGTGAACCTCATTTATTGCGCCGGGACAAGTTCGAAAACCGTGTTTTCCGCCCCGGTAGTCACTAGGAGTCCTAAAATGTGCTCGGAACGACCCGTGCGCGAAACACCGATGCATAATTTTGTTCATGTTCGAGTGGTCCCGCTAGTGACCCGCATTTATTGCGTCGGGATAAGTTGTGAAAACCATGTTTCCCGCACCCATTAGTGACTAGGAGTCCTAAAATGTGTTTGTTGCGCCGAGACATGTTGTGAAAACCGTACTTTCTGCACCCGGTAGTGACTAGGAGTCCTAAAATGTGTTCGGAACGACCCGTACGCGAAAGACCGACACACAATTTTGTTCATGTTTTGGTGGGCCAACTAGTGACCCGCATTTATAGCGTCGGGACAAGTTTTGGAAACCGTGTTTTCCGCACCCGGTAGTGACTAGGAGTCCTACAATGTGTTCGGAACGACCCGTGCGTGAAACACCGACGGACAATTTTGTTCATGTTTTGGTGGGCCCACTAGTTACCCGCATTTATTGCGCCGAGAAGAGTTGTGGAAACCGTGTTTTTCGCACCCGGTAGTGACTAGGAGTCCTACAATGTGTTCGGAACGACCCGTGCGTGAAACACCGACTCACAATTTTGTTCATGTTTCGGTGGGCCCACTAGTGACACGCATTTGTTGCGCCGAGACATGTTGTGAAAACCGTATTTTCCGCACCCGGTAGTGACTAGGAGTCCTACAATGTGTTCTGGAACGACCCGTGCGTGAAACATCGACTCACAACTTTGTTCATGTTTCGGTGGACCCACAAGTGACACGCAATAGTTGCGCCGAGACATGTTATGAAAACCGTGTTTTCTGCACCCAGTAGTGACTAGGAGTCCTAAAATGTGTTATAGAACGACCCGTGCGAGAAACACCGACACACAATTTTGTTCATGTTTTGATGGGCCCACCAGTGACCCGCATTTATTGCGCCGGGACAAGTTGTGGAAACCATGTTTTCCGCACCCGGTAGTGACTAGGAGTCCTACAATGTGTTCTGGAACGACCCGTGCGCGAAACACCGACACACAATTTTGTTCATGTTTTGGTGGGCCCACTAGTGACCCACATTTATTACGCCGAGAGAAGTTGTTCAAACCTTGTTTTCCTTATCCGGTGGTGAGTAGGAGTCGTAGAATGTATTCTGGAACGACCCGTGCACGAAACACCGACACACAATTTTGTTCATGTTTCGGTGGGCTCACTAGTGACACGCATTTGTTGCGCGGGACATGTTGTGAAAACCATATTTTCTGCACCCGGTAGTGACTAGGAGTCCTAAAATGTGGTCTGGAACTCGCCGTGCGCGAAACATCGACGCACAACTTTGTTCATGTTTTGGTCGGCCCACCGATGACCCGCATTTATTGTGCCGGGACAAGTTGTGAAAACCGTGTTTTCTGCACCTGGTAGTGACTAGGAGTTGTAAATGTGTTCTCGAACGACCCATGCGCGCACAATTTTGTTCATGTTTCGGTGGGCCACTAGTGACCCGTATTTATTCCGCCGCGACAAGTTGTGAAAACCGTGTTTTTCGGACCCGTTAGTGACTAGGTGTCGTAAAATGTGTTCTGTAAAGACCCGTGCGCGAAACACGAGCGTACAATTTTGTTCGAGTTTGGGTGGGCCCACTAGTGAACCGCATTTATTGTGCCGGGACAAGTTCGAAAACCGTGTTTTCCGCCCCGGTAGTCACTAGGAGTCCTAATATGTGTTCTGGAACGACCCGTGCACGAAACACCGACGCACAACTTTGTTCATGTTCGAGTGGTCCCGCTAGTGACCCGCATTTATTGCGTCGGGACAAGTTGTGAAAACCATGTTTCCCGCACCCATTAGTGACTAGGAGTCCTAAAATGTGTTTGTTGCGTCGAGACATGTTGTGAAAACCGTATTTTTGGACCCGGTAGTGACTAGGAGTCCTAAAATGTGTTCGGAACGACCCGTACGCGAAACACCGACACACAATTTTGATCATGTTTTGGTGGGCCAAATAGTGACCCGCATTTATAGCGCCGGACAAGTTGTGGAAACCGTGTTTTCCACACCCGGTAGTGACTAGGAGTCCTACAATGTGTTCGGAACGACCCGTGCGCGAAACACCGACGGACAATTTTGTTCATGTTTTGGTGGGCCCACTAGTTACCCGCATCTATTGCGCCGAGACAAGTTGTGGAAACCGTGTTTTTCGCACCCGGTAGTGACTAGGAGTCCTACAATGTGTTCTGGAACGACCCGTGCGTGAAACACCGACTCACAATTTTGTTCAGGTTTCGGTGGGCCCACTAGTGACACGCATTTGTTGCGCCGAGACATGTTGTGAAAACCATATTTTCTGCACCCGGTAGTGACTAAGAGTCCTAAAATGTGGTCCGGAACGACCCGTGCGCGAAACACCGACGCACAACTTTGTTCATGTTTTGGTGGGCCCACCAGTGACCCGCATTTATTGTGCCGGGACAAGTTGTGAAAACCGTGTTTTCTGCACCTGGTAGTGACTAGGAGTCCTAAAATGTGTTCTCGAACGACCCGTGCGCGCACAATTTTTTTCATGTTTCGGTGGGCCCACTAGTGACCCGCATTTATTGCGCCGCGACAAGTTGTGAAAACCGTGTTTTCCGGACCCGTTAGTGACTAGGTGTCCTAAAATGTGTTATGGAAAGACCCGTGCGCGAAACACGAGCGTACAATTTTGTTCTGGTTTGGGTGGGCCCACTAGTGAACCTCATTTATTACGCCGGGACAAGTTCCGAAAACCGTGTTTTCCGCCCCAGTAGTCACTAGGAGTCCTAAAATGTGTTCTCGAACGACCCGTGCACGAAACACCGACGCACAACTTTGTTCATGTTCGAGTGGTCCCGCTAGTGACCCGCATTTATTGCGTCAGGATAAGTTGTGAAAACCATGTTTCCCGCACCCATTAGTGACTAGGAGTCCTAAAATGTGTTTGTTGCGCCGAGACATGTTGTGAAAACCGTATTTTCTGGACCCGTAGTGACTAGGAGTCCTAAAATGTGTTGTGGAACGACCCGTACGCGAAACAGCGACACACAATTTTGATCATGTTTTGGTGGGCCAAATAGTGACCCGCATTTATAGCGCCGGACAAGTTGTGGAAACCGTGTTTTCCACACCCGTAGTGACTAGGAGTCCTACAATGTGTTCTGGAACGACCCGTGCGCGAAACACCGACGGACAATTTTGTTCATGTTTTGGTGGGCCCACTAGTTACCCGCTTCTATTGCGCCGAGACAAGTTGTGGAAACCGTGTTTTTCGCACCCGGTAGTGACTAGGAGTCCTACAATGTGTTCTGGAACGACCCGTGCGTGAAACATCGACTCACAATTTTGTTCATGTTTCGGTGGGCCCACTAGTGACACGCATTTGTTGCGCCGAGACATGTTGTTAAAACCAGTGTTTTCTGCACCCGGTAGTGACTAGGAGTCCTAAAATGTGTTATAGAACGACCCGTGCGAGAAACACCGAGACACAATTTTGTCCATGTTTTGGTGGGCCCACCAGTGACCCGCATTTATTGCGCCGGGACAAGTTGTGGAAACCATGTTTTCCGCACCCGGTAGTGACTAGGAGTCCTACAATGTGTTCTGGAACGACCCGTGCGCGAAACACCGACACACAATTTTGTTCATGTTTTGGTGGGCCCACTAGTGAAACACATTTATTACGCTGAGAGAAGTTGTTAAAACCTTGTTTTCCTTACCCGGTGGTGAGTAGGAGTCCTAGAATGTATTCTGGAACGACCCGTGCGCGAAACACCGACACACAATTTTGTTCATGTTTCGGTGGGCTCACTAGTGACACGCATTTGTTGCGCCGGGACATGTTGTGAAAACCATATTTTCTGCACCCGGTAGTGACTAGGAGTCCTAAAATGTGGTCCGGAACGACCCGTGCGCGAAACATCGACGCACAACTTTGTTCATGTTTTGGTGGGCCCACCAGTGACCCGCATTTATTGTGCCGGGACAAGTTGTGAAAATCGTGTTTTCTGCACCTGGTAGTGACTAGGAGTCGTAAATGTGTTCTCGAACGACCCGTGCGCGCACAATTTTGTTGATGTTTCGGTGGGCCCACTAGTGACCCGCATTTATTGCGCCGCGACAAGTTGTGAAAACCGTGTTTTCCGGACCCGTTAGTGACTAGGTGTCCTAAAATGTGTTCTGGAAAGACCCGTGCGCGAAACACGAGCGTACAATTTTGTTCAGGTTTGGGTGGGCCCACTAGTGAACCGCATTTATTGTGCCGGGACAAGTTCGAAAACCGTGTTTTCCGCCCCGGTAGTCACTAGGAGTCCTAAAATGTGTTCTGGAACGACTCGTGCGCGAAACACCGACGCACAACTTTGTTCATGTTCGAGTGGTCCCGCTAGTGACCCACATTTATTGCGTCGGGACAAGTTGTGAAAACCATGTTTCCCGCACCCATTAGTGACTAGGAGTCCTAAAATGTGTTTGTTGCGCCGAGACATGTTGTGAAAACCGTATTTTCTGCACCCGGTAGTGACTAGGAGTCATAAATGTGTTCGGAACGACCCGTACGCGAAACACCGACACACAGCTTTGATCATGTTTTGGTGGGCCAACTAGTGACCCGCATTTATAGCGCCGGGACTAGTTGTGGAAACCCTGTTTTCCACACCCGGTAGTGACTAGGAGTCTAACAATGTGTTCTGGAACGACCCGTGCGTGAAACACCGACAGACAATTTTGTTCATGTTTTGGTGGGCCCACTAGTTACCCGCATTTATTGCGCCGAGACAAGTTGTGGAAACCGTGTTTTTCGCACCCGGTAGTGACTAGGAGTCCTACAATGTGTTCTGGAACGACCCGTGCGTGAAACACCGACTCACAATTTTGTTCATGTTTCGGTGAGCCACTAGTGACACGCATTTGTTGCGCCGAGACATGTTGTGAAAACCGTATTTTCCGCACCCGGTAGTGACTAGGAGTCCTACAACATGTTCGGAACGACCCGTGCGTGAAACATCGACTCACAATTTTGTTCTTGTTTCGGTGGGCCCACTAGTGACACGCATTTGTTGCGCCGAGACATGTTGTGAAAACCGTGTTTTCTGCACCGGTAGTGACTAGGAGTCCAAAAATGTGTTCTAGAACGACCCGTGCGAGAAAGACCGACACACAATTTTGTTCATGTTTTGGTGGGCCCACTAGTGACCTGCATTTATTGCGCCGGGACAAGTTGTGGAAACCGTGTTTTCCACACCCGGTAGTGACTAGGAGTCCTGCAATGTGTTCGGAACGACCCGTGCGCGAAACACCGACGGACAATTTTATTCATGTTTTGGTGGGCCCACTAGTTACCCGCATTTATTGCGCCGAGACAAGTTGTGGAAACCGTGTTTTTCGCACCCGGTAGTGACTAGGAGTCCTACAATGTGTTCTGGAACGACCCGTGCGTGAAACGACGACTCACAATTTTGTTCATGTTTCGGTGGGCCCACTGGTGACAAGCATTTGTTGCGCCGAGACATGTTGTGAAACCGTATTTTCCGCACCCGGTAGTGACTAGGAGTCCTACAATGTGTTCGGAACGACCCGTGCGTGAAACATCGATCGACAATTTTGTTCTTGTTTCGGTGGGCCCACTAGTTACCCGCAATTATAGCGTCGGGACAAGTTGTGGAAACCGTGTTTTCTGCACCCGGTAGTGACTAGGAGTCCTAAAATGTGTTCTAGAACGACCCGTGCGAGAAACACCGACACACAATTTTGTTCATGTTTTGGTGGGCCCACTAGTGACCTGCATTTATTGCGCCGGGACAAGTTGTGGAAACCATGTTTTCCGCACCCGGTAGTGAGTAGGAGTCCTACAATGTGTTCTGCAACGACCCGTGCGCGAAACACCGACACACAATTTTGTTCATGTTTTGGTGGGCCCACTAGTGACCCACATTTATTGCGCCGAGAGAAGTTGTTAAAACCTTATTTTCCGCACCCGGTGGTGACTAGGACTCCTACCATGTGTTCGGAACGACCCGTACGCGAAACACCGACACACAATTTTGTTCATGTTTTGGTGGGCCCACTAGTGACCCACATTTATTGCGTCGAGAGAAGTTGTTAAAACCTTATTTTCCGCTCCTCGTAGTGACTAGGAGTCCTACAATGTGTTCTGGAACGACCCGTGCGTGAAACATCGACTCACAATTTTGTTCTTGTTTCGGTGGGTCCACTAGTTACCCGCATTTATAGCGTCGGGACAAGTTGTGGAAACCGTGTTTTCTACACCCGGTAGTGACTAGGAGTCCTAAAATGTGTTCTAGAACGACCGGTGCGAGAAACACCGACACACAATTTTGTTCATGTTTTGGTGGGCCCACTAGTGACCTGCATTTATTGCGCGGGACAAGTTGTGGAAACCATGTTTTCCGCACCGGGTAGTGACTAGGAGTCCTACAATGTGTTCTGGAACGACCCGTGCGCGAAACACCGACACACAATTTTGTTCATGTTTTGGTGGGCCCACTAGTGACCCCCATTTATTGTGGCGAGAGAAGTTGTGAAAACCTTGTTTTCCGCACCCGGTGGTGACTAGGAGTCCTAGAATGTATTCTGGAACGACCCGTGCGCGAAACACCGACACACAATTTTGTTCATGTTTCGGTGGGCCCACTAGTGACACGCATTTGTTGCGCCGAGATATGTTGTGAAAACCTTATTTTCCGCACCCGGTAGTGACTAGGAGTCCTACAATGTGTTCGGAACGACCCGTGCGTGAAACATCGACTCACAATTTTGTTCATGTTTCGGTGGGCCCACTAGTGACACGCATTTGTTGCGCCGAGACATGTTGTGAAAACCGTGTTTTCTGCACCCGGTAGTGACTAGGAGTCCTAAAATGTGTTATAGAACGACCCGTGTGAGAAACACCGACACACAATTTTGTTCATGTTTTCGTGGGCCCACTAGTGACCCGCATTTATTGCGCAGGAAAAGTTGTGGAAACCATGTTTTCCGCACCCGGTAGTGACTAGGAGTCCTGCAATGTGTTCTGGAACGACCCGTGCGCGAAACACCGACACACAATTTTGTTCATGTTTTGGTGGGCCCACTAGTGACCCACATTTATTACGCCGAGAGAAGTTGTTAAAACCTTGTTTTCCTTACCCGGTGGTGAGTAGGAGTCCTAGAATGTATTCTGGAACGACCCGTGCGCGAAACACCGACACACAATTTTGTTCATGTTCGAGTGGTCCCGCTAGTGACCCGCATTTATTGTGTCGGGACAAGTTGTGAAAACCATGTTTCCCGCACCCATTAGTGACTAGGAGTCCTAAAATGTGTTTGTTGCGCCGAGACATGTTGGGAAAATCGTATTTTCTGCACCCGGTAGTGACTAGGAGTCCTAAAATGTGTTCGGAACGACCCGTACGCGAAACACCGACACACGGTTTTGATCATGTTTTGGTGGGCCAACTAGTGACCCGCATTTATAACACCGGGACAAGTTGTGGAAACCATGTTTTCCACACCCGGTAGTGACTAGGAGTCCTACAATGTGTTCGGAACGACCCGTGCGCGAAACACCGACGGACAATTTTGTTCATGTTTTGGTGGGCCCACTAGTTACCCGCATTTATTGCTCCGAGACAAGTTGTGGAAACCGTATTTTTCGCACCCGGTAGTGACTAGGAGTCCTACAATGTGTTCGGAACGACCCGTGCGCGAAACACCGACTCACAATTTTGTTCATGTTTCGGTAGGCTACTAGTCACACGCATTTGTTGTGCCGAGACATGTTGTGAAAACCGTGTTTTCTGCACCCGTAGTGACTAGGAGTCCTAAAATGTGTTCCGGAACGACCCGTGCGAGAAACAACGACACACAATTTTGTTCATGTTTTGGTGGGCCCACTAGTGACCTGCATTTATTGCGCAGAGACAAGTTGTGGAAACCATGTTTTCCGCACCCGGTAGTGACTAGGAGTCCTACAATGTGTTCGGAACGACCCGTGCGCGAAACACCGACACACAATTTTGTTCATGTTTTGGTGGGCCCACTAGCGACCCACATTTATTACGCCGAGAGAAGTTGTTAAAACCTTGTTTTCCGCACCCGGTGGTGACTAGGAGTCCTAGAATGTATTCGGAACGACCCGTGCGCGCAACACCGACACACAATTTTGTTCATGTTTCGTGGGCCCGCTAGTGACACACATTTGTTGCGCCGGGACATGTTGTGAAAACCATATTTTCTGCACCCCGTAGTGACTAGGAGTCCTAAAATGTGGTCTGGAACGACCCGTGCGCGAAACATCGACGCACAACTTTGTTCATGTTTTGGTGGGCCCACCAGTGACCCGCATTTGTTGTGCCGAGACAAGTTGTGGAAACCGTGTTTTTCGCACCCGGTAGTGACTAGGAGTCCTACAATGTGTTCGGAACGACCCGTGCGTGAAACATCGACTCACAATTTTGTTCATGTTTCGGTGGGCCCACTAGTGACACGCATTTGTTGCGCCGAGACATGTTGTGAAAACCGTATTTTCCGCACCCTGTAGTGACTAGGAGTCCTACAATGTGTTCGGAACGATCCGTGCGTGAAACATCGACTCACAATTTTGTTCATGTTTCGGTGGGCCCACTAGTGACACGCATTTGTTGCACCGAGACATGTTGTGAAAACCGTGTTTTCTGCACCCGGTAGTGACTAGGAGTCCTAAAATGTGTTCTAGAACGACCCGTGCGAGAAACACCGACACACAATTTTGTTCATGTTTTGGTGGGCCCACTAGTGACACGCATTTTTTGCGCCGGGATAAGTTGTGGAAACCATGTTTTTCGCACCCGGTAGTGACTAGGAGTCCTACAATGTGTTCTGGAACGACTCGTGCGCGAAACACCGACACACAATTTTGTTCATGTTTTGGTGGGCCCACTAGTGACCCACATTTATTACGCCGAGAGAAGTTGTTAAAACCTTGTTTTCCGCACCCGGTGGTGACTAGGAGTCCTAGAATGTATCCTGGAACGACCCGTGCGCGAAACACCGACACACAAATTTGTTCATGTTTCGGTGGGCCCAATAGTGACACGCATTTGTTGCGCCGAGACATGTTGTGAAAACTGTGTTTTCTTCACCCGGTAGTGACTAGGAGTCCTAAAATATGTTCTAGAACGACCCGTGCGAGAAACACCGACACACAATTTTGTTCATGTTTTGGTGGGCCCACTAGTGACCTGCATTTATTGCGCCGGGACAAGTTGTGGAAACCATGTTTTCCGCACCCGGTAGTGACTAGGAGTCCTACAATGTGTTCGGAACGACCCGTGCGCGAAACACCGACACACAATTTTGTTCATGTTTTGGTGGGCCCACTAGTGACCCACATTTATTGCGCCTAGAGAAGTTATTAAAACCTTGTTTTTCGCACCGGTGGTGACTAGGAGTCCTAGAATGTATCCTGGAACGACCCGTGCGCGAAACACCGACACACAATTTTGTTCATGTTTCGGTGGGCCCACTAGTGACACGCATTTGTTGCGCCGAGACATGTTGTGAACACTGTGTTTTCTGCACCCGGTAGTGACTAGGAGTCCTAAAATGTGTTCTAGAACGACCCGTGCGAGAAACACCGACACACAATTTTGTTCTTGTTTTGGTGGGCCCACTAGTGACCTGCATTTATTGCGCCGGGACAAGTTGTGGAAACCATGTTTTCCGCACCCGGTAGTGACTAGGAGTCCTACAATGTGTTCGGAACGACCCGTGCGCGAAACACCGACACACAATTTTGTTCATGTTTTGGTGGGCCCACTAGTGACCCACATTTATTGCACCGAGAGAAGTTGTTAAAACCTTGTTTTCCGCACCCGGTGGTGACTAGGAGTCCTAAAATGTATTCTGGAACGACCCGTGCGCGCAACACCGACACACAATTTTGTTCATGTTTCGGTGGGCCCGCTAGTGACACGCATTTGTTGCGCCGGGACATGTTGTGAAAACCATATTTTCTGCACCCGTAGTGACTAGGAGTCCTAAAATGTGGTGCTAGAACGACCCGTGCGCGAAACATCGACGCACAACTTTGTTCATGTTTTGGTGGGCCCACCGGTGACCCGCATTTATTGTGCGGGGACAAGTTATGAAAACCGTGTTTTCTGCACCTGGTAGTGACTAGGAGTCCTAAAATGTGTTCTCGAACGACCCGTGCACGCACAATTTTGTTCATGTTTCGGTGGGCCCACTAGTGACACTCATTTGTTGCGCCGGGACATGTTGCGAAAACCGTATTTTCTGCACCCGGTAGTGACTAGGAGTCCTAAAATGTGGTCCGGAACGACCCGTGCGCGAAACAACGACGCACAACTTTATTCATGTTTTGGTGGGCCCACCGGTGACCCGCATTTATTGTGCCGGGACAAGTTGTGAAAACCGTATTTTCTGCACCTGGTAGTGACTAGGAGTCCTAAAATGTGTTCTCGAACGACCCGTGCGTGCACAATTTTTTCATGTTTCGGTGAGCCCACTAGTGACCCGCATTTATTGCGCCGCGACAAGTTGTGAAAACCGTGTTTTCCGGACCCGTTAGTGACTAGGTGTCCTAAAATGTGTTCTGGAAAGACCCGTGCGCGAAACACGAGCGTACAATTTTTTCAGGTTTGGGTGGGCCCCCTAGTGAACCTCATTTATTGCGCCGGGACAAGTTCGAAAATCGTGTTTTCCGCCCCGGTAGTCACTAGGTGTCCTAAAATGTGTTCCGGACCGACCCGTGCGCGAAACACCGACGCATAACTTTGTTCATGTTCGGGTCCCGCTAGAGACCCGCATTTATTGCGTCGGGACAAGTTGTGAAACCCATGTTTCCCGCACCCATTAGTGACTAGGAGTCCTAAAATGTGTTTGTTGCGCCGAGACATGTTGTGAAAACCGTATTTTCTGCACCCGGTAGTGACTAGGAGTCCTAAAATGTGTTATAGAACGACCCGTGCGAGAAACACCGACACACAATTTTGTTCATGTTTTGGTGGGCCCACTAGTGACCCGCATTTATTGCGCCGGGACAAGTTGTGGAAACCATGTTTTCCGCACCCGGTAGTGACTAGGAGTCCTACAATATGTTCTGGAACGACCCGTGCGCGAAACATCGACACACAACTTTGTTCATGTTTTGGTGGGCCCACCAGTGACCCGCGAGTTATTGTGTCGGGACAAGTTGTGAAAACCGTGTTTTCCGCACTCGGTAGTGACTAGGAGTCCTAAAATGTGCTCTCGAACGACCCGTGCGCGCACAATTTTTTCATGTTTCGAGTGGGGCCACGAGTGACCCGCATTTATTGCGCCGCAACAAGTTATGAAAACCATGTTTTCCTGACCCGTTAGTGACTAGGTGTGTGTTCGGAAAGACCCGTGCGCGAAACACGAGCGTACAATTTTGTTCGAGTTTGGGTGGGTCCACTAGTGAACCGCATTTATTGCGCCGGACAAGTTCCGAAAACCGTGCTTTCCGCCCCGGTAGTCACTAGGAGTCCTAAAATGTGTTCTAGAACGACCCGTGCGCGAAACACCGACACACAATTTTGTTCATGTTTTGGTGGGCCCACTAGTGACCCACATTTATTGCGTCGAGAGAACTTGTTAAAACCTTGTTTTCCGCACCCGGTGGTGACTAGGAGTCCTAGAATGTATTCGGAACGACCCGTGCGCGAAACACCGACACACAATTTTGTTCATGTTTCGGTGGGCCCACTAGTGACACGCATTTGTTGCGCCGGGACATGTTGTGAAAACCATATTTTCTGCACCCGGTAGTGACTAGGAGTCCTAAAATGTGGTGCGGAACGACCCGTGCGCGAAACATCGACGCACAACTTTGTTCATGTTTTGGTGGGCCCTCCGAGTGACCCGCATTTATTGTGTCGGGACAAGTTGTGAAAACCGTGTTTTCTGCACCGGGTAGTGACTAGGAATCCTAAAATGTATTCTTGAACGACCTGTGCACGCACAATTTTGTTCATGTTTCGGTGGGCCCACTAGAGACACGCATTTGTTGCTGCTGGGACATGTTGTGAAAACCGTATTTTCTGCACCCGGTAGTGACTAGGAGTCCTAAAATGTGTTATAGAACGACCCGTGCGAGAAACACCGACACACAATTTTGTTCATGTTTTGGTGGGCCCACTAGTGACCCGCATTTATTGCGCCGGGACAAGTTGTGGAAACCATGTTTTCCGCACCCGGTAGTGACTAGGAGTCCTACAATGTGTTCTGGAACGACCCGTGCGCGAAACACCGACACACAACTTTGTTCATGTTTTGGTGGGCCCACCGAGTGACCCGCATTTATTGTGCCGGGACAAGTTGTGAAAACCGTGTTTTCTGCACCTGGTAGTGACTAGGAGTCCTAAAATGTGTTCTCGAACGGCCCGTGCGCGAAACACCGACGCATAACTTTGTTCATGTTCGAGTTGTCCCGCTAGAGACCCGCATTTATTGCGTCGGGACAAGTTGTGAAAACCAGGTTTCCCGCACCCATTAGTGACTAGGAGTCCTACAATGTGTTATACAACGACCCGTGCGAGAAACACGGACACACAATTTTGTTCATGTTTTGGTGGGCCCACTAGTGACCCGCATTTATTGCGCCGGGACAAGTTGTGGAAACAATGTTTTCCGCACCCGGTAGTGACTAGGAGTCCTACAATGTGTTCCGGAACGACCCGTGCGCGAAACACCGACACAAAATTTTGTTCATGTTTTGGTGGGCCCACTAGTAACCCGCATTTATTGCGTCGAGAGAAGTTGTTAAAACCTTGTTTTCCGCACCCGGTGATGACTAGGAGTCCTAGAATGTATTCGGAACGACCCGTGCGCGAAACACCGACACACAATTTTGTTCATGTTTCGGTCGGCCCACTAGTGACACGCATTTGTTGCGTCGGGACATGTTGTGAAAACCATATTTTCTGCACCCGGTAGTGACTAGGAGTCCTAAAATGTGGTCCGGAACGACCCGTGCGCGAAACATCGACGCACAACTTTGTTCATGTTTTGGTGGGCCCTCAAGTGACCCGCATTTATTGTACCGGGACAAGTTGTGAAAACCGTGTTTTCTGCACCTGGTCGTGACTAGGAGTCCTAAAATGTGTTCTCGAACGACCAGTGCACGCACAATTTTGTTCATGTTTCGGTGGGCCCACTAGTGACACGCATTTGTTGCGCGGGACATGTTGTGAAAACCGTATTTTCTGCACCCGGTAGTTACTAGGAGTCCTAAAATGTGGTCCGGAACGACCCGTGCGCGAAACATCGACGCACAACTTTATTCATGTTTTGGTGGGCCCACCAGTGACCCGCATTTATTGTGCTCGGGACAAGTTGTGAAAACCGTGTTTTCTGCACCTGGTAGTGACTAGGAGTCCTAAAATATGTTCTCGAACGACCCGTGCGCGCACAATTTTTTTCATGTTTCGGTGGGCCCACAAGTGACCCGCATTTATTGCACCGCGACAAGTTGTGAAAACCGTGTTTTTCGGACCCGTTAGTGACTAGGTGTCCTAAAATGTGTTCTGGAAATACCCGTGCGCGAAACACGAGCGTACAATTTTGTTCGAGTTTGGGTGGGCCCACTAGTGAACCTCATTTATTGCGCCGGGACAAGTTCGAAAACCGTGTTTTCCGCCCCGGTAATCACTAGGAGTCCTAAAATGTGTTCGGAACGACCCGTGCGCGAAACACCGACGCATAACTTTGTTCATGTTCGAGTTGTCCCGCTAGAGACCCGCATTTATTGCGTCGGGACAAGTTGTGAAAACCATGTTTCCGCACCCATTAGTGACTAGGAGTCCTAAAATGTGTTTGTTGCACCGAGACATGTTGTGAAAACCGTATTTTCTGCACCCGGTAGTGACTAGGAGTCCTAAAATGTGTTCGGAACGACCCGTACGCGAAACACCGACACACAATTTTGTTCATGTTTTGGTGGGCCAACTAGTGACCCGCATTTATAGCGCCGGGACAAGTTGTGGAAACCGTGTTTTCCACACCCGATGGTGACTAGGAGTCCTAAAATGTGTTCTCGAACGACCCGTGCACGTACAATTTTGTTCATGTTTCGGTGGGCCCACTAGTGACACGCATTTGTTGCGCCGGGACATGTTGTGAAAACCATATTTTCTGCACCCATTAGTGACTAGGAGTCCTAAAATGTGTTTGTTGCGCCGAGACATGTTGTGAAAACCGTATTTTTGCACCCGGTAGTGACTAGGAGTCCTAAAATGTGTTCGGAACGACTCGTACGCGAAACACCGACACACAATTTTGTTCATGTTTTGGTGGGCCAACTAGTGACCCGCATTTATAGCGCCGGGACAAGTTGTGGAAACCGTGTTTTCCACACCCGATAGTGACTAGGAGTCCTACAATGTGTTCGGAACGACCCGTGTGCGAAACACCGACGGACAATTTTGTTCATGTTTTGGTGGGCCCACTAGTTACCCGCATTTGTTGTGCCGAGACAAGTTGTGGAAACCGTGTTTTTCGCACCCGGTACTAACTAGGAGTCCTACAATGTGTTCGGAACGACCCGTGCGTGAAACATCGACTCACAATTTTGTTCATGTTTCGGTGGGCCCACTAGTGACACGCATTTGTTGCACCGAGACAAGTTGTGAAAACCGTATTTTCCGCACCCGGTAGTAACTAGGAGTCCTACAATGTGTTCTGAAACGACCCGTGCGCGAAACATCGACTCACAATTTTGTTCATGTTTCGGTGGGCCCACCAGATGACACGCATTCAATGTGCCGGGACAAGTTGTGAAAACCGTATTTTCTGCACCCGGTAGTGACAAGGAGTCCTAAAATGTGTCCCGTGCACCGAGACATGTTGTGAAAACCCTATTCTCTCGCACCCGGTAGTGACTAGGAGTCCTAAAATGTGTTCGGAACGACCCGCACGCGAAACACCAACACACAATTTTGTTCATGTTTTGGTGGGCCAACTAGTGACCCGCATTTATAGTGCCGGGACAAGTTGTGGAAACCGTGTTTTCCGCACCCGGTAGTGACTAGGAGTCCTACAACGTGTTCGGAACGACCCGTGCGCGAAACACCGACAAACAATTTTGTTCATGTTTTGGTCGGCCCACTAGTTACCCGCATTTATTGCGCCGAGACAAGTTGTGGAAACCGTGTTTTTCGCACCCGGTAGTGACTAGGAGTCGTACAATGTGTTCGGAATGACCCGTGTGTGAAACACCGACTCACAATTTTGTTCATGTTTCGGTGGGCCCACTAGTGACACGCATTTGTTGCGCCGAGACATGTTGTGAAAACCGTATTTTCTGCACCCGGTAGTGACAAGGAGTCCTAAAATGTGTTCGGAACGACCCGTGCGAGAAACACCGACACACAATTTTGTTCGTGTTTTGGTGGGCCCACTAGTGACCCGCATTTATTGCGCCGGGACAAGTTGTGGAAACCGTGTTTTCCGCACCCGGTAGTGACTAGGAGTCCTACAATGTGTTCGGAACGACCCGTGCGCGAAACACCGACAGACAATTTTGTTCATGTTTTGGTGGGCCCACTAGTTACCCGCATTTATTGCGCCGAGACAAGTTGTGGAAACCGTGTTTTCCGCACCCGATAGTGACTAGGAGTCCTACAATGTGTTCGGAACGACCCGTATGCGAAACATCGACGCACAACTTTGTTCATGTTTTGGTGGGCCCACCGGTGACCCGCTTTTATTGTGCGGGGACAAGTTGTGAAAACCGTGTTTTCTGCACCGGTAGTGACTAGGAGTCCTAAAATGTGTTCTCGAACGACCCGTGCACGCACAATTTTGTTCATGTTTCGGTGGGCCCACTAGTGACACGCATTTGTTGCGCCGGGACATGTTGTGAAAACCGTATTTTCTGCACCCGTAGTGACTAGGAGTACTAAAATGTGGTCCGGAACGACCCGTGCGCGAAACAACGACGCACAACTTTATTCATGTTTTGGTGGGCCCACCGGTGACCCGCATTTATTGTGCCGGGACAAGTTGTGAAAACCGTGTTTTCTGCACTGGTAGTGACTAGGAGTCCTAAAATGTGTTCTCGAACAACCCGTGCGTGCACAATTTTTTTCATGTTTCGGTGAGCCCACTAGTGTCCCGCATTTATTGCGCCGCGACAAGTTGTGAAAACCGTGTTTTCCGGACCCGTTAGTGACTAGGTGTCCTAAAATGTGTTCGGAAAGACCCGTGCGCGAAACACGAGCGTACAATTTTTTCAGGTTTGGGTGGGCCCCCTAGTGAACCTCATTTATTGCGCCGGGACAAGTTCCGAAAATCGTGTTTTCCGCCCCGGTAGTCACTAGGAGTCCTAAAATGTGTTCTGGAACGACCCGTGCGCGAAACACCGACGCATAACTTTGTTCATGTTCGAGTGGTCCCGCTAGAGACCCGCATTTATTGCGTCGGGACAAGTCGTGAAAACCATGTTTCCCGCACCCATTAGTGACTAGGAGTCCAAAAATGTGTTTGTTGCACCGAGACATGTTGTGAAAACCGTATTTTCTGCACCCGGTAGTGACTAGGAGTCCTAAAATGTGTTATAGAACGACCCGTGCGAGAAACACCGACACACAATTTTGTTCATGTTTTGGTGGGCACACTAGTGACCCGCATTTATTGCGCCGGGACAAGTTGTGGAAACCATGTTTTCCGCACCCGGTAGTGACTAGGAGTCCTACAATGTGTTCCGGAACGACCCGTGCGCGAAACACCGACACACAATTTTGTTCATGTTTTCGTGGGGCACTAGTGACCCACATTTATTGCGTCGAGAGAAGTTGTTAAAACCTTGTTTTCCGCACCCGGTGGTGACTAGGAGTCCTAGAATGTATTC
Source organism: Chloris gayana (assembly GCA_031894775.1). Taxonomy (NCBI): domain Eukaryota; kingdom Viridiplantae; phylum Streptophyta; class Magnoliopsida; order Poales; family Poaceae; genus Chloris; species Chloris gayana. The sequence goes on along the minus strand of JAUNZO010001222.1, from coordinate 668,531 downwards.
TGGAACGACCCGTGCGCGCAACACCGACACACAATTTTGTTCATGTTTCGGTGGGCCCGCTAGTGACACGCATTTGTTGCGCCGGGACATGTTGTGAAAACCATATTTTCTGCACCCGGTAGTGACTAGGAGTCCTAAAATGTGGTCCGGAACGACCCGTGCGCGAAACATCGACGCACAACTTTGTTCATGTGTTGGTGGGCCCACCAGGTGACCCACATTTATTGTGCGGGGACAAGTTGTGAAAACCGTGTTTTCTGCACCTGGTAGTGACTAGGAGTTCTAAAATTTGTTCTCGAATGACCCGTGCACGCACAATTTTGTTCATGTTTCGGTGGGCCCACTAGTGACACGCATTTGTTGCGCCGGGACATGTTGTGAAAACCGTATTTTCTGCACCCGGTAGTGACTAGGAGTCCTAAAATGTGGTCTGGAACGACCCGTGCGCGAAACAGCGACACACAACTTTATTCATGTTTTGGTGGGCCCACCGGTGACCCGCATTTATTGTGCCGGGACAAGTTGTGAAAACCGTGTTTTCTGCACCTGGTAGTGACTAGGAGTCCTAAAATGTGTTCTCGAACGACCCGTGCGTGCACAATTTTTTCATGTTTCGGTGAGCCCACTAGTGACCCGCATTTATTGCGCCGCGACAAGTTGTGAAAACCGTGTTTTTCGGACCCGTTAGTGACTAGGTGTCCTAAAATGTGTTCTGGAAAGACCCGTGCGCGAAACACGAGCGTACAATTTTTTTCAGGTTTGGGTGGGCCCCCTAGTGAACCTCATTTATTGCGCGGGACAAGTTCTGAAAATCGTGTTTTCCGCCCCGGTAGTCACTAGGAGTCCTAAAATGTGTTCTGGAACGACCCGTGCGCGAAACACCGACGCATAACTTTGTTCATGTTCGAGTGGTCCCGCTAGAGACCCGCATTTATTACGTCGGGACAAGTTGTGAAAACCATGTTTCCCGCACCCATTAGTGACTAGGAGTCCTAAAATGTGTTTGTTGCGCCGAGACATGTTGTGAAAACCGTATTTTCTGCACCCGGTAGTGACTAGGAGTCCTAAAATGTGGTCCGGAACGACCCGTGCGCGAAACATCGACGCACAATTTTGTTCATGTTTTGGGGGCCCACTAGTGACCCGCATTTATTGCGCCGGGACAAGTTGTGGAAACCATGTTTTCCGCACCCGATAGTGACTAGGAGTCCTACAATGTGTTCAGGAACGACCCGTGCGCGAAACACCGACACACAATTTTGTTCATGTTTTGGTGGGCCCACTAGTGACCCACATTTATTACGCCGAGAGAAGTTGTTCAAACCTTCTTTTCCTTACCCGGTGCTGAGTAGGAGTCCTAGAATGTATTCTGGAACGACCCGTGCTCGAAACACCGACACACAATTTTGTTCATGTTTCGGTGGGCTTACTAGTGACACGCACTTGTTGCGCCGGGACATGTTGTGAAAACCATATTTTCTGCACCCGGTAGTGACTAGGAGTCCTAAAATGTGGTGCTGGAACGACCCGTGCGCGAAACATCGACGCACAACTTTGTTCATGTTTGGGTGGGCCCTCCAGGTGACCCGCATTTATTGTGCCGGGACAAGTTGTGAAAACCGTGTTTTCTGCACCGGTAGTGACTAGGAGTCCTAAAATGTGTTCTCGAACGACCCGTGCACGCACAATTTTTTTCATGTTTCGGTGGGCCCACTAGTGACCCGCATTTATTGCGCCACGACATGTTGTGAAAACCGTGTTTTCCGGACCCGTTAGTGACTAAGTGTCCTAAAATGTGTTCGGAAAGACCCGCGTGCGAAACACGAGCGTACAATTTTGTTCGAGTTTGGGTGGGTCCACTAGTGAACCGCATTTATTGCGCCAGGACAAGTTCCGAAACCGTGTTTTCCGCCCCGGTAGTCACTAGGAGTCCTAAAATGTGTTCTGGAACGACCCGTGCGCGAAACACCGACGCATAACTTTGTTCATGTTTGAGTTGTCCCGCTAGAGACCCGCATTTATTGCGTCGGGACAAGTTGTGAAAACCATGTTTCCTGCACCCATTAGTGACTAGGAGTCCTAAAATGTGTTTGTTGCGCCGAGACATGTTGTGAAAACCGTATTTTCTGCACCCGGTAGTCACTAGGAGTCCTAAAATGTGTTCGGAACGACCCGTACGCGAAACACCGACACACAATTTTGTTCATGTTTTGGTGGGCCAACTAGTGACCCGCATTTATAGCGTTGGGACAAGTTGTGGAAACCGTGTTTTCCGCACTCGGTAGTGACTAGGAGTCCTACAATGTGTTCGGAACGACCCGTGCGTGAAACAGCGACGGACAATTTTGTTCATGTTTTGGTGGGCCCACTAGTTACCCGCATTTATTGCGCCGAGACAAGTTGTGGAAACCGTGTTTTTCGCACCCGGTAGTGACTAGGAGTCCTACAATGTATTCTGGAACGACCCGTGCGCGAAAGACCGACACACAATTTTATTCATGTTTCGGTGGGCCCACTAGTGACACGCATTTGTTGCGCCGGGACATGTTGTGAAAACCGTATTTTCTGCACCCGGTAGTGACTAGGAGTCCTAAAATGTGGTGCTGAACGACCCGTGCGCGAAACACCGACGCACAACTTTGTTCACGTCTTGTCGGCCCCACCGGTGACCCGCATTTATTATGCCGAGACAAGTTGTGAAAACTGTGTTTTCTGCACCTGGTAGTGACTAGCAGTCCTAAAATGTGTTCTCGAACGACCCGTGCGCGCACAATTTTTTCATGTTTCGGTGGGCCCACTAGTGACCCGCATTTATTGCGCCGCGACAAGTTGTGAAAACCGTGTTTTCCGGACCCGTTAGTGACTAAGTGTCCTAAAATGTGTTCGGAAAGACCCGTGCGCGAAACACGGGCGTACAATTTTGTTAAGGTTTGGGTGGGTCCACTAGTGAACCGCATTTATTGCGCCGGGACAAGTTCGAAAACCGTGTTTTCCGCCCCGGTAGTCACTAGGAGTCCTAAAATGTGTTCGGAACGACCCGTGCGCGAAACACCGACGCACAACTTTGTTCATGTTCGAGTGGTCCCGCTTGTGACCCGCATTTATTGCGTCGGCACAAGTTGTGAAAACCATGTTTCCCACACCCATTAGTGACTAGGAGTCCTAAAATGTGTTTGTTGCGCCGAGACATGTTGTGAAAACCGTATTCTCTCGCACCCGGTAGTGACTAGGAGTCATAAAATGTGTTTTGGAACGACCCGTACGCGAAACACCGACACACAATTTTGTTCATGTTTTGGTGGGCCAACTGGTGACCCGCATTTATAGCGCCGGGACAAGTTGTGGAAACCGTGTTTTCCACACCCGGTAGTGACTAGGAGTCCTACAATGTGTTCGGAACGACCCGTGCGCGAAACACCGACGAGGCAATTTTGTTCATGTTTTGGTCGGCCCACTAGTTACCCGCATTTATTGCGCCGAGACAAGTTGTGGAAACCGTGTATATCGCACCCGGTAGTGACTAGGAGACGTACAATGTGTTCGGAACGACCCGTGCGTGGAACACCGACTCACAATTTTGTTCATGTTTCGGTGGACCCACTAGTGACACACATTTGTTGCGCCGAGACATGTTGTGAAAACCGTATTTTCCGCACCCGGTAGTGACTAGGAGTCCTAAAATGTGTTCTGGAACGACCCGTGCGAGAAACACCGACAGACAATTTTGTTCATGTTTTGGTGGGCCCACTAGTGACCCGCATTTATTGCGCCGGGACAAGTTGTGGAAACCGTGTTTTCCGCACCCGGTAGTGACTAGGAGTGCTACAATGTATTCTGGAACGACCCGTGCGCGAAACACCGACACACAATTTTGTTCATGTTTTGGTTGGCCCACTAGTGACCCACATTTATTGCGCCGAGAGAAGTTGTTAAAACCTTGTTTTCCGCACCCGGTGGTGACTAGGAGTCCTAGAATGTATTCGGGAACGACCCGTGCGCGAAACACCGACACACAATTTTATTCATGTTTCGGTGCGCCCACTAGTGACACGCATTTGTTGCGCCGGGACATGTTGTGAAAACCATATTTTCTGCACCGGTAGTGACTAGGAGTCCTAAAATGTGGTCCGGAATGACCCGTGCGCGAAACACGGACGCACAACTTTGTTCATGTTTTGGTGGGCCCACCGGTGACCCGCATTTATTGTGCTGGGACAAGTTGTGAAAACTATGTTTTCTGCACCTGGTAGTGACTAGGAGTCCTAATATGTGTTCTCGAACGACCCGTGCGCGCACAATTTTTTCATGTTTCGGTGGGCCCACTAGTGACCCGCATTTATTGCGCCGCGACAAGTTGTGAAAACCGTGTTTTCCGGACCCGTTAGTGACTAGGTGTCCTAAAATGTGTTCGGAAAGACCCGTGCGCGAAACACGAGCGTACAATTTTGTTCGAGTTTGGGTGGGTCCACTAGTGAACCGCATTTATTGCGTCGGACAAGTTCCGAAAACCGTGTTTTTCGCCCCGGTAGTCACTAGGAGTCCTAAAATGTGTTCTGGAACGACCCGTGCGCGAAACACCGACGCACAACTTTGTTCATGTTCGAGTGGTCCCGCTAGTGACCCGGATTTATTGCGTCGGGACAAGTTGTGAAAACCATGTTTCCCGCACCCATTAGTGACTAGGAGTCCTAAAATGTGTTTGTTGCGCCGAGACATGTTGTGAAAACCGTACTTTCTGCACCCGGTAGTGACTAGGAGTCCTAAAATGTGTTCGGAACGACCCGTGCGAGAAACACCGACACACAATTTTGTTCATGTTTTGGTGGGCCCACTAGTGACCCGCATTTATTGCGCCGGGACAAGTTGTGGAAACCGTGTTTTCCGCACCCGGTAGTGACTAGGAGTCCTACAATGTGTTCCGGAACGACCCGTGCGCGAAACACCGACACACAATTTTGTTCATGTTTTGGTGGGCCCACTAGTGACCCACATTTATTGCGCCTAGAGAAGTTGTTAAAACCTTGTTTTCCGCACCCGGTGGTGACTAGGAGTCCTAGAATGTATTCGGAACGACCCGTGCGCGAAACACCGACACACAATTTTGTTCATGTTTCGGTGGGCCCACTAGTGACACGCATTTGTTGCGCCGGGACATGTTGTGAAAACCATATTTTCTGCACCCGGTAGTGACTAGGAGTCCTAAAATGTGGTCCGGAACGACCCGTGCGCGAAACATCGACGCACAACTTTGTTCATGTTTTGGTGGGCCCACCGGTGACCCGCATTTATTGTGCCGGGACAAGTTGTGAAAGCCGTGTTTTCTGCACCTGTTAGTGACTAGGAGTCCTAAAATGTGTTCTCGAACGACCCGTGCACCCACAATTTTGTTCATGTTTCGGTGGGCCCACTAGTGACACACATTTGTTGCGCCGGGACATGTTGTGAAAACTATATTTTCTGCACCCGTAGTGACTAGGAGTCCTAAAATGTGGTCTGGAACGACCCGTGCGCGAAACATCGACGCACAACTTTGTTCATGTTTTGGTGGGCCCACCGGTGACCCGCATTTATTGTGCTTGGGACAAGTTGTGAAAACCGTGTTTTCTGCACTCGCTAGTGACTAGGAGTCCTAAAATGTGTTCTCGAACGACCCGTGCGCGCACAATTTTGTTCATGTTTCGGTGGGCCCACTAGTGACCCGCATTTATTGCGCCGGGACAAGTTGTGGAAACCGTGTTTTCCGCACCCGGTAGTGACTAGGAGTCCTACAATGTGTTCTGGAACGACCCGTGCGCGAAACACCGACACACAATTTTGTTCATGTTTTGGTGGGCCCACTAGTGACCCACATTTATTGCGCCGAGAGAAGTTGTTAAAACCTTGTTTTCCACACCCGGTGGTGACTAGGAGTCCTAGAATGTATTCTGGAACGACCCATGCGCGAAACACCGACACACAATTTTATTCATGTTTCGGTAGGCCCACTAGTTACCGAGCATTTATTGCGTCGAGACAAGTTGTGGAAACCGTGTTTTTCCCACCCGGTAGTGACTAGGAGTCCTACAATGTGTTCTGGAACGACCCGTGCGTGAAACACCGACTCACAATTTTGTTCATGTTTCGGTGGGCCCACTAGTGACACGCATTTGTTGCGCCGAGACATGTTGTGAAAACCGTATTTTCCGCACCCGGTAGTGACTAGGAGTCCTACAATGTGTTCGGAACGACCCGTGCGTGAAACATCGATTCACAATTTTGTTCATGTTTCGGTGGGCCCACTAGTGACACGCATTTGTTGCGCCGAGACATGTTGTGAAAACCGTGTTTTCTGCACCCGTAGTGACTAGGAGTCCTAAAATGTGTTCTAGAACGACCCGTGTGCGAAACACCGACACACAATTTTGTTCATGTTTCGGTGGGCCCACTAGTGACACGCATTTGTTGCGCCGGGACAAGTTGTGAAAACCGTGTTTTCTGCACCTGCTAGTGACTAGGAGTCCTAAAATGTGTTCTCGAACGACCCGTGCGCGCACAATTTTGTTCATGTTTCGGTGGGCCCACTAGTGACCCGCATTTATTGCGCCACGACAAGTTGTGAAAACCGTCTTTTCCGGATCCGTTAGTGACTAGGTGTTCTAAAATGTGTTCGGACGGACTCGTGCGCGAAACACGAGCGTACAATTTTGTTCGAGTTTGGGTGGGCCCACTAGTGAACCGCATTTATTGCGCGGGAGAAGTTCGAAAACCGTGTTTTCCGCCCCGGTAGTCACTAGGAGTCCTAAAATGTGTTCGGAACGACCCGTGTGCGAAACACCGTCGCACAATTTTGTTCATGTTTTGGTGGGCCCACTAGTTACCCGCATTTATTGCGTCGAGACAAGTTGTGGAAGCCGTGTTTTCCGCACCCGGTAGTGACTAGGAGTCCTACAATGAGTTCGGAACGACCCGTGCGTGAAACACCGACTCACAATTTTGTTCATGTTTCGGTGGGCCCACTAGTGACACGCATTTGTTGCGCCGAGACATGTTGTGAAAACCGTATTTTCTGCACCCGGTAGTGACTAGAAGTCCCTAAATGTGTTCGGAACGACCCGTGCGAGAAACACCGACACACAATTTTGTTCATGTTTTGGTGGGCCCACTAGTGACCTGCATTTATTGCGCCGGGACAAGTTGTGGAAACCGTGTTTTCCGCACCCGGTAGTGACTAGGAGTCCTACAATGCGTTCCGGAACGACCCGTTCGCGAAACACCGACACACAATTTTGTTCATGTTTTGATGGGCCCACTAGTGACGCACATTTATTGCGCCGAGAGAAGTTGTTAAAACCTTGTTTTCCGCACCCGGTGGTGACTAGGAGTCCTAGAATGTATTCGGAAGGACCCGTGCGCGAAACACCGACACACAATTTTGTTCGGGTTTCGGTGGGCCCACTAGTGACCCGCATTTATTGTGTCGGGACAAGTTGAGAAAACCGTGTTTTCTGCACCGGTAGTGACTAGGAGTCCTAAAATGTGTTCTCGAACGACCCGTGCGCGCACAATTTTGTTCATGTTTGGGTGGGCCCACTAGTGACCCGCATTTATTGCGCCGCGACAACTTGTGAAAACCGTGTTTTCCGGACCCGTTAGTGACTAGGTGTCCTAAAATGTGTTCGGAAAGACCCGTGCGCGAAACACGAGCGTACAATTTTGTTCGAGTTTCGGTGGGCCCACTAGTGAAATGCATTTATTGCGCGGGACAAGTTCCGAAAACCGTGTTTTCCGCCCCGGTTGTCACTAGGAGTTCTAAAATGTGTTCGGAACGACCCGTGCGAGAAACACCGACACACAATTTTGTTCATGTTTTGGTGGGCCCACTAGTGACCTGCATTTATTGCGCCGGGACAAGTTGTGGAAATCGTGTTTTCCGCACCCGGTAGTGACTAGGAGTCCTACAATGTGTTCGGAACGACCCGTGCGCGAAACACCGACACACAATTTTGTTCATGTTTTGGTGGGCCCACTAGTGACCCACATTTATTGCGCCTAGAGAAGTTGTTAAAACCTTGTTTTCCGCACCCGGTGGTGACTAGGAGTCCTAGAATGTATTCGGAACGACCCGTGCGCGAAACACCGACACACAATTTTGTTCATGTTTCGGTGGGCCCACTAGTGACACGCATTAGTTGCGCCGGGACATGTTGTGAAAACCATATTTTCTGCACCCGGTAGTGACTAGGAGTACTAAAATGTGGTCCGGAATGACCCGTGCGTGAAACACCGACGTACAACTTTGTTCATGTTTTGGTGGGCCCACCGGTGACCCGCAATTATTGTGCCGGGACAAGTTGTGAAAACCGTGTTTTCTGCACCTGGTAGTGACGAGGAGTCCTAAAATGTGTTCTCAAACGACCCGTGCGCGCACAATTTTGTTCATGTTTCGGTGGGCCCACTAGTGACCCGCATTTATTGCGTCGGGACAAGTTGTGAAAACCATGTTTTCCGCACTGGTAGTGACCAGGTGTCCTAGAATGTGTTCGGAACGACCCGTGCGCGAAACACCGACACACAATTTTGTTCGGGTTTGGGTGGGCCCACTTGTGAACCGCATTTATTGCGCTCGGACAAGTTCGAAAACCGTGTTTTCCGCCCCGGTAGTGACTAGGAGTCCTAACATGTGTTCCGCAACGACCCGTGCGCGAAACACCGACGCACAACTTTGTTCATGTTCGAGTGGTCCTGCTAGTGACCCGCATTTATTGCGTCGGGACAAGTTGTGAAAACCATGTTTCCAAGCACCCATTAGTGACTAGGAGTCCTAAAATGTGTTTGTTGCGCCGAGACATGTTGTGAAAACCGTATTTTCTGCACCTGGTAGTGACTAGGAGTCCTAATGTGTTCGGAACGACCCGTGCGCGAAAAACCGACACACAATTTTATTCATGTTTTGATAGGCCCACTAGTGATCCACATTTATTGCGCCGAGAGAAGTTATTAAAACCGGGTTTTCCGCACCCGGTGGTGACTAGGAGTCCTAGAATGTGTTATGGAACGACCCGTGCGCGAAACACCGACACACAATTTTGTTCATGTTTCGGTGGGCCCACTAGGGACACGCATTTGTTGCGCCGGGACATGTTGTGAAAACCATATTTTTTGCACCCGGTAGTGACTAGGAGTCCTAAAATGTGGTCCGGAACGACCCGTGCGCGAAACACCGACGCACAACTTTGTTGATGTTCGAGTGGTCCCGTTAGTGACCCGCATTTATTGCGGCGAGACAAGTTTTGAAAACCGTGTTTTCCGCCCCCGGTAGTCACTAGGAGTCCTAGAATGTGTTCGGAACGACCCGTGCGCGAAACAGCGACGCACAACTTTGTTCATGTTCGGGTGGGCCCACTAGTGACCCGCAATTATGGCGCCGGGACAAGTTGTGAAAACCGTGTGTTCCGCACCCGGTAGTGATGAGGACATCAACGACGTACATACGACGACGAACGACGACGAACGAACGACGACGAACGACGACGCCCCACTCCAAGCCGGTGCGCCTCCCCAAGCCGCGCCCCTCTAGTGGGCCGTCAAGATGGAAGCCCTATCATCAAGACGACGTATTCCGGTCCGATTACTCGGGCCCGTGCAAGAGAATTGAGCTTCGTCATACTGTTAAAGAACTTTGGGCCGAAGACTAGAGGATGGGCCAACAAGAGGCCCATATGGGAGACTAGGGTTGGGCACGGCCGCGCTACGGCACCCACGGGTACCGTTCACGCGCCGCCCCCTCCCCCTATTTAGATAGAGACTCTCTTTTATTTCGGACTTGAGTTTTGTTTTAGTATTAGCCTAGCTATACATTCCGTCCCTTCGACGTTGAATTCGAACTCCACCTTCGTGCAATACATCGGATTGCTCGCCTCTTATTCTTGCTTGTTCTTCGATTGCTTGCAAGGATTGATCCTCGTGATCGGGTTGAATTTGTTTAACCGCGGGTTCAATAACCATCGGAAGTTGGTTCAGCGATTGCATTGGCGCTTCGGGCTTGCTCGTCGTAGTCGGATCGTGAGGGTCAACGTCCACCAATCGAAATTATCTACACTCACCGAAAGATCGGGCACTCTACACCTATCAAGTGGTATCAGATTTCCAGTGTTTCTCGGTGAGTTTATCCAAGCCACATAAACCAAAAACTACAAAAAAATTGACCCCGATACGGTTTTGAGCCTTGCACTTTCGTTCAATAATTTGCGTTGTTGAGTTTTTGTGCTTTCGCTTTGATCGTTGCTGGTACATCGTGTTTTCATCGTCTTCCGCCGCCGCTCATCCCACATCCGTTCCGCCGCATCTGATTTTTGCCGCCGTTTTTCTTGTTTCGCTAGGTCACGCCGCCTTTTGGGTTATCATCCATCTAGTCGCACGCCCTAGAGTCTTGGCCGATTTCATCTTTCCGTCGGCCGATTCTCGTTTTCCACACCGGTCCGGGTCGGTTTTCCCTACCGCCGTGTTTGCTGCATCGAGATCGGTTTGTTAGGACTCGTCGCCACACCTTTTCCATCCGACTCGTCCGTCTCAAGTCCTACTCGGTCGCGTGCCTTCGTCCGGTCGTTCGCCTCGCCGAGTCCTTTTCTCGTTTCACCACCTCGTGTTTGTTCGGCTCGGTTCCGTGTGCCGCCGTTTCGTTTTGGTTTCGCCACCTAGTTCCACGGAAACCCCAAGTCACAACCACGCCGCCGCAACCTTACTCTAGAGAGAGAGAGAGAGAGAGAAAAAGTGTGTGTGGTGACTTGGTCCTTTTGTTCCTCTTGTTCATATAATCCGTTTTTGAAGTTCGCCCCGTGAAAAAAAAAAAAAAAAAAAAAAAAAACTGAAAAAAAGGGAAAACAGAAACAAAAAAAAAAAAAAAAAAAAAACAACAATTGAAAACTAAAAAGGGGTGAGCCGAGGTTCCAAGAGTCGCCACACTCCTTTTCGTTTCAGCCTCGTCGGTTCCTTTGCGTGGTACTCTCCTTTCTTGTTTTCCTTCGTCGACCTTTGTTTTCTCCTCTTTCTTTTCACTTCACCTTTTCGTCTACACTTGTGCCGGCAGCGAGTCTGTTTGCGTTTAGCACTTTTATTCAGCTTTGCAATTATTGTTTGAATTGTGCTAACCCTTGAATTGAGTGCAGCCTCCTAGCTCCACAAATTATCTACTACGAGCAGTACCGTTCCCGAGCAATCGCTCCTCCAATCTTCCACCGGTTTTACCCGTGGTTGCAGTTCACACTTGCGTGCTTGGTAAGAACGAGTACGAGTTTGATAACAGCTTTCCGATTGAGCTTTTTCATCCTCCATTAACCTCTCGTCGTAGGCTCTTTTTGTGGTTGTTTTGTTTTTGCTGGTGTTTCGATGACAGAACGGACTCGAAGTCGGAGGCGCCCTCCATCCAGGATGTCCAGGTGCAGGTTGATGGCCTCACGAATGACATGAAGCCGATGCACGAGCGACTTGATTCGACGATCCGATCGTCGAATGCACGTTTTGATCAGCTCGACCTCGCCGATGCGGCTGCCCACACTACACTCGAGACGATTTTGACACGTCTTGAGACCATGACGACGCAGCTTAGGACAGCTGACGACGCAGCTCGCGGAGTTACGGACTACACGTGACTACGGCGCCGACACCGAGCAGGACGACGACAATCGTCGCGGTCGTGCTCGTAGGGTACGTATTCCTCCTAATGATTCCTTTGCCGAATTAAATTTAAGATTCCTACTTTTAATGGCAAATATGATCCTGCTGCTTATCTTGATTGGGAATTAGAAGTTGAACAAAAGTTTGCATGCCATGATATTCCCGCTAATTTACAAGTTAAGGCTGCTATTAGTGAGTTTATCGAGTTTGCTTTAATTTGGTGGCGTGAGTATACACAAAAATATCCCGATAATATTCCAGCCACTTGGGCAGAGTTAAAAACAGCCATGCGTCACCGTTTTGTTCCATCATATTTTGCTAGAGATTTGCTTAATCAAATGCAGCGTTTTCAACAAGGTTCGCTTTCCGTAGAGGATTATTATCAAGCTTTGCAAAAGGGTATGATTCGCTGTGGTTTAGTTGAACAGGAGGATGCTGCTATGGCTCGTTTTAGGGGTGGGTTAAATCGTGAAATTCAGGACATTCTTGATTATAAGGATTACAATGATATGACCACCTTATTTGAATATGCTTGTAAAGCTGAACGTGAAGTGCAGGGACGACGATCTTCGTCAAGAACTAACACTTTTGCAGGGTCCAAGACGCACACTTCAGCCCCACGGTCGGCGCCTCCTTCTTCCACATCGCGCGACCACACGTCGTCGACCACGGTGCCATCCACAACAGCGCGCGACCACTCTTCGTCGTCCAAGTCTAGCGCGCCGCCGGCAAAGCCTGCCTCGACCACGCCTTCTTCGTCGTCCGGACGAGCTCGTGACATTCGGTGTCACCGCTGCAAAGGGTTTGGCCATGTTTTTCGTGATTGTCCAAATAAGCGAACAATGCTGATTCGTGATGATGGTGAGTATTCTTCCGCTAGTGATTCCGAAGATGTTCCACATTCTCTTGTTGCTAACCATGCGGATAATGCGGAGCTTCATGTCGACTCTAGTGCCGCCGACGTGTATGCAAATCTTGTTGTGCAGCGTGTTCTTAGTACACAGGTCGTTCGGGATGAGAAGAACCAGCGCCACAACATTTTTCATATCAAAGGCGTTGTGCAAGAAAGAGCGATTCGCATAATCATTGACGGTGGCAGCTTGCAACAATTTGGCTAGTCTAACATTGGTGGAGCAGTTGGCCTTGCCAACAAGGAAGCATCCACATCCCTATCACGTTCGGTGGCTGAATGATGGCGGTAAAATAAAGGTAACGCGCTCGGTACGTGTTCCTTTCTCTCTTGGTGCCTATTCTGATTTTGTGGATTGTGATGTTGTTCCAATGGAAGCATGCTCTTTGTTGCTTGGTCGTCCTTGGCAATATGATGTTGATAGTCTTCACCATGGTCGTTCCAATTATTATTCTTTCATGTTTAAGGGTCAGAAAATTGTTATTCATCCTATGACACCCGAACAAGTTTTAAAAGATGATATGGCTAGAGCGGCAAAAGCTGCAAAATTGCTTAAATCACCTCCTATTGCACCTGTTCAACCTCGAGATTAAATTGAGTAATCCTATCTTGCTTGCTACACGTGCTGATTTTGATGAGTTACATGATGCTAATCTGCCTTGCTATGCGCTTGTTTGCTCTCGTATGCTTGTTTCACTAGATGAGGCGCCTATGTTGCATATTCCTCCTGCTGTTGCTAACCTTTTGCAGGACTATAAAGATGTGTTTCCCGCTGAATTGCCACCAGGACTTCCTCCAATTCGTGGCATAGAACATCAAATTGATCTCATTCCAGGCGCACAGCTCCCTAATCGCGCTCCGTACCGTACGAATCCCGAAGAGACGAAAGAAATTCAGCGTCAAGTGCAAGCATTGCTTGACAAAGGTTACATTCGTGAGTCTCTTAGTCCTTGTTCGGTTCCTGTTTTGCTTGTCCCTAAAAAGGATGGTTCATGGCGTATGTGTGTAGATTGTCGCGCAATTAACAATATTACAATTCGTTATCGATATCCTATACCACGCCTTGATGATATGCTTGATGAACTTAGTGGTGCCACAATTTTCTCTAAGGTTGATTTGCGTAGTGGTTACCATCAGATTAGAATGAAATTAGGAGATGAATGGAAAACGGCTTTTAAAACTAAATTTGGCTTGTATGAATGGTTGGTTATGCCGTTTGGTTTGTCTAATGCTCCTAGCACTTTCATGCGCTTAATGAATGAAGTTCTTAGACCTTTCATTGGAATCTTTGTTGTTGTCTACTTTGATGATATTCTTATATACAGCAAATCCATGAATGAGCATTTAGATCACTTGCGTGCTGTTTTTGATGCTTTGCGTGCTGCTCACTTGTTTGGTAACATGGAAAAATGCACTTTTTGCACGCAACGTGTTTCGTTTCTTGGATATGTTGTCACTTCGCAGGGAATTGAGGTAGATGGCAACAAGGTGGACGCCATACAAAGTTGGCCTCAACCGACGACGGTTACACGGGTTCGCAGTTTTCTTGGTCTTGCAGGTTTCTATCGTCGTTTTGTGAAGGATTTTAGCACCATCGCTGCACCGTTGCACGAGTTGACCAAGAAGGGTGCGCCATTTGAGTGGGGTGCACCACAAGAATTTGCCTTCACCACTTTAAAGGAACGGTTAACCCATGCTCCTCTCTTGCAATTGCCTAATTTTGATAAAGTGTTTGAATTGGAATGTGATGCTAGTGGAATTGGTTTGGGTGCTGTTTTGTTGCAAGATCATAAACCCATTGCTTATTTTAGTGAGAAGTTAAGTGGTGCTGCTCTTAAATATTCCACTTATGATAAAGAACTTTATGCTTTAGTGAGAACTTTGCAAACATGGCAGCATTATTTATGGCCTCGCGAGTTTATTATTCATTCTGATCATGAGGCTTTGAAACATATTAGAACCCAAACTAATCTGAACCGTCGTCATGCTAAATGGGTTGAATTCATTGAATCTTTTCCGTACATCATTAAACATAAAAACGGGAAGGAAAATGTGATTGCTGATGCTTTGTCTCGTCGTTATACGATGCTGTCCCAACTAGACTTTAAAATTTTTGGTTTGCAAGCTTTGAAAGATCAATATGTGAATGATGCTGATTTTCATGATATTATGGTGCATTGTAAGGATGGCAAACCTTGGGGCAAATTTCATATGCAGGATGGGTTCCTGTTTCGTGCTAACAAGCTGTGTATTCCAGCTTGGTTCGGTTCGTCTTTTGTTGTTGCAGGAGGCGCATGGAGGTGGTCTTATGGGTCACTTTGGCGTTTTCAAGACACATGAGGTGTTGGCTGACCACTTCTTTTGGCCACGGATGCGCCGTGATGTTGAGCGCCTTGTTGCACGCCGTACTACATGTCGAAGGCTAAGTCTCGTTTGGGTAATCATGGTTTGTATATGCCCTTGCCGGCCCCTCTTCTCCTTGGCATGATATTTCGATGGATTTTGTTTTGGGATTGCCTAGAACTAAGAAGGGGAGGGACAGTATTTTTGTGGTTGTTGATCGCTTCTCTAAAATGGCTCACTTTATACCATGTCATAAAACCGATGATGCCTCCAATATTGCTGCATTGTTCTTTAGCGAGATTGTTAGATTGCATGGAATTCCTAAAACAATTGTCTCCGATCGTGATGCTAAGTTTCTTAGTCATTTTTGGCGTTCTCTTTGGAATAAACTAGGAACTAAGCTGCTGTTTAGTACTACTTGTCATCCTCAAACCGATGGGCAAACCGAGGTAGTAAATAGAACTTTGTCTGCTATGCTTAGAGCTGTTCTTGATAAAAATTTGAGACGTTGGGAAGATTGTTTACCTCATGTTGAATTTGCTTATAATCGTGCTACACATTCTACCACCAAGATGTGTCCTTTTGAGGTTGTTTATGGCTATGTTCCTAGGGCACCTATTGATTTGTTTGCTATTGATGCTGAAGATGAACCAAATGTTGATGCTCTTGCTCATATTGATCACATGAAACAATTGCATGAAGAAACCCAACAGAACATTGCTGTTGCTAATAAAAAGTATCAAGTTGCTGGTAGTAAAGGTCGAAAACATGTTTCTTTTGAACCTCGGTGATTTGGTTTGGTTGCACTTGCGTAAAGATAGATTTCCAACTTTGCGTCGTTCTAAATTGATGCCTCGTGCTGCTGGTCCTTTTAAAGTGCTAACCAAGATTAACGATAATGCTTATGTTCTTGACTTGCCCATGGAGTTTGGTGTTTCCACGAGTTTTAATGTTGCAGATTTGAAACCATACTTGGGCGAGGATGATGAGTTGCCGTCGAGGACGACTTCACTTCAAGAAGGGGAGGATGATGAGGACATCAACGACGTACATACGACGACGAACGACGACGAACGAACGACGACGAACGACGACGCCCCACTCCAAGCCGGTGCGCCTCCCCAAGCCGCGCCCCTCTAGTGGGCCGTCAAGATGGAAGCCCTATCATCAAGACGACGTATTCCGGTCCGATTACTCGGGCCCGTGCAAGAGAATTGAGCTTCGTCATACCGTTAAAGAACTTTGGGCCGGAAGACTAGAGGATGGGCCAACAAGAGGCCCATATGGGAGACTAGGGTTGGGCACCGGCCGCGCTACAGCACCCACGGGTACCGTTCACGCGCCGCCCCCTCCCCCTATTTAGATAGAGACTCTCTTTTATTTCGGACTTGAGTTTTGTTTTAGTATTAGCCTAGCTATACATTCCGTCCCTTCGACGTTGAATTCGTAACTCCACCTTCGTGCAATACATCGATTGCTCGCCTCTTATTCTTGCTTGTTCTTCGATTGCTTGCAAGGATTGATCCTCGTGATCAGGTTGAATTTGTTTAACCGCAGGTTCAATAACCATCGGAAGTTGGTTCAGCGATTGCATTGGCGCTTCGGGCTTGCTCGTCGTAGTCGGATCGTGAGGGTCAACGTCCACCAATCGAAATTATCTACACTCACCGAAAGATCGGGCACTCTACACCTATCGGGTAGTGACTAGGAGTCCTAGAATGTGTTCGGAACGACCCGTGCGCGAAACACCGACACACAATTTTGTTCAAGTTTCGGTGGGCCCACTAGTGACACGCATTTGTTGCGCCGGGACAAGTTGTTAAAACCATGTTTCCCCCACCCATTGGTGACCAGGAGTCCTAAAATGTGTTTGTTGCGCCGAGACATGTTGTGAAAACCGTATTTTCTGCACCCGGTAGTGACTAGGAGTCCTAAAATGTGTTCGGAACGACCCGTACGCGAAACACCGACACACAATTTTGTTCATGTTTTGGTGGGCCAACTAGTGACCCGCATTTATTGCGCCGGGACAAGTTGTGGAAACCGTGTTTTCCGCACCCGGTAGTGACTAGGAGTCCTATAACGTGTTCTGGAACGACCCGTGCGCGAAACACCGACACACAATTTTGTTCATGTTTTGGTGGGCCCACTAGTGACCCACATTTATTGCGTCGAGAGAAGTTGTTAAAACCGTATTTTCCGCAGCCGGTGGTGACTAGGAGTCCTAGAATGTGTTCCGGAACGACCCGTGCGCGAAACACCGACACACAATTTTGTTCATGTTTCGGTGGGCCCACTAGTGACACGCATTTGTTGCGCCGAGACATGTTGTGAAAACCGTATTTTCTGCACCCGGTAGTGACTAGGAGTCCTACAATGTGTTCGGAACGACCTGTGCGTGAAACATCGACTCACAATTTTGTTCATGTTTCGGTGGGCCCACTAGTGACACGCATTTGTTGCGCCGAGACATGTTGTGAAAACCGTGTTTTCTGCACCCGGTAGTGACTAGGAGTCCTAAAATGTGTTCTAGAACGACCCGTGCGCGAAACACCGACACACAATTTTGTTCATGTTTCGTGGGCCCACTAGTGACACGCATTTGTTGCGCCGGGACGTGTTGTGAAAACCATATTTTCTGCACCCGGTAGTGACTAGGAGTCCTAAAATCTGGTCCGGAACGACCCGTGCGCAAAACATCGACGCACAACTTTGTTCATGTTTTGGTGGGCCCACCAGTGACCCGCATTTTTTGTGCCGTGACAAGTTGTGAAAATCGTGTTTTCTGCACCTGCTAGTAACAAGGAGTCCTAAAATGTGTTCTCGAACAACCCTTGCGCGCACAATTTTGTTCATGTTTCGGTGGGCCCACTAGTGACCCGCATTTATTGCGCCGCGACAAGTTGTGAAAACCGTCTTTTTCGGATCCGTTAGTGACTAGGTGTTCTAAAATGTGTTCTAGACAGACCCGTGTGCGAAACCCGAGCGTACAATTTTGTTCTGGTTTGGGTGGGCCCACTAGTGAACCGCATTTATTGCGCGGGAGAAGTTCGAAAACCGTGTTTTCCGCCCCGGTAGTCACTAGGAGTCCTAAAATGTGTTCTGGAACGACCCGTGCGCGAAACACCGACGCACAACTTTGTTCATGTTCGAGTGGTCCAGCTAGTGACACGCATTTATTACGTCGGGACAAGTTGTGAAAACCATGTTTTCCGCACCCATTAGAGACTAGGAGTCCTAAAATGTGTTTGTTGCGCCGAGACATGTTGTGAAAACCGTATTTTCTGCACCCGGTAGTGACTAGGAGTCATAAAATGTGTTCGGAACGACCCGTGCGAGAAACACCGACACACAATTTTGTTCCTGTTTTGGTGGGCCCACTAGTGACCCGCATTTATTGCGCCGGGACAAGTTGTTGAAACCGTGTTTTCCGCACCCGGTAGTGACTAGGAGTCCTACAATGTGTTCGGAACGACCCGTGCGCGAAACACCGACGGACAATTTTGTTCATGTTTTGGTGGGCCCACTAGTTACCCGCATTTATTGCGCCGAGACAAGTTGTGGAAGCCGTGTTTTCCGCACCCGGTAGTGACTAGGAGTCCTACAATGAGTTCCGGAACGACCCGTGCGTGAAACACCGACTCACAATTTTGTTCATGTTTCGATGGGCCCACTAGTGACACGCATTTGTTGCGCCGAGACATGTTGTGAAAACCGTATTTTCTGCACTCGGTAGTGACTAGAAGTCCCTAAATGTGTTCGGAACGATCCGTGCGAGAAACACCGACACACAATTTTGTTCATGTTTTGGTGGGCCCACTAGTGACCTGCATTTATTGCGCGGGACAAGTTGTGGAAACCGTGTTTTCCGCACCCAGTAGTGACTAGGAGTCCTACAATGCGTTCGGAACGACCCGTGCGCGAAACACCGACACACAATTTTGTTCATGTTTTGGTGGGCCCACTAGTGACGCACATTTATTGCGCCGAGAGAAGTTGTTAAAACCTTGTTTTCCGCACCCGGTGGTGACTAGGAGTGCTAGAATGTATTCTGGAATGACCCGTGCGCGAAACACCGACACACAATTTTGTTCATTTTTCGGTGGGCCCACTAGTGACCCGCATTTATTGTGCCGGGACAAGTTGTGAACACCGTGTTTTCTGCACCTGGTAGTGACTAGGAGTCCTAAAATGTGTTCTCGAACGACCCGTGCGCGCACAATTTTGTTCATGTTTCGGTGGGCCCACTAGTGACCCGCATTTATTGCGCCGCGACAACTTGTGAAAACCGTGTTTTCCGGACCCGTTAGTGACTAGGTGTCCTAAAATGTGTTCTGGAAAGACCCGTGCGCGAAACACGAGCATACAATTATTTTCGAGTTTCGGTGGGCCCACTAGTGAAATGCATTTATTGCGCGGGACAAGTTCGAAAACCGTGTTTTTCGCCCCGGTTGTCACTAGGAGTTCTAAAATGTGTTCGGAACGACCCGTGCGAGAAACACCGACACACAATTTTGTTCATGTTTTGGTGAGCCCACTAGTGACCTGCATTTATTGCGCGGGACAAGTTGTGGAAACCGTGTTTTCCGCACCCGATAGTGACTAGGAGTCCTACAATGTGTTCGGAACGACCCGTGCGCGAAACACCGACACACAATTTTGTTAATGTTTTGGTGGGCCCACTAGTGACCCACATTTATTGCGCCGAGAGAAGTTGTTAAAACCTTGTTTTCCGCACCCGGTGGTGACTAGGAGTCCTAGAATGTATTCTGGAACGACCCATGCGCGAAACACCGACACACAATTTTGTTCATGTTTCGGTGGGCCCACTAGTGACACGCATTAGTTGCGCCGGGACATGTTGTGAAAACCATATTTTCTGCACCCGGTAGTGACTAGGAGTACTAAAATGTGGTCCGGAATGACCCGTGCGTGAAACACCGACGCACAACTTTGTTCATGTTTTGGTGGGCCCACCGGTGACCCGCAATTATTGTGCCGGGACAAGTTGTGAAAACCGTGTTTTCTGCACCTGGTAGTGACTAGGAGTCCTATAATGTGTTCTCGAACGACCCGTGCGCGCACAATTTTGTTCATGTTTCGGTGGGCCCACTAGTGACCCGCATTTATTGCGTCGGGACAAGTTGTGAAAACCATGTTTTCCGCACTGGTAGTGACTAGGTGTCCTAGAATGTGTTCGGAACGACCCGTGCGCGAAACACCGACACACAATTTTGTTCGGGTTTGGGTGGGCCCACTAGTGAACCGCATTTATTGCGCTCGAACAAGTTCTAAAAACCGTGTTTTCCGCCCCGGTAGTGACTAGGAGTCCTAACATGTGTTCTGCAACGACCCGTGCGCGAAACACCGACGCACGACTTTGTTCATGTTCGAGTGGTCCTGCTAGTGACCCGCATTTATTGCGTCGGGACAAGTTGTGAAAACGATGTTTCCCGCACCCATTAGTGACTAGGAGTCCTAAAATGTGTTTGTTGCGCCGAGACATGTTGTGAAAACCGTATTTTCTGCACCTGGTAGTGACTAGGAGTCCTAATGTGTTCGGAACGACCCGTGCGCGAAAACCGACACACAATTTTATTCATGTTTTGATAGGCCCACTAGTGACCCACATTTATTGCGCCGAGAGAAGTTATTAAAACCGGGTTTTCCGCACCAGGTGGTCACTAGGAGTCCTAGAATGTGTTATGGAACGACCCGTGCGCGAAACACCGACACACAATTTTGTTCATGTTTCGGTGGGCCCACTAGTGACACGCATTTGTTGCGCCGGGACATGTTGTGAAAACCATATTTTTGCACCCGGTAGTGACTAGGAGTCCTAAAATGTGGTCCGGAACGACCCGTGCGCGAAACACCGACGCCCAACATTGTTGATGTTCGAGTGGTCCCGTTAGTGACCCGCATTTATTGCGGCGAGACAAGTTTTGAAAACCGTGTTTTCCACCCCGGTAGTCACTAGGAGTCCTAGAATGAGTTCTGGAACGACCCGTGCGCGAAACACCGACGCACAACTTTGTTCATGTTCGGGTGGGCCCACTAGTGACCCGCAATTATGGCGCCAGGACAAGTTGTGAAAACTGTGTGTTCCGCACCCGGTAGTGACTAGGAGTCCAAGAATGTGTTCGGAACGACCCGTGCACGAAACACCGACACACAATTTTGTTCATGTTTCGGTGGGCCCACTAGTGACACGCATTTGTTGCGCCGGGACAAGTTGTGAAAACCATGTTTCCCTCACCCATTAGTGACTAGGAGTCCTAAAATGTGTTTGTTGCGCCGGACAAGTTGTGGAAACCGTGCTTTCCGCACCCGGTAGTGACTAGGAGTCCTACAACGTGTTCTGGAACGACCCGTGCGCGAAACACCGACACACAATTTTGTTCATGTTTTGGTGGGCCCACTAGTGACCCTTATTTATTGCGCCGAGAGAAGTTGTTAAAACCGTGTTTTCCGCACCCGGTGGTGACTAGGAGTCCTAGAATGTGTTCTTGAACGACCCGTGCGCGAAACACCGACACACAATTTTGTTCATGGTTCGGTGGGCCCACTAGTGCCACGCATTTGTTGCGCCGGGACATGTTGTGAAAACCATATTTTCTGCACCCGTGATCGACCAGGAGTCCTAAAATGTTGTCCGGAACGACCCGTGCGCGAAACACCGACGCACAACGTTGTTGATGTTCGAGTGGTCCCGTTAGTGACCTGCATTTATTGCGGCGAGACAAGTATTGAAAACTGTGTTTCCCGCACCCGTTAGTGACTAGGAGGCCTAAATGTGTTATGGAACGACCCGTGCGCGAAACACCGACACACAATTTTGTTCATGCTTTGGTGGGCCCACTAGTGACCCGCATTTATTGCGCCGGGACAAGTTGTGAAAACCGTGTTTTCCGCACTCGGTAGTGACTAGGTGTCCTAGAATGTGTTCTGGAACGACCCGTGCGCGAAACACCAACGTACAATTTTGTTCAGGTTTGGGTGGGCCCACTAGTGAACCGCATTTATTGAGCCGGGACAAGTTCGAAAACCGTGTTTTCCGCCCACGGTAGTCACTAGGAGTCCGGAACGACCCGTACGCGAAACACCGACGCACAACTTTGTTCATGTTCGGGTGGGCCCACTAGTGACCCGCAATTATGGCGCCGGGACAAGTTGTGAAAACCGTGTTTTCCGCACCCGGTAGTGACTAGGAGTCCTAGAATATGTTCCGGCACGACCCTTGCGTGAAACACCGACACACAATTTTGTTCATGTTTCGGTGGGCCCACTAGTGACACGCATTTGTTGCGCCGGGACATGTTGTGAAAACCATATTTTCTGCACCCGGTAGTGACTAGGAGTCCTAAAATGTGTTTGTTGCGCCGAGACATGTTGTGAAAATCGTATTTTCTGCACCGGTAGTGACTAGGAGTCCTAAAATGTGTTATGGAACGACCCGTACGGAAACACCGACACACAATCTTGTTCATGTTTTGGTGGGCCAACTAGTGACCCGCATTTATTGCGTCGGGACAAGTTGTGGAAACCGTGTTTTCCGCATCCAGTAGTGACTAGGAGTCCTACAACGTGTTCTGGAACGACCCGTGCGCGAAACACCGACACACAATTTTGTTCATGTTTTGGTGGGCCCACTAGGGACCTATATTTATTGCGCCGAGAGAAGTTGTTAAAACCGTGTTTTCCGCACCCGGTGGTGACTAGGAGTCCTAGAATGTGTTCGGAACGACCCGTGCGCGAAACACCGACACACAATTTTGTTCATGGTTCGGTGGGCCCACTAGTGCCACGCATTTGTTGCGCCGGGACATGTTGTGAAAACCATATTTTCTGCACCCGGTAGTGACTAGGAGTCCTAAAATGTGGTCCGGAACGACCCGTGCGCGAAACACCGACGCACAACTTTGTTGATGTTCGAGTGGTCCCGTTAGTGACCTGCATTTATTGCGGCGAGACAAGGTTTGAAAACTGTGTTTTCCGCACCCGTTAGTGACTAGGAGGCCTAAATGTGTTCTGGAACAACCCGTGCGCGAAACACCGACACACAATTTTGTTCATGTTTTGGTGAGCCCACTAGTGACCCGCATTTATTGCGCGGGACAAGTTGTGGAAACCATGATTTTTGCATCCGGTAGTGACTAGGAGTCCTACAATGTGTTCGGAACGACCCGTGCGTGAAACACCAACGTACAATTTTGTTCGGGTTTGGGTGGGCCCACTAGTGAACCGCATTTATTGCGCCGGGACAAGTTCCGAAAACCGTGTTTTCCGCCTCCGTAGTCACTAGGAGTCCTAAAATCTGTTCCGGAACGACCCGTGCGCGAAACACTGACGCATAACTTTGTTCATGTTCGAGTGGTCCCGCTAGTGACCCGCATTTATTGTGTCGGGACAAGTTGTGAAAACCATGTTTCCCGCACCCATTATCGACTAGGAGTCCTAAAATGTGGTCCGGAACGACCCGTGCGCGAAACAACGACACACAACTTTGTTGATGTTCGAGTGGTCCCGTTAGTGACCCGCATTTATTGCGGCGAGACAAGTTTTGAAAACCGTGTTTTCCGCACCCGTTAGTGACTAGGAGGCCTAAAATGTGTTCTGGAACGACCCGTGCGCGAAACACCGACACACAATTTTGTTCATGTTTTGGTGGGCCCACTAGTGACCCGCATTTATTGCGCCGGGACAAGTTGTGGAAACCGTGTTTTCCGCACCCGGTAATGACTAGGGGTCCTACAATGTGTTCCGGAACAACCCGTGCGCGAAACACCGACTCACAATTTTGTTGATGTTTCGGTGGGCCCACTAGTGACACGTGTTTGTTGCGCCGGGACATGTTCCGAAAACCATATTTTCTGCACCCGGTAGTGACTCGGAGTCCTAAAATGTGGTCCGGAACGACCCGTGCGCGCACAATTTTGTTCATGTTTCGGTGGGCCCACTATCGACCCGCATTTATTGCACCGGGACAAGTTCCGAAACCGTGTTTTCCACCCCGGTAGTCATTAGGAGTCCTAACATGTGTTCTGGAACGACCCGAGCGCGAAACACCGACGCACAACTTTGTTCATGTTCGAGTGGTCCTGCTAGTGACCCGCATTTATTGCGTCGGGAAAAGTTGTGAAAACAATGTGTCCCGCACCAATTAGTGACTAGGAGTCCTAAAATGTGTTCGGAACGACCCGTGCGCGAAACACAAACGTACAATTTTGTTCATGTTCGGGTGGGCCCACTAGTGACCCGCAATTATGGCGCCGGACAAGTTGTGAAAACCGTGTTTTCTGCACCCGGTAGTGACGAGGTGTCCTAGAATGTGTTCGGAACGACCCGTGCGCGAAACACCGACGCACAATTTTGTTCGGGTTTGGGTGGGCCCACTAGTGAACCGCATTTATTACGCTGGGACAAGTTGTGAAAACCGTGTTTTCCGCACCCGGTAGTGACTAGGTGTCCTAGAATGTGTTCGGAACGACCTGTGCACGAAACACCGACACACAATTTTGTTCATGTTTTGGTGGGCCCACTAGTGACCCGCATTTATTGCGCTGGGACAAGTTGTGGGAACCATGATTTTCGCACCCGGTAGTGACTAGGAGTCCTACAATGTGTTCTAGAAGGACCCGTGCGCGAAACACCAACGTACAATTTTGTTCATGTAACACCCCGCCCGTTAGAAACCCTGTAGTAGTTGTGGATTGGGCCTAAGTGGCCCATGAAGTGAAGTGGATGTGGGATTAGTCCCACATTGGAAGTTTAGGTGGATGAGGGTCAGCATATAACCCTCGTTCCAACCATAGCGCCACCGGGTTAACCCTTTTACATGAAGCGAGGTCGAAAGTGTAAGAGTGGTGCTATGCATGAATGCGCGTGCCCGCCCCTACGGAAGGGTCAGGCGGTAAGCGGACTTTGGATGCGGGCGTTACGGTTGGTAATCGGAGCCTAGGTCTGTAACAACCCTAAATACAAAAGTGCATGTTCATGACATTCATAAGCATATCATCTTGTGCATTGTGAAAATATTGAATTTTGTTAAGAATTTCACATAAAATATCAAACTAAATAGAGAGCAAAGAAAGAAAGTGCTTAAAAAGAAATAAAATAAGAAGAAAATTCATGTTTAACATTTTCTTTGGCTTAAATATCATAAATAAAGATTTATGAAAATTTCCTGGAATTATTTTGCTTTGTGAAAATAATTGCAAGAAATAAGCAAAGCTTCTTTTATTAATTTATCTTGGAAATTTTAATTCGAAAACAATTTGGAATTTTAACCTGGACCTAAAAAGAAAAGTGCGTGAAATGTTTTTATTAACACCCCGATTTTTCTTGGATTTTTCTGAGCACCGGAAAGGCCGTTTTTAATTAACCAAATGTCCGAGGGGGTTTATGTAAAACCGCCGCAGCCCAAATCCTTTTCTTCTTTCTCTCTGTTCGAACCGCCTCCCTCCACCACCGCCTCGCCACCGCCGTGCCACGCGCCGGCCGCGCGTCTCCACCAGGCCGCGCCACGCAGCGGCCTCGACGCCACCTCAACTCGTCACTCGCCGGATAAAAGCTTCAGCTCGCGCTCGTTCTTCCTCTCTCTCTCCGAGCTCACACCCGAAGCACCGGTCCGCTCCTCCATTTTCCCACGCCGGCCGACCGCCTCGGGCCGTCCCCCGACGAGCCACCACCCCAAAACGCTGCGCCCTTCTCTCCTAAAGCTCACCCCGGCGACCAATCGAGATTCCCCGCACTAGAGCCCGAGATCGAGGCCATTCTTCACCGAGCCGTCGCCACGACCGGCCGCCGCCACAACTCGAAATTCGCCCTCCATGGTTAGTCCTCTTGCCCACTCTCTCTTCCCGGCCGTGCGCCATAGCCCTCTCTCTCTCTCTGGTAGCTTGGCGTTGAGTTTCACTCACCGAGGCGCCGGAATTTGTGGTGTTTTCCTCAAGTCCGGTCGCCAACTCCGCGCCTCACCGTTGAGCTCCCTTTTCCGGCCGTCCCGAGGGCGCGTAACCCACGTGCCGCTCTTGCTCATGCTCCCGTGAAGCTCCGGGAGCAAGCCGCTTGTCATTTGGTGCATCAAGGTGAGCTCTAGCCGCCGCCGAAGGTCCCAATCGCTCGCACCTCGCCGCCGACGCCTTTTCCGGCCACCCCCGCCGCCGTGGTCCTGCCTCCGTGTTTCCCGTGTCGCGCGGAGTATTCCGAGTCTCTCCACCACCCGCCTCAACCCCTCCGGCGCCGCTCCGGCAAAGCGCCGCCACCTCCGCCGCCGCGGCCATTGCCGCTATGTCCAGGTGTCCGGCCGCGCGCGGCCGCCGGGTCGGGTCGGGTCAAGTCGCGGGCCTGCTGGGTCGGATCGAGTCGATGGGCCCAGGTTACCGGATGGGCCCGGCCGCTTCGGCCCGGTGGCTCCTTATTTCTTTTTCCAAATTTATTCAATTTCCAGAGTTGTTTCCAACTTCAAAAATTCATAGAAAATTCCATAAAAATCAGAAAAATATCAAACAAAGTTCATTAGACTCATAAAATTATTCTCTATTTATTTATGAATTCAAATACCTATTTTAAGAAAGTATAATTTCATAGTTTAATTAATTACCTTTCTTTAATTAATATAACCTATTATTTTATGCTAATTATTAATTGTTTTTGAAAAATAAATTTCTTTAAAAATTAGAGATACTGCAGACGAAAGTTTTTGTTAAGTTAGTTTTCCAAAATTAAACAGAAACACCGTCATTTCATGTGTTTCCAACTTAACGAGCTTTAGCGTGACCACATGTCGTTAAGCACTTATTATTGTTGTTTAAAGCATGATTAATTATTAATGGATGAACCTGGTTAATCATTAATTAATGAACATGATTAATGATTAATTATTAATTAATGACCTTGATTAAGCAATAATTAACAAGCATGATTAATTGTTAGTTGTTAGTTGCTAATTATCGAACATAATGAATCAGTAATTGTTGGTTAAAGAACATAATTAACAAAACCTTTGCATGATCATATCATCTTCATTCATGCATGCATGGTTGTGATTCGCAACGTATCGTTGGTCGACCTAGGTTTCGGCGTGATCGAGGTTCCGTCCGAGGTCGAGAAAGGAGACTGAAGCTTCGAAGTCGACCAGCCCTCGAGAAGCTAACCCCGACTCGAATCAAGGCAAGCCCCGTGCATCCCACCTATATTTTAAAGTCTTTTCTTTTGTCACGCTTATTGTGTCGTGATTGTGCATTAGGTTTCAGGAATTGCTTGACACCCTAGATGCATGAGTAGAATTCCTATGTTACCTGTTTATCCATGATTGGTTTTGTGTCTCGATAGATGCTACGCTTAATTCACAGGGCTACGGTAGAAGTCGAGTGGTGCCTGAGCACACTCGCGAGCTGGTATCGGTCCGATCTTAAAGCATGGAGGCTTTAAGTTGATTGATGTCTTTTAAGTTAAAGTAAAGATGAAGATGAAAATGAAATGGAGACCGAACGGGCCCCGTAGGAGAAAGGGCAAAGACGAGGTCTTGCAAGGTGGTAGCCCCGTCTCGTGTCGGTCAAGGACCGTACCGTTGTTGGCCCCGCTGAGCAAGTATTTGAACGTACCGATTTACATACCGGTGTTTATGGGGCCAGGAAGCCGATGTAACCTAATTGCCACAGCGGTTGGACGTAGCCCATCCCCTAATTGGTCGGAGAATGAGGTGAGGCCTCATGTCTCAAAGGGAGAGGAATGGGTGGTCGCTCACGGATAACATCGAGGACGGGTATCGCGTGGGGTCCCCGGGTTCTCGGGCGGATGGGAGACTAACCCGGCCACCGCCAGGAATTAGCGTGAAAGGTTGTCGTATGCGACCAACGGGGTGCGTATACGCCGTGTAAACGGGTTTTCCAACTGGTGAAATCGATTCGAATCGCTGTCCCTCGCAGTAATGAGTACCGCTTGTTCACCGTGTCACATCGTAGTTAATCAACTGGAAGATGAAGGAAGAGGAAGGAAAGGATTGTTGTTGGAATTTATCTTTTCCTGCAAACTTGATTGCAATAGTGATAGTCTCGCAAACCTAGAGGTTAATGAACTTAACGTGAGCTAAAATATCGAAAGTAAGGACTCAACCCTTAAAGCTGTTTTCGCAAAGGAGTAAACCCCACAGCCGTAAAGCCTTTGCATACTAGGCGTCGGCCTTAGCGTGCCATGTTGACGGGTCGGTCTTGCCGAGTATTAGAATACTCAAGGTTTGTTCGTTATGTTTTTCAGGATCCGAGTCGTACTCTCACGACTTGGACGGTAGTTCCCCGAAGTGGAGCAAGTACTCGAGGGTGGTTCCCACCAATGGGAATGAATCCCGACGTCGTGAAGAGGGAGAACCGTGATGTACGAAGGGCTCGGTGCATCACGTTGATCGTCTAATAGTGTGTTGTTGTTCAAAGTACAAGTTTCCGCTGCAAGACTCGTAGGTTGTTAAACTTCATTAATGTATTATGTTTCCGCTGCATCAATGTTTGTATTTCGAAAACCTGGTTGTATTATACCATGATGTATATATGCTGGCTTGTATGAGATGATACACTCGTTGTAACTCGCTTCGTCGAGTGTCCCTCTGTTCCGATTCCTGGGTGTCTCGGAGGGGATGTCACGATTATAGATTCTAGGTATAATGAAGTTTAAATTGACACACTTGCACTTGTAGGTTGGGTAGTTGTTTATTTATTTCTTCATGATAGTTTTGACTTGTTTCTTTGAAGTTGCTTAATGTTTCTTGAAGTTAATGTGGATTTTGTTGGCTTGTTATGATGGCTGCAGTTATGCCGCCTAAGAAGAAGGGAACGCGTAGCAGTCCAACAACCAATAATGAGATGGCCAATAATAATCGTACTACTAATTTAGGTAGTCAAGAGGAGATGGTTGCTGCAATACGGACATTGCAGCATGAGTTAACTACATTGAGGCAATCTATTCCTAATGCCTCTACTAGCGCTGTCGCTATCTGCTCCTAGTGGTAGTGATGAGGACATCACTACTTCCGTTACACCCACGCCTCCCACAACATCAATAACACCAACTCCGGCTGGCCCTCTTACCCGCGCTCGTGCTCGCCAACTAAACTATCAAGTGAGTTCATTCCTAAGCTCATGTCCATCTGATTTAGACTCTCGAGACACGTGTGTTCTTGTTTTGCTTAGGAATGATGGAGAGGATAAGAACGGGAGGGGATTCTCGCGTGTTGGATTCGGACTGCAGGACAGGGTCAACTTGTGACAGACGCCACGACTTCATCCGGACTCCGTTTTGGGCGTGCAAGCACAATTTGGAAAGCTTACAGAGTCTACTTTCCAACGGATCTGAGATCAACTTCATATCTGCTCCGAGTCGACCGCAATCGTCGTTTTGCTGCAGAGACATAAATCTGTCTAGTTTTGGGCCCGACGGGCCGTGTATCAAGTGGGGCCCAATAGGGGCCGCGTCTTAGGGTTTGGGGACGACCCCCACCATGTCCTGGTCGTCCTCCACCCTCCCATATACCCCATAGCCGCCACTTTTCAGATTGGGTTTTGTTGATTAGAGTTAGCCTTTGCTACTTGTTGCAGCGTGCTCGTGCCGCCTGCCCGTTCATCTCCGGAACCCCACCATATTGTGTTTTCAGTTGTGAACCTTCAATTAAATCTAGCAATTTCAGTGCTTGTTCTACTTGTTCTTGCCAGTTCTTCGATTGCTTGCAGGACGAGTGCCCTCGTGGCCGGTGGTCGCGCTCCCACAAGATCGCGGCGACCATTGGAGGCGGTGTATCGGTTGCTAAGGCACAACGTCCTTGGACGGTTGTAGTCGGGCCGTGAACGTCGACTTCATCACCAATCGAATTATCTTCCACTCTCATCGAAAGATCGACGCCGAAACCCTCACGGGTTCACATCAATTGGTAATCGGAGCAAGGTTGTTCGGTGAGAGACCTCCTGTTCTTTTCTGTTTTCATTTTTCCTATCGTCCGTAAAAGCCAAAAACAATAGGTGATTAGTTTCCTGCAATCCCATAAGACTCTTTGAGCCTTTTACTAGTACTTCTTAGTTAGGGCTTGTTGAGTTTTCGGTTGCAACGGTTGCGTCGAATTGCTGGTCATAAGTCTAGTCGTTTAGAGTTTCGAGTTCGCAACACGTTTGGTCACTTCTATTTCTCCTTTCGATAGTCTTGATCGAGTCCCACTCTGTATCTGGTTTTGAATCAAGTCCGAGTTGAAGAACAAGTGTTTCTGGATGTGTTAACCGAGTAGAATACAGGCCGCGCTTGAATCAAGTTCAGTTTTGTATCCGGGTCGCTTTCCCACCAGTTTCGGTATAGTTCAATACCACTCCATATTCCGCAATCAGCACACACATATCATTCATATTTGTGCTCGGCCTTACTCTAGAGAGAGAGAGAGAGAGAGAGTATCTTTTAATTACCTTTTTACCCCTGCTCTCTCCAGAAAAAGTTTATGTGGTGACTTGCTCTTTTGTGTTCCCTTTGTTCCTATTTTCAGTTTTGAGGAACCCCTGGAAAAAAAAAAAATCAGAAAAAAATAAAAATAAAAAATATATATAAAAAGAAAAAGAAAAGAAAAGGAGCAAAGGAGGGGCTGATTATTTTTTCTCTGTTCAGTGGTGCTTGGTGACTTCCCTTGTGTCTAGGCTCGCGTCTCTAACACGGTCTAGGCTAGGACCAGCAAGGTACCGCCGTTGAACGATTATTCAGCTTGCTTTTTATAACTAACGTGGTGCTAGTACTTCCTTGTTCTTTACTTTCAGCCCACCTATCGCTCCACATACTCGAATATAGCTTGACAGGGTTTGTTGCTACGGCACCGATACACTTCCTCCTAGGTTGCTGACTTGTTGGTTGCCGACCCCTCTTGTCGAGCAAGGTAAGAATTGGTAAGAGCTTGTGGTTCAGCTTGAGAGTGAGGGCCTTGCATTAGCTACATCCTAGTAGTATAGGGTTTGGTTTTTGTTTCTTCACTTGTTCTCTATTTGTTTGTTCTTGTGCACCTAACCATGGCAGGTTCGGACATAGATGACTTGGAAGGACATTCTCCTCGCACAAAGGGCATCATAGGATACTTTGAGCGCAAAGTGAAGCTGCACACGTAAGGACTTGATGGAGATTTGCAGGTGACGAATGAGAAGATTGGGCAGCTGGAGGCCTCCCAAATCACCACCAACACCAAGCTTGGGACCATGGAGGCATCCATTACTCGTATGGATACAAGCCTTGGTGCTTTATTGAGGCGTTTTGACGATCTCATGGCTAACGGCGGCAACCAGCGACACGAGGACAGGAGAGGTGAAGAAGATGAGGAAGAGGTTGAGGACAACTCGGGGTGAAGACTATGGTGCGGATAGTGAGCTCAATGATCTTGACGCTCGTCCTCGCCGTCGACTACAGCCGTAATCGTCGTGGTATGGGTGGTCACCGTCGCCGTGAGGTACGCAACGATGATGCATTTTCAAAGATTAAATTTAAGATACCTCCTTTTGATGGTAAATATGATCCCGATGCATACATTACTTGGGAGATAGCTGTTGATCAAAAGTTTGCTTGTCATGATTTTCCCGAAAATGCTAGAGTTAGGGCTGCTACTAGTGAGTTCACCGATTTTGC
Organism: Chloris gayana; assembly: GCA_031894775.1. NCBI lineage: Eukaryota > Viridiplantae > Streptophyta > Magnoliopsida > Poales > Poaceae > Chloris > Chloris gayana. Next base: position 636,991 of record JAUNZO010001222.1, on the reverse strand, counting down.
TTCGTTTGGTGGATAGAACATGGCAAGAAAAATCCTAATAACATACCACAGACTTGGGATGCTTTAAAACGGGTCATGCGGGGTAGATTTGTACCTTCGTATTATGCACGTGATCCGTTAAACAAGTTGCAAATTTTGAGACAAGGAACTAAAAGTGTAGAGGAATATTACCAGGAAATGCAAATCGGCATGCTTCGTTGTAATTTGCAGGAGGGAGAAGAATTTGCTATGGCTAGATTTGTGGGGGTTTAAACAGAGAGATTTTTGACATTGTGCAATATAAAGATTACACTAACCTCACAAGTTTGTTTCATATTGCTTGTAAAGCTGAAAGGGAAGTGCAGGGACGACATGCAAGCTTCAAGGCTAACATTTCTGCAGGGAAAAATACTTCATGGCAGCCACGCACCGTTACTTCTCCAAGTGCACGTGCTCCACCACCACCTTCTTCCTCCGCTCGGACGACATCTTCTACACCCAACAAGCCACGCTCTACTCCCTCTATTGCAGCAACCAAGGCTCCCATCAAGCCTACGGAGAGCGCTTCTTCGGTTGCATCTACAGGAAGAACTAGGGAAGTTCAATGTCATAGGTGCAAGGGCTTCGGACATGTGATGCGTGACTCGTCCAAGCAAGCGGGTCTTGGTTATCAAAGATGATGGTGAGTATTCTTCTGCTAGTGATTTTGATGATGATACACTTGCATTGCTTGCGGCTGACCATGCAGGTAGTGATGGACATCTAGAAGAACATATTGGTGCAGCTGAAGCCGAGCGTTATGAGAGCCTCATTGTCCAACGTGTGCTCAGCACACGGATGGAGAAGGCGGAGCAAAATCAGCGACACACCTTGTTCCAAACAAAGTGTGTAGTTAAGGAGCGTTCATGTCGCTTGATCATTGATGGGGGTAGCTGCAACAACTTGGCTAGCAAGTGACATGGTGGAGAAGCTTGGACTTACTACCAAACCACATCCACATCCATATTACATTCAATGGCTGAATAATAGTGGTAAGGCAAAGGTAACTAGACTTGTGCGAATTAATTTTGCTATTGGCTCTTATAAGGATGTTGTTGAATGTGATGTTGTGCCTATGCAAGCTTGCAATATTCTGCTAGGTAGACCTTGGCAATTTGATAGAGATTCTATGCATCATGGTAGAACAAATCAGTACTCTTTTCTATACCATGATAAGAAAATTGTTTTGCATCCTATGTCTCCTGAAGCTATTCTACATGATGATCTAGCTAGAACTAGAAAGGTTAAATCTCAGGAGCTTGCTAAAGGTGAGAATGATAAGAATGCTAAATCTGAATGTGATAAGAAAAATGAGATATCTTTGAAGGGACAATGCTTGCTTGCGACTAAATCTGATATAACCGAACTAATTGCTTGCACTTCGTTGCCTATGCTTTGGTATGCAAAGATGCTTTGATTTCCCTTCACGATATGCAACATTCTTTGCCTCCTGCTGTTGCTAACATTTTGCAGGAGTTTGCTGATGTGTTTCCAAGTGAAATACCACCGGGGCTGCCACCACTTCGAGGAATTGAGCACCAGATAGATCTCATCCCCGGTGCTTCATTGCCCAACCGTGCACCATACAGGACAAACCCGGAAGAAACGAAAGAGATTCAGCGCCAAGTGCAAGAACTACTTGATAAAGGTTATGTGCGTGAGTCTCTTAGTCCTTGTGCTGTTCCGGTTATTCTAGTGCCTAAGAAAGATGGATCATGGCGTATGTGTGTGGATTGTAGAGCTATAAATAATATCACCATTCGATATCGTCACCCTATTCCACGATTAGATGATATGCTCGATGAATTGAGTGGTGCTCGTTGTGTTTTCAAAGGTTGATTTGCGTAGCGGGTATCACCAAATCCGCATGAAACTTGGAGATGAATGGAAAACTGCTTTCAAAACTAAGTTCGGTTTATATGAGTGGTTAGTCATGCCTTTTGGGTTAACTAATGCACCTAGCACTTTCATGAGATTAATGAATGAGGTTTTGCGTGCTTTCATTGGAAAATTTGTTGTTGTCTACTTTGATGATATATTGATTTACAGACAAAACTATGGATGAACATCTTGATCATTTACGTGCTGTTTTTAATGCTTTACGTGATGCACGTTTATTTGGTAACCTTGAGAAGTGCACCTTTTGCACGGATCGAGTCTCTTTTCTTGGCTATGTTGTTACTCCACAGGGAATTGAAGTTGACCGGGCCAAGGTTGAGGCTATTGATGGGTGGCTCTGTACCTAAGACCATCACCCAGGTGCGGAGCTTTTTAGGACTTGCTGGGTTCTATCGCCGTTTTGTGAAGGATTTCAGCACCATTGCTGCACCTTTGAATGAGCTTACGAAGAAGGGAGTGCCCTTTTGTTGGGGCACCAAACAGGAGAACGCTTTCAACATGCTAAAAGATAAGTTGACACATGCACCTCTTCTCCAACTTCCAGATTTTAATAAGGCTTTTGAGTTGGAATGTGATGCTAGTGGAATTGGATTGGGTGGTGTTTTGTTACAAGATGGAAAACCTGTTGCTTATTTTAGTGAGAAATTGAGTGGGCCGATTCTGAATTATTCTACTTATGATAAGGAATTATATGCTCTTGTGCGTTCTTTAGAAACTTGGCAAGCACTATCTCGTGGCCCAAAGAATTTGTCATACATTCCGATCATGAATCTTTAAAGCATATTCGTAGTCAAGGAAAATTGAATCGTAGGCATGCCAAATGGGTTGAATTCATTGAATCTTTTCCTTATGTTGTCAAACACAAGAAAGGCAAGGAGAATGTTATTGCTGATGCTTTGTCTAGAAGATATACCTTGTTGACACAACTTGATTACAAGATCTTTGGTTTGGAAACAATTAAAGAACAATATGTGAATGATGTTGATTTTAAAGATGTGTTGCTAAATTGTAAAGATGGAAAGGCATGGAACAAATTCATTGTTAGTGATGGGTTTGTGTTTAGAGCTAACAAGCTATGCATTCCAGACTAGCTCCGTTCGTTTGTTGTTGTTACAGGAAGCGCATGGAGGTGGTTTGATGGGGCATTTTGGAGCAAAGAAGACGGAGGACATACTTGCTGGTCATTTCTTTTGGCCAAAGATGAGGAGGGACGTGGAGAGATTTGTTGCTCGTTGCACTACATGTCAAAAGGCTAAGTCACGGTTGAATCCTCATGGTTTGTATATGCCTTTACCTGTTCCTAGCGTTCCTTGGGAAGACATTTCTATGGATTTTGTGTTGGGCTTGCCTAGGACTAGGAGGGGACGTGATAGTATTTTTGTGGTTGTGGATAGATTTTCTAAGATGGCACATTTCATACCTTGTCATAAAACCGATGATGCTACTCATATTGCTGATTTGTTCTTTCGGGAAATTGTTCGCTTGCATGGTGTGCCAAATTCAATTGTTTCTGATCGTGATGCTAAGTTTCTTAGTCATTTTTGGAGAACTTTGTGGGGCAAATTGGGAACTAAGCTCTTGTTTTCTACCACTTGTCACCCCCAAACCGATGGTCAAACTGAAGTTGTGAATAGAACTTTGTCTACTATGTTAAGGGCTGTTTTAAAGAAGAATCTTAAGATGTGGGAAGAATGTTTGCCTCATATTGAATTTGCTTATAATCGTTCGATGCATTCTACTACAAAGATGTGCCCTTTTGAGATTGTTTATGGGTTGTTGCCTCGTGCTCCTATTGATTTGATGCCTTTGCCTACTTCGAAAAACTGAATTTTGATGCTAAACAACGTGCTGAATTTATGTTGAAGTTGCATGAAACAACTAAAGAAAATATTGAGCGCATGAATGCGAAGTATAAGCTTGCTGGTGATAAAGGTAGAAGGCAATTGATTTTTGAACCTGGAGATTTGGTTTGGTTGCACTTAAGAAAGGATAGGTTTCCTGCATTGAGAAAATCTAAATTGATGCCTAGAGCTGATGGTCCTTTTAAAGTGCTAGAAAAAGTTAATGAGAATGCATATAAGCTTGATCTTCCTGCAGATTATGGGGTTAGCCCCACATTTAACATTGCAGATTTGAAGCCATATTTGGTGATGAGGACATCAACGACGTACATACAACGACGAACGACGACTGAACGAATGACGACGAACGACGACGCCCCACTCCAAGCCGGTGCGCCTCCCCAAGCCGCGCCCTCTAGTGGGCCGTCAAGATGGAAGCCCTATCATCAAGACGACGTATTCCGGTCCGATTACTCGAGCCCGTGCAAGAGAATTGAGCTTCGTCATACCGTTAAAGAACTTTGGGCCGAAGACTAGAGGATGGGCCAACAAGAGGCCCATATGGGAGACTAGGGTTGGGCACCGGCCGCGCTACAGCACCCACGGGTACCGTTCACGCGCCGCCCCCTCCCCCTATTTAGATAGAGACTCTCTTTTATTTCGGACTTGAGTTTTGTTTTAGTATTAGCCTAGCTATACATTCCGTCCCTTCGACGTTGAATTCGTAACTCCACCTTCGTGCAATACATCGATTGCTCGCCTCTTATTCTTGCTTGTTCTTCGATTGCTTGCAAGGATTGATCCTCGTGATCGGGTTGAATTTGTTTAACCGCAGGTTCAATAACCATCGGAAGTTGGTTCGGCGATTGCATTGGCGCTTCGGGCTTGCTCGTCGTAGTCGGATCGTGAGGGTCAACGTCCACCAATCGAAATTATCTACACTCACCGAAAGATCGGGCACTCTACACCTATCAAGTGGTATCAGATTTCCGAGTGTTTCTCGGTGAGTTTATCCAAGCCACATAAACCACAAACTACAAAAAAAATTGACCCCAAGTACGGTTTTGAGCCTTGCACTTTCGTTCAATAATTTGCGTTGTTGAGTTTTTGTGCTTTCGCTTTTGATCGTTGCCGGTACATCGTGTTTTCATCGTCTTCCGCCGCCGCTCATCCCACCGTTTTCCGCTTGAGTCCCGCCGTCGCGCCCACCATCGGATCACGCCGCCGCCGTTGTCATATTGTGTTTTCCTTTGCAGGAGTCCGTTTCGTCTTTCGTTCGGTCGCACGTTGCCAAGGCGAGCACGTGAGTTGTGTTGGTCGTTTTTCTTCCGTCACCGTGAGTCCGTTTCGTCTTTCCTTCGATCGCGTATTGCTTCGGCCGTTTAAGCCGAGTCGGTTTCGTCTTTTGGTGTCCCACAATCGTGGTCGATTTGGTCGCGTTTGGTTCGGCCGCGTGGTCGTTCTTCCTCCAACGCCGAGAGTCCGACTTGTGTTCACTGGTCGCTTTCTTCTTTTGTTTCCCTCGCCGAGTCTTGCCCCGTCTCACGAAGTTAAGAGCGACCGCACAACAACAAGTTTCGGCCTTAATTACCGTTTTACCCCCGCTCTCTCCGAAAAAGTGTGTGTGGTGACTTGGTCATTTTGTTCCTCTTGTTCATATAATCAGTTTTTGAGGTTCGCCCGTGGAAAAAAAAAAAAAAAAAAAAAACTGAAAAAAAGGGAAAACAGAAAAAAAAAAAAAAAAAAGAAAACTAAAAAGGGGTGAGCCGAGGTTCCAAGAGTCGCCACACTCCTTTTCCGTTTCAGCCTCGTCGGTTCCTTTGCGTGGTACTCTCCTTTCTTGTTTTCCTTCGTCGACCTTTGTTTTCTCCTCTTTCTTTTCACTTCACCTTATCGTCTACACTTGTGCCTGGCAGCAGTCTGTTTGCGTTTAGCACTTTTATTCAGCTTTGCAATTATTGTTTGAATTGTGCTAACCCTTGAATTGAGTGCAGCCTCCTAGCTCCACAAATTATCTACTACGAGCAGTGTACCGTTCCCGTGCAATCGCTTCCTCCAATCTTCCACCGGTTTTACCCGTGGTTGCGCTTCCACTTGCGTGCTTGGTAAGAACGAGTAAGAGTTTGATAACAGCTTTCTCGTTTGAGCTTTTTCATCCTCCATTAACCTCTCGTCGTAGGCTCTTTTTGTGGTTGTTTTGTTTTTGCCGGTGTTTCGATGACAGGAACAGACTCGAAGTCGGAGGCGCCCTCCATCCAGGATGTCCAGGTGCAGGTTGATGGCCTCACGAATGACATGAAGCCGATGCACGAGCGACTTGATTCGACGATCCGATCGTCGAATGCACGTTTTGATCAGCTCGACCTCGCCGATACGGCTGCCCACACTACACTCGAGACGATTTTGACACGTCTTGAGACCATGACGACGCAGCTTAGGACGAGTGACGACGCAGCTCGCGGAGTTACGTACTACACGTGACTACGGCGCCGACACCGAGCAGACGACGACAATCGTCGCGGTCGTGCTCGTAGGGTACGTATTCCTCCTAATGATTCCTTTGCCGTAATTAAATTTAAGATTCCTACTTTTAATGGCAAATATGATCCCGCTCGCTTATCTTGATTGGGAATTAGAAGTTGAACAAAAGTTTGCATGCCATGATATTCCCGCTAATTTACAAGTTAAGGCTGCTATTAGTGAGTTTACCGAGTTTGCTTTAATTTGGTGGCGTGAGTATACACAAAAATATCCCGATAATATTCCAGCCACTTGGGCAGAGTTAAAAACAGCCATGCGTCACCGTTTTGTCCCATCATATTTTGCTAGAGATTTGCTTAATCAAATGCAGCGTTTTCAACAAGGTTCGCTTTCCGTAGAGGACTATTATCAAGCTTTGCAAAAGGGTATGATTCGCTGTGGTTTAGTTGAACAGAGGATGCTGCTATGGCTCGTTTTAGGGGTGGGTTAAATCGTGAAATTCAGGACATTCTTGATTATAAGGATTACAATGATATGACCACCTTATTTGAATATGCTTGTAAAGCTGAACGTGAAGTGCAGGGACGACGATCTTCGTCAAGAACTAACACTTTTGCAGTGGTCCAAGACGCACACTTCAGCCCCACTGGTCGGCGCCTCCTTCTTCCACATCGCGCGACCACACGTCGTCGACCACGGTGCCATCCACAACAGCGCGCGACCACTCTTCGTCGTCCAAGTCTAGCGCGCCGCCGGCAAAGCTCGCCTCGACCACGCCTTCTTCGTCGTCCGGACGAGCTCGTGACATTCGATGTCACCGCTGCAAAGGGTTTGGCCATGTTATTCGTGATTGTCCAAATAAGCGAACAATGCCGATTCGTGATGATGGTGAGTATTCTTCCGCTAGTGATTCCGAAGATGTTTCACATTCTCTTGTTGCTAACCATGCAGATAATGCGGAGCTTCATGTCGACTCTAGTGCCGCCGACGTGTATGCAAATCTTGTTGTGCAGCGTGTTCTTAGTACACAGGTCGTTCAGGATGAGAAGAACCAGCGCCACAACATTTTTCATATCAAAGGCGTTGTGCAAGAAAGAGCGATTCGCATAATCATCGACGGTGGCAGCTTGCAACAATTTGGCTAGTCTAACATTGGTGGAGCAGTTGGCATTGCCAACAAGGAAGCATCCACATCCCTATCACGTTCGCTGGCTGAATGATGGCGGTAAAATAAAGGTAACGCGCTCGGTACGTGTTCCTTTCTCTCTTGGTGCCTATTCTGATTTTGTGGATTGTGATGTTGTTCCAATGGAAGCATGCTCTTTGTTGCTTGGTCGTCCTTGGCAATATGATGTTGATAGTCTTCACCATGGTCGTTCCAATTATTATTCTTTCATGTTTAAGGGTCGTAAAATTGTTATTCATCCTATGACACCCGAACAAGTTTTAAAAGATGATATGGCTAGAGCGGCAAAAGCTGCAAAATTGCTTAAATCACCTCCTATTGCACCCGTTCAACCCGAGATTAAATTGAGTAATCCTATCTTGCTTGCTACACGTGCTGATTTTGATGAGTTACATGATGCTAATCTGCCTTGCTATGCGCTTGTTTGCTCTCGTATGCTTGTTTCACTAGATGAGGCGCCTATGTTGCATATTCCTCCCGCTGTTGCTAACCTTTTGCAGGACTATAAAGATGTGTTTCCCGCTGAATTGCCACCAGGACTTCCTCCAATTCGTGGCATAGAACATCAAATTGATCTCATTCCAGTGCGCACAGCTCCCTAATCGCGCTCCGTACCGTACAAATCCCGAAGAGACGAAAGAAATTCAGCGTCAAGTGCAAGCATTGCTTGACAAAGGTTACATTCGTGAGTCTCTTAGTCCTTGTTCGGTTCCTCGTTTTGCTTGTCCCTAAAAAGGATGGTTCATGGCGTATGTGTGTAGATTGTCGCGCAATTAACAATATTACAATTCGTTATCGATATCCTATACCACGCCTTGATGATATGCTTGATGAACTTAGTGGTGCCACAATTTTCTCTAAGGTTGATTTGCGTAGTGGTTACCATCAGATTAGAATGAAATTAGGAGATGAATGGAAAACGGCTTTTAAAACTAAATTTGGCTTGTATGAATGGTTGGTTATGCCGTTTGGTTTGTCTAATGCTCCTAGCACTTTCATGCGCTTAATGAATGAAGTTCTTAGACCTTTCATTGGAATCTTTGTTGTTGTCTACTTTGATGATATTCTTATATACAGCAAATCCATGAATGAGCATTTAGATCACTTGCGTGCTGTTTTTGATGCTTTGCGTGCTGCTCACTTGTTTGGTAACATGGAAAAATGCACTTTTTGCACGCAACGTGTTTCGTTTCTTGGATATGTTGTCACTTCGCAGGGAATTGAGGTAGATGGCAACAAGGTGGACGCCATACAAAGTTGGCCTCAACCGACGACTTGCTACACAGTGTTCGCAGCTTTTCTTGGTCTTGCAGTGTTTCTATCGTCGTTTTGTGAAGGATTTTAGCACCATCGCTGCACCGTTGCACGAGTTGACCAAGAAGGGTGCGCCATTTGAGTGGGGTGCACCACAAGAATTTGCCTTCAACACTTTAAAGGAACGGTTAACCCATGCTCCTCTCTTGCAATTGCCTAATTTTGATAAAGTGTTTGAATTGGAATGTGATGCTAGTGGAATTGGTTTGGGTGCTGTTTTGTTGCAAGATCATAAACCCATTGCTTATTTTAGTGAGAAGTTAAGTGGTGCTGCTCTTAAATATTCCACTTATGATAAAGAACTTTATGCTTTAGTGAGAACTTTGCAAACATGGCAGCATTATTTATGGCCTCGCGAGTTTATTATTCATTCCGATCATGAGGCTTTGAAACATATTAGAACCCAAACTAATCTGAACCGTCGTCATGCTAAATGGGTTGAATTCATTGAATCTTTTCCGTACATCATTAAACATAAAAACGGGAAGGAAAATGTGATTGCCGATGCTTTGTCTCGTCGTTATACGATGCTCGTCCCAACTAGACTTTAAAATTTTTGGTTTGCAAGCTTTGAAAGATCAATATGTGAATGATGCTGATTTTCATGATATTATGGTGCATTGTAAGGATGGCAAACCTTGGGGCAAATTTCACATGCAGGATGGGTTCCTCGTTTCGTGCTAACAAGCCGTGTATTCCAGCTTGGTTCGGTTCGTCTTTTGTTGTTGCAGGAGGCGCATGGAGGTGGTCTTATGGGTCACTTTGGCGTTTTCAAGACACATGAGGTGTTGGCTGACCACTTCTTTTGGCCACGGATGCGCCGTGATGTTGAGCGCCTTGTTGCACGCCGTACTACATGTCGAAGGCTAAGTCTCGTTTGGGTAATCATGGTTTGTATATGCCCTTGCCAGCCCCTCTTCTCCTTGGCATGATATTTCGATGGATTTTGTTTTGGGATTGCCTAGAACTAAGAAGGGGAGGGACAAGTATTTTTGTGGTTGTTGATCGCTTCTCTAAAATGGCTCACTTTATACCATGTCATAAACCGATGATGCCTCCAATATTGCTGCATTGTTCTTTAGCGAGATTGTTAGATTGCATGGAATTCCTAAAACAATTGTCTCCGATCGTGATGCTAAGTTTCTTAGTCATTTTTGGCGTTCTCTTTGGAATAAACTAGGAACTAAGCTGCTGTTTAGTACTACTTGTCATCCTCAAACCGATGGGCAAACCGAGGTAGTAAATAGAACTTTGTCCTGCTATGCTTAGAGCTGTTCTTGATAAAAATTTGAGACGTTGGGAAGATTGTTTACCTCATGTTGAATTTGCTTATAATCGTGCTACACATTCTACCACCAAGATGTGTCCTTTTGAGGTTGTTTATGGCTATGTTCCTAGGGCACCTATTGATTTGTTTGCTATTGATGTCGAAGATGAACCAAATGTTGATGCTCTTGCTCATATTGATCACATGAAACAATTGCATGAAGAAACCCAACAGTAACATTGCTGTTGCTAATAAAAAGTATCAAGTTGTCTGGTAGTAAAGGTCGAAAACATGTTTCTTTTGAACCTCGGTGATTTGGTTTGGTTGCACTTGCGTAAAGATAGATTTCCAACTTTGCGTCGTTCTAAATTGATGCCTCGTGCTGCTGGTCCTTTTAAAGTGCTAACCAAGATTAACGATAATGCTTATGTTCTTGACTTGCCCATGGAGTTTGGTGTTTCCACGAGTTTTAATGTTGCAGATTTGAAACCATACTTGGGCGAGGATGATGAGTTGCCGTCGAGGACGACTTCACTTCAAGAAGGGGAGGATGATGAGGACATCAACGACGTACATACAACGACGAACGACGACGAACGAATGACGACGAACGACGACGCCCCACTCCAAGCTGCTGCGCCTCCCCAAGCCGCGCCCCTCTAGTGGGCCGTCAAGATGGAAGCCCTATCATCAAGACGACGTATTCCGGTCCGATTACTCGAGCCCGTGCAAGAGAATTGAGCTTCGTCATACCGTTAAAGAACTTTGGGCCGAAGACTAGAGGATGGGCCAACAAGAGGCCCATATGGGAGACTAGGGTTGGGCACCGGCCGCGCTACGCACCCACGGGTACCGTTCACGCGCCGCCCCCTCCCCCTATTTAGATAGAGACTCTCTTTTATTTCGGACTTGAGTTTTGTTTTAGTATTAGCCTAGCTATACATTCCGTCCCTTCGACGTTGAATTCGTAACTCCACCTTCGTGCAATACATCGATTGCTCGCCTCTTATTCTTGCTTGTTCTTCGATTGCTTGCAAGGATTGATCCTCGTGATCAGGTTGAATTTGTTTAACCGCAGGTTCAATAACCATCGGAAGTTGGTTCAGCGATTGCATTGGCGCTTCGGGCTTGCTCGTCGTAGTCGGATCGTGAGGGTCAACGTCCACCAATCGAAATTATCTACACTCACCGAAAGATCGGCACTCTACACCTATCATTTGGGAGAACAAGATGAGCTTGAGTCGAGGACGACTCAAATGCAAGAAGGGGAGGATGATGAGGACATCACTACTTCCGTTACACCCACGCCTCCCACAACATCAATAACACCAACTCCGGCCGGCCCTCTTACCCGCGCTCGTGCTCGCCAACTAAACTATCAAGTGAGTTCATTCCTAAGCTCATGTCCATCTGATTTAGACTCTCGAGACACGTGTGTTCTTGTTTTGCTTAGGAATGATGGAGAGGATAAGAACGGGAGGGGATTCTCGCGTGTTGGATTCGGACTGCAGGACAGGGTCAACTTGTGACAGACGCCACGACTTCATCCGGACTCCGTTTTGGGCGTGCAAGCACAATTTGGAAAGCTTACAGAGTCTACTTTCCAACGGATCTGAGATCAACTTCATATCTGCTCCGAGTCGACCGCAATCGTCGTTTTGCTGCAGAGACATAAATCTGTCTAGTTTTGGGCCCGACGGGCCGTGTATCAAGTGGGGCCCAATAGGGGCCGCGTCTTAGGGTTTGGGGACGACCCCCACCATGTCCTGGTCGTCCTCCACCCTCCCATATACCCCATAGCCGCCACTTTTCAGATTGGGTTTTGTTGATTAGAGTTAGCCTTTGCTACTTGTTGCAGCGTGCTCGTGCCGCTCGCCCGTTCATCTCCGGAACCCCACCATATTGTGTTTTCAGTTGTGAACCTTCAATTAAATCTAGCAATTTCAGTGCTTGTTCTACTTGTTCTTGCCAGTTCTTCGATTGCTTGCAGGACGAGTGCCCTCGTGGCCGGTGGTCGCGCTCCCACAAGATCGCGGCGACCATTGGAGGCGGTGTATCGGTTGCTAAGGCACAACGTCCTTGGACGGTTGTAGTCGGGCCGTGAACGTCGACTTCATCACCAATCGAATTATCTTCCACTCTCATCGAAAGATCGACGCCGAAACCCTCACGGGTTCACATCGGGTAGTGTTCCTGCTACGGCTGCTGCCCCAAGTGGTCCTCGTCGAGAGGCACTTGCGATCGGTGGGACTTCTCCGATGCAGTGGATGGGGATGAAGCTAGACTCATTTGATGGTAGTGGTTCGGCAGGTGGATGCAGCAGATTGGCCGACTTATGTGGAGGATAAGCCGGAGGTCTTTGAGGTGGTCTACGGAGATCGTGTTCGTTATGGAACACAATTACCGAAGGGAGAGGCTCGGGTTTGGTGGAGAGGTGTACAGAGTGCTAATTCTCATGCACCCGGTTCTTTGACTTGGCATGTATTTGTCGGGCGGTTTGAGAGGAGGTTCTATCCTCGCCACATTCCTTGATAAGATGAAGATAGACCTTCGTAGTTATAAGCGGGACAAGAAGACGGTGGCTGAATATGAGGTGGGATTCAACAAGATTGTTCGCTTTGTTCCTTATGTGGCTAATAATGAGTTGGAGAAGGCGGGCCGGTTCCGTCGGGGTTTGAAGCCATCGATTAGGCACACTTTAGGAGCTTTTCCATTAGTGGACTTCCGTACTACCGTGGAGCAAGCCTTGGGTGTGGAGATGCAGACATCGGTACACTAATGAGATTAAGCCTTCGGATCGGCCTCGCACTCGGGATGATAAGAAGGGTCGATCGGTGGCCCTATTCATAATAAGGGAAAGTTTCAGCGTCATCAACCATATCGTGGCAAGCATGGTCGGTCTAGCTCTTCAGGGGGAGGTGGTGGTGCCGTACAAGTATCGGGCTACCCCTAAGCCTGGTATGGGTATGGTATGTTTCCGTTGTGGTGATGCACATCGCCGTGCAGAGTGTCGGTGGAGTGGCACTTGTTCTATCCGTGGTCATGACCATAAGGATGTCGTATGTAGGAAGAATCCTAATGGGAAGTTACGTTGGGAGCCGTTTCTTCGTCAGCTCCTAGTGGCACCGCTAATGTGTTGGCCTCTACACATCGGCAGTCTCTTGTGCCGCCTACTCGCAGCTAGCTTCTGTGCCACCTACACAGCAGACAGTACTTGTCTGCGCCTTTCTACCCTCGCACTTGACAGCGCCTCCTACACCGACCGTTCCTTCGACACCGCAGTTTGGGACTTTACGATCGCCCTGTGCTACAGCCTCCTTTAGTGCCTTTTCTTCCTTGGGCTCCTACTGTTTCTAGTGGCTATACTCCCGGTGTTTCGTCTTCTGTCGGTGTTCCTAGAGTTTACTCTTTGCCCTCTACCGATGGCCGAGATCGTGGTGATGTGGTGACAGGTATTATCTCGCTTGATTCCTTTGATGCATATGCTCTTTTTGACTCGCGCGCTAGTTTCTCGTTTGTCTCGAAGGGTTTTGTGGTTCGTGCTAGACTCTCTATGCGGAGGATTAGGCGATCTATTGTGGTCGGCTTCGCTAAAGGACTTATATCTAGTTGTTCGCTTTGTCCGGGTTGTTCTATCTTTCTTGCGGATGAGACTTTCATTGGTAATCTTGTGGTTATTCCTCTTGAGTCATTCGATGTTATTCTTGGCATGGATTGGCTTTCTCAAGATCGAGCTGTTATATATTATTTCCGGAAGACAGGTGTCTTTGCAGGCACCGTCCTGGGAGAGAGGTGATCTTTATCGGGAGTGCTATGAAGTATTCTCTTTCCTTGCTATATGAGTTGTTCCCGGATCGCTGGACGAGGAAATCGGGTATTCTTTTTGCTATGATGGATGGTAGTGAGGTTATCTTGCGAGTGGAGGATATCCGAGTGGTCCGCAATTATCCGGATGTGTTTCCCGCCGAGCTTCCGGGTATTCCGCCCGAGCGTGATGCGCTTTTCGAGATTAAGTTGATTCCCGGTACTCAGCCTATCCATAAGGCTCCGTATCGGATGGCTCCTAAGGAGCAGGTGGAGTTGAAGCGACAGTTGGACGATCTACTTGCTAAGGGCTTTATTCGACCTAGCAAGTCACCGTGGGCTTTCCGGTGTTATTTGTGGAGAAGAAGGATAAGACAAAGAGGCTATGCGTGGACTATCGTGCCCTCAATCAGGTTACTATCAAGAATAAGTATCCTTTGCCTCGTATTGATGTGCTCTTTGAGAAATTGAAGGGTGCTAAAGTATTCTCAAAGATTGACTTGAATTCGGGTATCATCAATTGAGGATACGGGAGGAGGATATTGAGAAGACGGCTTTTTGCACAAGGTATGGGCATTATGAATACGTCGTTATGTCTTTTGGACTAACAAATGCCCCTCGCTGCTTTCATGGAAGCGATGAATAGGATGTTGCATGAGTATTTGGACGACTTCGTTGTTGTCTTCCTTGATGATATCTTGATCTATTCCAAGACCGAGGAAGAACATGAGAGACATCTTTCTCTTGTTCTGGATGCTCTTAGGAAGAATCAATTCTATGGCAAATTGAAGAAGTGTGCCTTTTGGCTTTATGAGGTGGCTTTTCTTGGTCATGTTATTAATGAACATGGCATTTCAGCTTGATCCCAAGAATGTGGTTGCTGTGGTTGACTGAGAGAGGCCTACTAGTGTGACCGAGATTCGCAGTTTCTTGGGTCTTGCTGGTTATTATCGGTGTTTTGTGCAGAATTTCTCCAAGCATTGCAAAGCCCTTGACTAAATTGACAGAGAAAGGAGTTACATTTGAATGGAGTGAAGCTTGTGAGATCGGTTTTCAGACATTGAAAGATAAGCTAGTGAATGCTCCAATTCCGACCTTGCCCGAGAGTGGCAAGCGCTACACCGTGTATACGGATGCTTCTCGTGTTGGACTTGGTTGTGTCTTGATGCAGGACGGTAAAGTCATTGCTTATGGCTCTAGGCAGGTGAAGAAACATGAGAGGAATTATCCTACTCACGATTTGGAGTTAGCAACTGTCGTGTTTGCCTTGAAGTCATGGAGGCATTATCTTTATGGTGAGTCTTGTGACATTTTCACGGATCATAAGACTCTCAAGTATATTTTCACTCGAAGGAGTTGAACTTGAGACAAAGGAGGTGGCTTGAGTTAATCGGTGATTATGATCTCACCATTCAAGTATCACCCTGGAAAAGCAAATGTGGTGGTCGATGCTCTTAGTAGGACAGGAGTTCCTAAATTGGCAATGCCTTTGATTGTAGATTTGGATCGTATGGGTGTTGCCTTGTGTTATGTAGGAGCTGCTAGAGACGAGACTCGGATGCTCATTCAGTCATCGATTGTGGAGAGGGTGCGTGAAGCACAACAAGCATGATCGCTTGATTCAGGAGGCTCGTAAGAGGATAGGTGATGGCAAACCACGGGAGTTCACTATCGATGCGAATGACGTGGTATGTTTTAGGGGTCGTCTATGTGTTCCCCGTAAATCGAAGTGAAGATGGATATTCTGAGGGAGGCTCATAGAACACCTTATACTGTTCATCCCGGTGAGACCAAGATGTACAAAGATCCGAAGCAGAATTTCTGGTGGAAGAGGATGAAAATGGATGTAGCTAAGTATGTTGCAGCTTGTGATGTGTGCCGGCGTGTGAAGGCCGAGCACAAGAGGCCTCGTAGGTTTGTTAAAACCATTGGAGATTCCAGAATGGAAGTGGGAGCATATTACTATGGATTTTGTAATTGGTTTACCTCGTTCTCCTCGAGGTAAAGATGCTATTTGGGTTGTGGTTGATCGACTCACTAAGTCGACGCATTTCATTCCAATGAAGACAACTAATTCAGCCCATGAATTGGTTCCTTTGTATATGAAGGAAGTGATCGGACTTCATGGTGTGCCTAAGTCTATTCTTTCGGATCGAGATTCTAAGTTTGTCTCTACATTTTGGGAGAGTCTCCACACCGCTTTGGGTACAAAGCTTTCACTTAGTGTTGCTTTTCACCCACAGCACCGATGGTCGATCGGAGCGTACTATTCGGACGTTGGAGGATATGCTTCGGGCTTGTGTTCTTTCTTGGAAGGGCAGTTGGGAGGATCATTTACCATTGGTGGAGTTTGCTTATAATAATAGCTATCATGCTACTATAAAGATGGCGCCATATGAGTTTTTGTATGGTAGACGGTGTGTGTCTCCATTATGTTGGGAGTCCTCGGAGAGGTCATTAGTTGGTCCGGATTGGATTCAGGAGACAGCTGGGAAGGTACAAGAGATACGCTGTAATATGCTAACAGCTCGGAGCCGCCGTAAGAGTTATGCTCGATAAAAGGAGGCGAGACCTGGAGTTTGCGGTAGGTGACCAAGTACTTCTCAAGGTATCCCCTACTAAAGGTGTTGTGCGTTTTGGAGTGACAGGAAAGCTTAGTCCGAGGTATATTGGGCCTTTTGATATCATAGCCCGAGTTGGCGGTTTGGCTTATCGGTTGCGGTTACCCGAGTCCATGAAAGGGGTCCACAATGTCTTCCATGTCTCTATGTTGAGGAAGTATTTGCGGGATCCGGAGCGGAAAGTTGAGTTAGAGCCGATTGTGGTACAACAGGACTTGACTCTTGAGTGTCGTCCTGTTCGGATCTTAGAATCATCGGAGCGCGTTATGAGAAAAAGGACTATTAATTATGTAAGGGTCCTATGGACTAATCGATCCGAGCGTGAGGCTACTTGGGAGCTTGAGGATAACATGCGCAAGAGATATCCATATCTTTTCGAGGCCGGTGAGTTTTATACTTTTTGGTCTTTCTTTATTATTTGCTAGATATTGTAGCAATGGCAGAATTCGAGGACGAATTCTTTTAAGGGGGTAGAATGTAATGCCCAGGAAACGAAAATTAGAAAAAAACAATAATAAATTCCTTTTGGGCCATATGGCTGGTTCGGCCCAACCAAGTCCAGCTAAAACCCTAACTTTGTTTTCCCCTCACGTTCTTCCCTTCCCCTGCAATTGTTCTTTCCGTTCGAAGGATTACCAGAGGCGGCTCTACTCCTTTGCTCCTCTTCAGGTCAGCACCATTGGGTGGCGTTCAAATCTGCTCTTCCATTAGCAAAACGAATGTTTGGTGGTGCTCTTTATCCTCCCCTTTTCAGTTTTATCAAAACATTATTAGCTGCAGATCGAGTTGCAAGGGAGGAAGGAGTTAGATTCCGTATTGCAGGGGTGTGCAGTGGAGATTCCTTTTGATCCGGATTTCTTTCTTGGGTAATTGCAAAATCAGTCCTTTCTACTCCTATTCCCATCGTTTTGCACCAGGAATAGGTTGTGTTTCTGAAAGTTAAACATGGACTGTGTACTGAATCAGTTCAGTCTCGTGTGATTGTATATCGAGGCACTTTTGAGGGTTTTGGGAGCTGAATCTGACTAGGAGCATATAAGAGAAGTTGTAGAGGATTGCAAGATCTTTCCAACAAGTATTATTATGTCTTTTTTCGTCGAGTAAAACTCAAGTTGTGGTTAACCGAATGTCAGTTTCGTGAGTTCCGTCAGACTGGCAGTTTCAGTTGCAACATTCAGTTTCGTGAGGCACTTTAAAAATTTTTATAGGCCGAATCTGACTAGGGTCTTTTAACAAAAGTTGTAGTGGATTACAAGATCTTTCCAACGCATATTTATATGCATTATTTAGCTGAGTATCATAGGAGTTAGGACTGTCTGAATGTATCAGTCGTGTTCTGAAAATTCTGAAGAAACTGTACTGTTACAGTTTCAACCATCAGTTTTGAGCAGCGAATTAAAATTCTTTAGAGGCCAAATTAGTCCAAGATTATCTGGAGTATTTTGTAGTCCTATATACCCTCGTTCCATAGGGTACTTACTCGCTTGTTGTGGATCAGTGGTTTGAGAATTATGATTTTCCAAAGTTAGTGTCATGCTGCTGTTGACTGATTCTGTCAGTCACCTTGTGGAGCCATTTAGAATTAGTAGATGACGAAATTAATTATTTTGTTGAATACCAAAGTGGTAGCTTGTTAAATATAGATGCTTGTAGAGTATTTGTTTGCTGTCATTGATGTTATAGTTTTAATGTTATGAAAATAACAAGCCACAATGCTGTTGTTTGTTAATATGAGGTATTTCGCTGTTTTCGATAATTGTGGGTTTTGGCGTAGGAGCGCTATGTTTATTGCTTGTAAAAGATATATGGAGTGTATGTGCTGAGTTATTTGTTTCAACAACAGGTGGTAGTGCTCCGGTCGTCCGTAATACTTTGATCTTCTTCATTTGGAGGCAAGTGAATGTAGCGGTGGTTTGCTACCGTTTTGTCTTGTTATTTTATCACCTACACTTTAATATTCAGAACCTTACCACTTGATAATAATATGAATATTGGTGATAAGTGTATGCTTATTTATGTCTTGTTGCTTATCTACTCACTTGAGGCCTATAAATGAAGTTGAAGTTGTGGTATTTTCTCTTATTAAGAGACATATGAGGCATATCATGAGCATAATCATCTCATCTCATTTGCATTGAAGTTTATCACAATCCTATGGTTGTGATCTGTACCAGTACACATCGTACGTTGCCCGAGGAGGGTGCGATGTAAAAGTGGACATGGCATTGCATTCATATGCATCATTGAAGTTTCTAACATTTAAATGTTATTGTGGATGTGAGGTGATCTTATATGATCTTGGAGGTGTTTTCTTATCCAATTATTATTATTGTGGTCTATACTCGAAGTTTTACTTGTGTCATCTTGATATTTTTAAATCGTTGCTTAATTCAACTTGTGGTTTAAATAGCTTGACAAAACAAATTTGCTTGCTCGAGATTTTTATCTCACCCTTGCTCTACTCTCTCCAGGTGCTTGATGATTGCTAGGAGGGGAAGAGGGATTAGTCGCACGTCTCACATTTCATCACTTCATAGTCTTCTCGCTTTAATCATGATAATTAGAATTTTGTCTTTATTGTCGTGAGAATGATAAGTCCGGTGCGAATGTTAAAGTATTGTTAGGGTTCTTCCTTATGGTTGCTGGAATACTTTGATAATGCAAGTCTTATATTCTTCAATAATATATATGTGTGTGGTTATGCTTCCGCGGTGGTTGTTTTTACAAAGGAGATGCTCGTTGAAATTTTCTATTTTTATCTTCGGTGGTAGAATGTGTAGTGTTAGTAATGTCCCGGAGTGTTGGTGGATTCCGGGCGTTACAGATGGTATCGCAGCATAACCTCTCGCTGCATGTGTGCATGCATGTTGTGCCCGTGGAGGGGACATGTCATGGCCATGCACCGAGTGGAGATCTTGGGTATCCGCTTGCCGCTTATATATATGGTATGCTGCCGAGGGCGTCGCCCTTAAGGGGGGTGAATGTAACACTCCGCCCGTTAGAAGCCTCGTAGTAGTTGTGGATTGGGCCTAAGTGGCCCATGAAGTGAAGTGGATGTGGGATTAGTCCCACATTAGAAGTTTAGGTGGGTGAGGGTCAGCATATAACCCTCGTTCCAACCATAGCACCACCGGGTTAACCCTTTTACATGAAGCGAGGCCGAAAGTGTAAGAGTGGTGCTATGCGCGTGCCCGCCCCTACGGAAGGGCCGGGCGGTAAGTGGACTTTGGATGCGGGCGTTACGGTTCAGGTTTGGGTGGGCCCACTAGTGAACCGCATTTATTGCGCCGGACAAGTTCTCGAAACCGTGTTTTCCGCCCCGAAGTCACTAGGAGTCCTAAAATGTGTTCCGGAACGACCCGTGCGTGAAACACGAACGCACAACTTTGTTCATGTTCGGGTGGGCCTACTAGTGACCCGCAATTATGGCGCCGGACAAGTTGTGAAAACCGTGTTTTCCGCACCCGATAGTAACAAGAAGTTCTAGAATGTGTTCGGAACGACCCTTGCGCGAAACACCGACACACAATTTTGTTCATGTTTTGGTGGGCCCACTAGTGACACGCATTTGTTGCTCCAGAGACATGTTGTGAAAACCATATTTTCTGCACCCGGTAGTGACTAGGAGTCCTAAAATGTGGTATGGAACGACCCGTGCGCGAAACAACGACACACAACTTTGTTGATGTTCGAGTGGTCCCGTTAGTGACCCGCATTTATTGTGGTGAGACATGTTTTGAAAACCGTGTTTTCCACACCCGTTAGTGACTAGGAGGCCTAAAATGTGTTCTGGAACGACCCGTGCGCGAAACACCGTCACACAATTTTGTTCATGTTTTGGTGGGCCCACTAGTGACCCGCATTTATTGCGCCAGGACAAGTTGTGGAAACCGTGTTTTCCGCACCCGGTAGTGACTAGGAGTCCTACAATGTGTTCTGGAACAACCCGTGCGCGAAACACCGACTCACAATTTTGTTCATGTTTCGGTGGGCCCACTAGTGACACGTGTTTGTTGCGCCGGGACATGTTCGAAAAACACATTTTCTGCACCCGGTAGTGACTAGGAGTCCTAAAATGTGGTCCGGAACGACCCGTGCACGCACAATTTGGTTCATGTTTCGGTCGGCCCACTAGTGAGCATTTATTGCGCCGGGACAAGTTATGAAAACTGTCTTTTCCGCCCCGGTAGTCATTAGGAGTCCTAACATGTGTTCGGAACGACCCGTGCGCGAAACACCGACGCACAACTTTGTTCATGTTCGAGTGGTCCCGCTAGTGACCCGCATTTATTGCGTCGGGAAAAGTTGTGAAAACCATGTGTCCCGCACCCATTAGTGACTAGGAGTCCTAAAATGTGTTCGGAACGACCCGTGCACGAAACACAAACGTACAATTTTGTTCATGTTCGGGTGGGCCCACTAGTGACCCGCAATTATGGCACCGGGACAAGTTGTGAAAACCGTGTTTTCCGCACCCGGTAGTGACCAGGAGTCCTAGTATGTGTTCTGGAACGACCCGTGGGCGAAACACCGACGCACAATTTTGTTCAGGTTTGGGTGGGCCCTCTAGTGAACCGCATTTATTACGCCGGACAAGTTGTGAAAACCGTGTTTTCCGCACCCGTAGTGACTAGGAGTCCTATAATGTGTTCCGGAACGACCCGTGCGCGAAACACCGACACACGATTTTGTTCATGTTTCGGTGGGCCCACTAGTGACACGCATTTGTTGCGTCGGGACATGTTGTGAAAACCATATTTTCTCGCACCCGGTAGTGACTAGGAGTCCTAAAATATGGTCCGGAACGACCCGTGCGTGAAACACCGACACACAACTTTGTTGATGTTCGAGTAGTCCCGTTAGTGACTCGCATTTATTGCGGCGAGACAAGTTTTGAAAACCGTGTTTTCCGCACCCGTTAGTGACTAGGAGGCCTAATTTGTGTTCCGGAACGACCCGTGCGCGAAACACCGACACACAATTTTGTTCATGAATTGGTGGGCCCACTAGTGACCCGCATTTATTGCACCGGGACAAGTTGTGGATACCGTGTTTTCCGCACCCGGTAGTGACTAGGAGTCCTACAATGTGTTCGGAACAACCCGTGCGCGAAACACCGACACACAATTTTGTTCATGTTTCGGTGGGCCCACTAGGGACACGCATTTGTTGCGCCGAGACAAGTTGTGAAAACCGTGTTTTCTGCACCCGGTAGTGACTAGGAGTCCTAAAATGTGGTCCGGAACGACCCGTGCGCGAAACACCGACACACAACTTTGTTGATGTTCGAGTGGTCTCGTTAGTGACCCGCATTTATTGCGGCGAGACAAGTTTTGAAAACCGTGTTTTCCGTACCCGTTAGTGACTAGGAGGCCTGAAATGTGTTCGGAACGACCCGTGCGCGAAACACCGACACACAATTTTGTTCATGTTTTGGTGGGCCCACTAGTGACCCGCATTTATTGCGCCGGGACAAGTTGTGGAAACCGTATTTTCTACACCCGGTAGTGACTAGGAGTCCTAAAATGTGTTCTGGAACGACCCGTACGCGAAACACCGACAAACAATTTTGTTCATGTTTTGGTGGGCCAACTTGTGACCCGCATTTATTGCGCCGGGACAAGTTGTGGAAACCGCGTTTTCCGCACCCGATAGTGACTAGGAGTCCTACAATGTGTTCTGGAACGACCCGTGCGTGAAACACCGACACACAATTTTGTTCATGTTTTGGTGGGCCCACTAGTGACACGCATTTATTGCGCCGAGACAAGTTGTGGAAACCGTGTTTTCCGCACCCGGTAGTGACTAGGAGCCCTAGAATGTGTTCTGGAACGGTCCGTGCGCGAAACACCGACTCACAATTTTGTTCATGTTTCGGTGGGCCCACTAGTGACACGCATTTATTGCGCCGAGACAAGTTGTGAAACCGTGTTTTCCGCACCTGGTAGTGACTAGGAGTCCTAAAATGTGTTCTCGAACGACCCGTGCGTGAAACACCGTCACACAACTTTGTTCATGTTTTGGTGGGCCCACTAGTGACCCGCATTTATTGCGCCGGACAAGTTGTGAAAACCGTGTTTTCTGCACCTGGTAGAGGCTAGGAGTCCTAAAATGTGTTCTCGAACGACCCGTGCCCGCTCAATTTTGTTCATGTTTCGGTGGGCCCACTAGTGATCCGCATTTATTGCGCCGCGTCAAGTTGTGAAAACCGTGTTTTCCGGACCCGTTAGTGACTAGGAGTCCTAAAATGTGTTCTGGAATGACCCGTGCGCGAAACACGAGCGTACAATTTTGTTCATATTTGGGTGGGCCCACTAGTGAATTGCATTTATTGCGCCGGACAAGTTCCGAAACCGTGTTTTCCGCCCCCGTAGTGACTAGGAGTCCTAAAATGTGTTCTTGAACGACCCGTGCGCGAAACACCGACGCACGACTTTGTTCATGTTCGAGTGGTTCCGCTAGTGACCCGCATTTATTGCGTCGGGACAAGTTGTGAAAACCGTGTTTCCCGCACCCATTAGGGACTAGGAGTCCTAAAATGTGTTCGGAATGACCCGTGCGCGAAACACAAACGTACAATTTTGTTCATGTTCGGGTGGGCCCACTAGTTACCCGCATTTATTGCGTCGGGACAAGTTGTGAAAACCGTGTTTTTTGAACCCAGTGGTGATTAGGAGTCCAAAAATGTGTTCTCGAACGACCCGTGCGCGCACCATTTTGTTCATGTTTCGGTGGGCCCACTAGTGATCCGCATTTATTGCATCGCGACAAGTTGTGTAAACCGTGTTTTCCGGACCCGTTAGTGACTAGGTGTCCGAGAATGTGTTCCGGAACGACCCGTGCGCGAAACACCGACACATAATTTTGTTCATGTTTCGGTGGGCCCACTATCGACACGCATTTGTTGCGCCGGGACATGTTGTGAAAACCATATTTTCTGCACCCGATAGTGACTAGGAGTCCTACAATGTGGTCCGTAACGACCCGTGCTTGAAACACGCTCAACTTTGTTGATGTTCGAGTGGTCCCGTTAGTGACCCGCATTGTGACAACCTTTGTGTTTAGGCTAAAGTTGTTGCTGGTTACATCGAAGAAAAGAAAAAAAGAGAAGAAAAGTGAGCTAAAGTTGTTGCTGGTTTCATCATATTTCATTATTGTGACAACCTTTGTGTTTAGGCTCGCGTCTCTAGCACGGTTTAGCCTAGGACTAGCACGGTACCGTTGTTGAACACTTATTCAGCTTGTTTGTAAGCCATCCTTGTGCATCATTTGTAAGCCATCCTATAGCTCCACATTTTCGACTACGGTTTTACAGGGGTTGTTGCTGCGGCACCGATACACTTTATTTCAGGTTGTCATCTTGTTGGTTGCCATCACCACCTGTTGAGCAAGGTAAGTACTTGCAAGGGCTTGTTTGAACAAATTAGTTTAAGAGAATAACAACGACACATCCTAGTAGTTGATAGGAGCATACAAATTATTGTGTTTGTTCTTGCTTTCTGCTAATCATGGCAGGTGACACGAAGATATTTGAGCCATCACGGTTGCATTGTAAAATTCAGGACATCATTCAACACTTGCCTTCATATGATGGTGAGTTTTTGAATCCTAGAGCATATATTGATTGGGTGCTAAAGTTAGAGAGTGAGTTTGATGAGCATGATCTTTCCGAGGAACAAAAGGTTTATATTGTTTCTAATATATTGACTAAAGATGCTTTGTATGAATGGAATCGTATTTGTAGACGGCACAAAGTTCCACAATCATGGCATGACTTCAAACTTCTTTTTAGAGATGCTTTCATTCCTGATCGTTTGATTAAAAAATTAGACAACTTGAAGCAAGGTAGTAGGAGTGTGAAAGAATACTATTATATTTTTAAGATTTGTGTCATATTTGGTGGTCTAGATGAATGCTACAAAGACATAACGAGTAGGTTCATGAGAGGACTCAACTTTGAAATTCAATCCATGCTGAAATCTGAAAATTATACCCACCTATCTCTCATGTATTTGCTTGCTCGTGACGCTGAAAATCAGGTTTTAATGTCTTCTACTGCTTGTGAAACCGACATGACGTCCACTTGTTCCATGTTCTACAATGACTAACTTTGGACAGGATAATAGTTATTTGGTTGAAGACAAATCAAATGAAGATAGTGAAAAAGGTAGTTCTATTTGTGCTGAAATTGACCAAGTGAATGATGAGACACATGAACTAGTTGCTGCTCCATGTGAACCTGTTGATTTGATGCTGAATTTATCCACTCCTCATGCTAGTTTAGAGCAATCTTTAGTGGAATCTTTTGCTGATTCGCTTTTGTCACATGGTGATTTCCTTGCTGATCCTTTTGATAGAGAAAAGTTGTGTGATAATGCTTCACTTATATCTACAACACAACTGCTGCACGAACATGATACTTCTGTGTTTGAGGACACACATGCTGAAATGAGACATGTTCATTACATTGATAATGAGGAAGACATGATATCTTCTTTAAATTGTTTAGGTTATATCTATTTTGATTTTCTTTGTGACCTGAATAGTTTTGAGAATCATTTGTTTAAGAAATCTGGTTTGCCATGTTTGGATTATTGCTCGTTTCATGTAATTGGCAAATATGATGAAAATGATAAGTTCATGGTGCATAGGTTATATATCTGTTCAGATTTGACAACACTTTTAATGAAGTCCTCAAAAAATCAAATGATGACTTGCATTGAAGCTAACAACATCATATCTAGTTTCTCTTCTATTGATTATAAGTTGCAGGTCAAGCTTCAAGAAGGGGAGCAATTCTTGCTGCAAGGTGAATTAGTGGAAGTTCGAGAATCATATTTGAAAGAGCATAATCCCACTCTTTGCATGAACTTCAACCACGACGCCAAACCGAGGACGGTTTGCAGCCAAGAAGGGGAGAATGATGAGGACATCACTCGTACAGATACAACCAACACTCCCTCATTTGATATTCATGATCCAATCCTGAGAGCTCAAGTGCGAATTTGGAATTTATCGGTGAGCTCGTTTCTAATGCCTTCCTTATATAGTTTTGAGAATAAAATACTACCTAATGATTTAATTATTGTTAGGAACCATGGAGATGATGAGGATATGGCTAGAGAGGTGCTCAAAGGCGTGGAGGGCCGGCCATGTATTGCAAATCAGGTGGAGGCCCAATCAAATTCGGTTTCGGGTCCGATTCGGACTCTAGGACCAGTCCGCACTAAAACGGACGCCCAGGTCGCATACGGGCTCGGTTTTGGACGTTCTACATATGGTTGGAAAGATAAGAAGACCACCTTTCCAATGGAGCCGGTTTGAGGTCTAAATTCGTTGGGAGTCGACGGGAATCGTCAAAACAATTTAACGGACAGAATCTGTCTCGGTGCTGCGTCACCGTTATATAGCCATTGGTCTTTGTATCAAGTTGGGCCCAATAGGGGCGCGTCCTAGGGTTGGAGGACGACCCCCACCACGTCCTGGTCCTCCTCTCCCCTTCTCTTATACCCGCATAGCCGCCACAAACATATTGGGTTTTGTTTTGTTAGTTTAGCCATTGCTACTACGTTGTAGACACATGCGTCGGCTAGACCATCCGTTCTACTTCATTCAGAACCCCACCTTTGTGAGTTTAGCTACTTGTTTATATTGTTCTTGCTTGTTCTTCGATTGCTTACAGGAATTACCCTCGTGGTTTGGTTGATTGTGCTCCACAAGATCGTGATTAACCGCCGGAGTTGGTGTATCGGTTGCTAAGGCGCATCCTTGTTGGCTGTAGTCGGGCCGTGAACGTCTCTCGAGTTCAAATCCAACTAGTGACCCGCATTTATTGCGCCGGGACATGTTGTGGAAACCGTGTTTTCCGCACCCGGTAGTGACTTGGAGTCCTACAATGTGTTCGGAACGACCCGTGCGTGAAACACCGACGAGAAAATTTGGTTCATGTTTTGGTGGGCCCACTAGTTACCCGCATTTATTGCGCCGAGACAAGTTGTGGAAACCGTGTTTTCCGCACTCGGTAGTGACTCTCTAAAGGCGAAGACTCGAAGTGGGCGAACACTCGGCCCAGCGGGCGAACATGCCGGCTCCGGCTCCGCGCACCTGTTGACACCTTTCGAAGCACTTTCACGTGTGAACCGAAGTCGTCTTGCCGAACTCCTTCCTTTCTCATTTCAGCCCTCGCCTTTTTCATCTTTCGTAGGGGCCTTTAGTCTTTTGATTAGAGTAGAGGTCGCGAGAGAGCGGAGCGTACCGCCCTGCCATAGTCACGAGGATCTTAATAGTCGGTCGCGATCGTTGTCATAGTCAACGACGGTTGAAACTTCCAGGAAAAAACTTCGAATTGGGAGTCCTACAATGTGTTCGGAACGACCGGTGCGTGAAACACCGACTCACAATTTTGTTCATGTTTCGGTGGGCCTACTAGTGACACGCATTTAATGCGCCGGGACAAGTTGTGGAAACCGTGTTTTCCGCACCCGGTAGTGACTAGGAGTCCTACAATGTGTTCCGGAACGACCCGTGCGCAAAACACAAACGTACAATTTTGTTCATGTTCGGGTGGGCCCACTAGTGACCCGCAATTATGGCGCCGGACAAGTTGTGAAAACCGTGTTTTCTGCACTCGGTAGTGACTAGGAGTCCTAGAATGTGTTCGGAACGACCCGTGCGCGATACACCGACACACAATTTTGTTCATATTTCGGTGGACCCACTAGTGACACGCATTTGTTGCACCGGACATGTTGCGAAAACCATATTTTCTGCACCCGTAGCGACTACGAGTCCTAAAATGTGGTCCGGAACAACCCGTGCGCGAAACACCGACGCACAACTTTGTTGATGTTCGAGTGGTCCCGTTAGTGACCCGCATTTATTGCGGCGCGACAAGTTTTGAAAACCGTGTTTTCCGCACCCGTTAGTGACTCGGGAGGCCTAAAATGTGTTCTGGAACGACCCGTGCGCGAAACACCGACACACAATTTTGTTCATGTTTTGGTGGGCCCACTAGTGCCCGCATTTATTGCGCCGGGACAAGTTGTGGAAACCGTGTTTTCCGCACCCGAAAGTGACTAGGAGTCCTACAATGTGTTCGGAACGACCCGAGCGTGAAACACCGACTCACAATTTTGTTCATGTTTCGGTGGGCCCACTAGTGACACGCATTTGTTGCGCCGAGACATGTTGTGAAAACCGTATTTTCTGCACCCAGTAGTGACTAGGAGTCCTAAAATGTGCTCTTGAACGACCCGTACGCGAAACACCGACACACAATTTTGTTCATGTTTTGGTGGGCCAACCGGAGACCCGCATTTATTGCGCCGGGACAAGTTGTGGAAACCGTGTTTTCCGCACCTGGTAGTGACTAGGAGTCCTACAATGTGTTCGGAACGACCCATGCGCGAAACACCGACGCACAACTTTTTTCATGTTTTGGTAGGCCCACTAGTGACCCACATTTATTGCGCCGAGACAAGTTGTTAAAACCGTGTTTTCCGCACCCGGTGGTGACTAGGAGGAAAACCGTGTTTTCCGCACCCGTTAGTGATTAGGAGACCTAAAATGTGTTTTGGAACGACCCGTGCACGAAACACCAACGTACAATTTTGTTCATGTTCGGGTGGGCCCACTAGTGAACCGTATTTATTGCGCCGGAACAAGTTCCGAAAACCGTGTTTTCCGCCCCGAGTAGTCACCAGGAGTCCTAAAATGTGTTCGGAACGACCCGTGCGCGAAACACCGACGCACAACTTTGTTCATGTTCGAGTGCTCCCGCTAGTGACCCGCATTTATTGCGTCGGGACAAGTTGTGAAAACCATGTTTCCCGCACCCATTAGTGACTAGGAGTCCTATAATGTGTTCGGAACGACCCGTGCGCAAAACACAAACGTACAATTTTGTTCATGTTCGGGTGGGCCCACTAGTGACCCGCAATTATGGCGCCGGGACAAGTTGTGAAAACCGTGTTTTCCGCACTCGCTAGTGACTAGGAGTCCTAGAATGTGTTCTGGAACGACCCGTGCGCGATACACCGACACACAATTTTGTTCATGTTTCGGTGGGCCCACCGATGACACGCATTTAATGCGCCGGGACAAGTTGTGGAAACCGTGTTTTCCGCACCCGTAGTGATCGGGAGTCCTACAATGTGTTCGGAACGACTCGTGCGTGAAACACCGACTCACAATTTTGTTCATGTTTCGGTGGGCCCACTAGTGACACGCATTTGTTGCGCCGAGACATGTTGTGAAAACCGTATTTTCTGCACCCGGTAGTGACTAGGAGTCCTAAAATGTGTTCGGAACGACCCGTGCGAGAAACACCGACACACAATTTTGTTCATGTTTTGGTGGGCCCACTAGTGACCCGCATTTATTGCGCCAGGACAAGTTGTGAAAACCGTGTTTTCCGCACCCGGTAGTGACTAGGAGTCCTACAATGTGTTCCGGAACGACTCGTGCGTGAAACACCGACTCACAATTTTGTTCATGTTTCGGTGGGCCCACTAGTGACATGTATTTGTTGCGCCGAGACATGTTGTGAAAACCGTATTTTCCGCACCCGGTAGTGACTAGGAGTCCTAAAATGTGTTCGGAACGACCCGTACGCGAAACACCGACACACAACTTTGTTCATGTTTCGGTGGGCCCACTAGTGACACGCATTTGTTGCACCGGGACATGTTATGAAAACCATATTTTCAGCACCCGGTAGTGACTAGGAGTCCTAAAATGTGGTCCGGAACTACCCGTGCGCGAAACACCGACGCACAACTTTGTTGATGTTCGAGTGGTCCCGTTAGGGACCCGCATTTATTGCGGCGAGACAAGTTTTGAAAACCGTGTTTTCCGCACTCGTTAGTGACTAGGAGGCCTACAATGTGTTCTGGAACGACCCGTGCGCGAAACACCCGCATACAATTTTGTTCATGTTTTGGTGGGCCCACTAGTGACCCGCTTTTATTGCGCCGGGACAACTTGTGGAAACCGTGTTTCACGCACTCGGTAGTGACTAGGAGTCCTACAATGTGTTTTGGAATGACTCGTGCGCGAAACACCGACTCACAATTTTGTTCATGTTTCGGTGGGCCCACTAGTGACACACATTTGTTGCGCCGAGACATGTTGTGAAAACCGTATTTTCTGCACCCGGTAGTGACTAGGAGTTCTAAAATGTGTTCTGGAACGACCCGTACGCGAAACACCGACACACAATTTTGTTCATGTTGTTGGTGGGCCAACTAGTGACCCGCATTTATTGCACTCGGGACAAGTTGTGGAAACCGTGTTTTCTCGCACCCGGTAGTGACTAGGAGTCCTACAATGTGTTCGGAACGACCCATGCGCGAAACACCGACACATAACTTTGTTCATGTTTTGGTAGGCCCACTAGTGACCCACATTTATTGCGCCGAGACAAGTTGTTAAAACCGTGTTTCCCGCACCGGTGGTGACTAGTTGTGGAAACCGTGTTTTCCGCACCCGTTAGTGACTAGGAGTCCTAAAATGTGTTTTGGAACGACCCGTGCACGAAACACCAACGTACAATTTTGTTCATGTTCGGGTGCGCTCACTAGTGAACCGCATTTATTGCGCCGGACAAGTTCCGAAAACAGTGTTTTCCGCCCCGTAGTCACAAGGAGTCCTAAAATGTGTTCGGAAGGACCCGTGCGCGAAACACCGACGCACAACTTTGTTCATGTTCGAGTGGTCCCGCTAGTGACCCGCATTTATTGCGTCGGGACAAGTTGTGAAAACCATGTTTCCCGCACCCATTAGTGACTAAGAGTCCTAAAATGTGTTCGGAACGTCCCGTGCGCGAAACACAAACGTACAATTTTGTTCATGTTCGGGTGGGCCCACTAGTGACCCGCAATTATGGCACCGGGACAAGTTGCGAAACCGTGTTTTCTGCACTCGGTAGTGACTAGGAGTCCTAAAATGTGTTCGGAACGACCCGTTCGCGAAACACCGTCACACAACCTTGTTCATGTTCGAGTGGTCCCGCTAGTGACCCGCATTTCTTGCGTTGGGACAAGTGGTGAAAACCATATTTTCAGCACCCGGTAGTGACTAGGAGTCCTAAAATGTGGTCTGGAACGACCCGTGCGCGAAACACTCGACGCACAACTTTGTTGATGTTCGAGTGGTCCCGTTAGTGACCCGCATTTATTGCGGCTAGACAAGTTTTGAAAACCGTGTTTTCCGCACCCGTTAGTGACCAGGAGGCCTACAATGTGTTCGGAACGACTCATGCACGAAACACTCGCACACAATTTTGTTCATGTTTTGGTGGGCCCACTAGTGACCCGCATTTATTGCGCCGGGACAAGTTGTGGAAACCGTGTTTTCCGCACTCGGTAGTGACTAAAAGTCCTACAATGTGTTTTGGAATGACACTGTGCGCAAAACACCGACTCACAATTTTGTTCATGTTTCGGTGGGCCCACTAGTGACACGCATTTGTTGCGCCGAGACATGTTGTGAAAACTGTATTTTCTGCACCCGGTAGTGACTAGGAGTTGTAGAATGTGTTCGGAAC
This sequence comes from Chloris gayana, assembly GCA_031894775.1. Lineage (NCBI taxonomy): Eukaryota > Viridiplantae > Streptophyta > Magnoliopsida > Poales > Poaceae > Chloris > Chloris gayana. The sequence goes on along the minus strand of JAUNZO010001222.1, from coordinate 606,015 downwards.
GACCCGTACGCGAAACACCGACACACAATTTTGTTCACGTTGTCTGGTGGGCCAATTAGTGATCCGCATTTATTGCACCGGACAAGTTGTGGAAACCGTGTTTTCTGCACCCGGTAGTGACTAGGAGTCCTACAATGTGTTCGGAACGACCCATGCGCGAAACACCGACACACAATTTTGTTCATGTTTTGGTAGGCCCACTAGTGACCCACATTTATTGCGCCGAGACAAGTTGTTAAAACCGTGTTTTCCGCACCCGGTGGTGACTAGGAGGAAAACCGTGTTTTTCGCACCCGTTAGTGACTAGGAGTCCTAAAATGTATTTTGGAACGACCCGTGCACGAAACACCAACGTACAATTTTGTTCATGTTCGGGTGGGCCCACTAGTGGGGCATTTATTGCGCCGGGACAAGTTCGAAAACGAGTGTTTTCCGCCCCGCAGTCACCAGGAGTCCTATAATATGTTCGGAGGGACCCGTGCGCGAAACACCGACGCACAACTTTGTTCATGTTCGAGTGGTCCCGCTAGTGACCCGCATTTATTGCATCGGGACAAGTTGTGAAAACCATATTTCCCGCACCCATTAGTGACTAGGAGTCCTAAAATGTGTTCGGAACGACCCGTGCACGAAACACCAACGTACAATTTTGTTCATGTTCGGGTGGGCCCACTAGTGGGGCATTTATTGCGCCGGGACAAGTTCCGAAAACAAGTGTTTTCCGCCCCAGTAGTCACCGGGAGTCCTAAAATATGTTCTGGAAGGACCCGTGCGCGAAACACCGACGCACAACTTTATTCATGTTCGAGTGGTCCCGCTAGTGACCCGCATTTATTGCGTCGGGACAAGTTGTGAAAACCATGTTTCCCGCACCCATTAGTGACTAAGAGTCCTAAAATGTGTTCGGAACGACCCGTGCGCGAAACACAAACGTACAATTTTGTTCATGTTCGGGTGGGCCCACTAGTGACCCGCAATTATGGCACCGGACAAGTTGCGAAACCGTGTTTTCTGCACTCGGTAGTGACTAGGAGTCCTAAAATGTGTTCGGAACGACCCGTTCGCGAAACACCGTCACACAACCTTGTTCATGTTCGAGTGGTCCCGCTAGTGACCCGCATTTCTTGCGTTGGGACAAGTTGTGAAAACCATATTTTCAGCACCCGGTAGTGACTAGGAGTCCTAAAATGTGGTCTGGAACGACCCGTGCGCGAAACACCGACGCACAACTTTGTTGATGTTCGAGTGGTCCCGTTAGTGACCCGCATTTATTGCGGCGAGACAAGTTTTGAAAACCGTGTTTTCCGCACCCGTTAGTGACCAGGAGGCCTACAATGTGTTCGGAACGACTCGTGCACGAAACACCCGCACACAATTTTGTTCATGTTTTGGTGGGCCCACTAGTGACCCGCATTTATTGCGCCGGGACAAGTTGTGGAAACCGTGTTTTCCGCACTCGGTAGTGACTAAAAGTCCTACAATGTGTTTTGGAATGACTCGTGCGCGAAACACCGACTCACAATTTTGTTCATGTTTCGGTGGGCCCACTAGTGACACGCATCTGTTGCGCCGAGACATGTTGTGAAAACTGTATTTTCTGCACCCGGTAGTGACTAGGAGTTGTAGAATGTGTTCGGAACGACCCGTACGCGAAACACCGACACACAATTTTGTTCACGTTGCTGGTGGGCCAATTAGTGACCCGCATTTATTGCACCGGGACAAGTTGTGGAAACCGTGTTTTCTGCACCCGGTAGTGACTAGGAGTCCTACAATGTGTTCCGGAACGACCCATGCGCGAAACACCGACACACAATTTTGTTCATGTTTTGGTAGGCCCACTAGTGACCCACATTTATTGCGCCGAGACAAGTTGTTAAAACCGTGTTTTCCGCACCCGGTGGTGACTAGGAGGAAAACCGTGTTTTTCGCACCCGTTAGTGACTAGGAGTCCTAAAATGTATTTTGGAACGACCCGTGCACGAAACACCAACGTACAATTTTGTTCATATTCGGGTGGGCCCACTAGTGAGGCATTTATTGTGTCGGGACAAGTTCCGAAAACGAGTGTTTTCCGCCCCGGTAGTCACCGGGAGTCCTAAAATATGTTCGGAGGGACCCGTGCGCGAAACACCGACGCACAACTTTGTTCATGTTCGAGTGGTCCCGCTAGTGACCCGCATTTATTGCATTGGGACAAGTTGTGAAAACCATATTTCCCGCACCCATTAGTGACTAGGAGTCCTAAAATGTGTTCTGGAACGACCCGTGCACGAAACACCAACGTACAATTTTGTTCATGTTCGGGTGGGCCCACTAGTGGGGCATTTATTGCGCCGGGACAAGTTCCGAAAACAAGTGTTTTCCGCCCCGGTAGTCACCAGGAGTCCTAAAATATGTTCCGGAAGGACCCGTGCGCGAAACACCGACGCACAACTTTGTTCATGTTCGAGTGGTCCCGCTAGTGACCCGCATTTATTGCATCGGGACAAGTTGTGAAAACCATGTTTCCCGCACCCATTAGTGACTAGGAGTCCTAAAATGTGTTCGGAACGACCCGTGCGCGAAACACAAACGTACAATTTTGTTCATGTTCGGGTGGGCCCACTAGTGACCCGCAATTATGGCGCCGGACAAGTTGTGAAAACCGTGTGTTCTGCACCTGGTAGTGACTAGGAGTCCTAAAATGTGTTCTGGAATGACCCGTGCGCGAAACACCGTCACACAACCTTGTTCATGTTCGAGTGGTCCCGCTAGTGACCCGCATTTCTTGCGTCGGGACAAGTTGTGAAAACCATATTTTCAGCACCCGGTAGTGACTAGGAGTCCTAAAATGTGGTCCGGAACGACCCGTGCGTGAAACACCGACGCACAACTTTGTTGATGTTCGAGTGGTCCCGTTAGTGACCCGCATTTATTGCGGCGAGACAAGTTTTGAAAACCGTGTTTTCCGCACTCGGTAGTGACTAAAAGTCCTACAATGTGTTTTGGAACGACCTGTGCGCGAAACACCGACTCACAATTTTGTTCATGTTTCGGTGGGCCCACTAGTGACACGCATTTGTTGCGCCGAGACATGTTGTGAAAACTGTATTTTCTGGACCCGGTAGTGACTAGGAGTTCTAAAATGTGTTCGGAACGACCCGTACGCGAAACACCGACACACAATTTTGTTCATGTTGTTGGTGGGCCAACTAGTGACCCGCATTTTTGCGTCGGGACAAGTTGTGGAAACCGTGTTTTCTGCACCCGGTAGTGACTAGGAGTCCTACAATGTGTTCGGAACGACCCATGCGCGAAACACCGACACACAATTTTGTTCATGTTTTGGTAGGCCGACTAGTGACCCACATTTATTGCGCCGAGACAAGTTGTTAAAACCGTGTTTTCCGTACCGGTGGTGACTAGGAGGAAAACCGTGTTTTCCGCGCCCGTTAGTGACTAGGAGTCCTAAAATGTGTTTTGGAACGACCCATGCGCGAAACACCGACGCACAACTTTGTTCATGTTCGAATGGTCGCACTAGTGACCCGCATTTATTGCGTCGGGACAAGTTGTGAAAACCATGTTTCCCGCACCCATTAGTGACTAGGAGTCCTAAAATGTGTTCTGGAAGGACCCGTGCGCGAAACACCGACGCACAACTTTGTTCATGTTCGAGTGGTCCCGTTAGTGACCCGCATTTATTGCGGCGAGACAAGTTTTGAAAACCGTGTTTTCCGCACTCGGTAGTGACTAAAAGTCCTACAATGTGTTTTGGAACGACCTGTGCGCGAAACACCGACTCACAATTTTGTTCATGTTTCGGTGGGCCCACTAGTGACACGCATTTGTTGCGTCGAGACATGTTGTGAAAACTGTATTTTCCGGACCCAGCAGTGACTAGGAGTTCTAAAATGTGTTCGGAACGACCCGTACGCGAAACACCGACACACAATTTTGTTCAAGTTGTTGGTGGGCCAACTAGTGACCCGCATTTATTGCGTCGGGACAAGTTGTGGAAACCGTGTTTTCTGCACCCGGTAGTGACTAGGAGTCCTACAATGTGTTCGGAACGACCCATGCACGAAACACCGACACACAATTTTGTTCATGTTTTGGTAGGCCCACTAGTGACCCACATTTATTGCGCCGAGACAAGTTCTTAAAACCGTGTTTTCCGCACCGGTGGTGACTAGGAGGAAAACCGTGTTTTCCGCGCCCGTTAGTGACTAGGAGTCCTAAAATGTGTTTTGGAACGACCCGTGCGCGAAACACCGACGCACAACTTTGTTCATGTTCGAATGGTCGCGCTAGTGACCCGCATTTATTGCGTCGGGACAAGTTGTGAAAACCATGTTTCCCGCACCCATTAGTGACTACGAGTCCTAAAATGTGTTCTGGAAGGACCCGTGCGCGAAACACCGACGCACAACTTTGTTCATGTTCGAATGGTCGCGCTAGTGACCCGCATTTATTGCGTCGGGACAAGTTATGAAAACCATGTTTCCCGCACCCATTAGTGACTAGGAGTCCTAAAATGTGTTCGGAACGACCCGTGCGCGAAACACAAACGTACAATTTTGTTCATGTTCGGGTGGGCCCACTAGTGACCCGCAATTATGGCGCCGGGACAAGTTGTGAAAACCGTCTTTTCTGCACCTGGTTGTGACTAGGAGTCCTAAAATGTGTTCTAGAACGACCCGTGTGCGAAACACAAACGTACAATTTTGTTCATGTTCGGGTGGGCCCACTAGTGACCCGCAATTATGGCACCGGGACAAGTTGCGAAACCGTGTTTTCTGCACCCGGTAGTGACTAGGAGTCCTAAAATGTGTTCGGAACGACCCGTGCGTGAAACACCGACACACAATTTTGTTCATGTTTTGGTAGGCCCACTAGTGACCCACATTTATTGCGCCGAGACAAGTTGTTAAAACCGTGTTTTTCGCACCCGGTTGTGACTAGGAGGAAAACCGTGTTTTCCGCACCTGTTATTGACTAGGAGTCCTAAAATGTGTTTTGGAACGACCCGTGCACGAAACACCAACGTACAATTTTGTTCATGTTCGGGTGCGCCCACTAGTGAACCACATTTATTGCGCCGGGACAAGTTCTGAAATGTTTTCCGCCCCGGTAGTCACCCGTAGTCCTAAAATGTGTTCGGAAGGACCCGTGCGCGAAACACCGACGCACAACTTTGTTCATGTTCGAGTGGTCCCGCTAGTGACCCGCATTTATTGCGTCGGGACAAGTTGTGAAAACCATGTTTCCCGCACCCATTAGTGACTAAGAGTCCTAAAATGTGTTCCGAACGACCCGTGCGCGAAACACAAACGTACAATTTTGTTCATGTTCGGGTGGGCCCACTAGTGACCCGTAATTATGGCACCGGGACAAGTTGCGAAACCGTGTTTTCTGCACCTGGTAGTGACTAGGAGTCCTAAAATGTGTTCTGGAACGACCCGTGCGCGAAACACCGTCACACAACCTTGTTCATGTTCGAGTGGTCCCGCTAGTGACCCGCATTTATTGCGTCGGGACAAGTTGTGAAAACCATGTTTCCCGCACCCATTAGTGACTAGGAGTCCTAAAATATGTCCTGGAACGACCCGTGTGCGAAACACAAACGTACAATTTTGTTCATGTTCGGGTGGGCCCACTAGTGACACGCATTTGTTGCGCCGAGACATGTTGTGAAAACCATATTTTCGGCACCCGGTAGTGACTAGGAGTTCTAAAATGTGTTCTAGAACGACCCGTACGCGAAACACCGACACACAATTTTGTTCATGCTTTGGTGGGCCAACTAGTGACCCGCATTTATTGCGCCGGGACTAGTTGTGGAAACCGTGTTTTCTACACCCGGTAGTGACTTAGAGTCCTACAATATGTTCCGGAACGGCCCATGCGCAAAACACCAACACACAACTTTGTTCATGTTTTGGTAGGCCCACTAGTGACCCACATTTATTGCACCGAGACAAGTTGTTAAAACCGTGTTTTTCGCACCCGGTGGTGACTAGGAGGAAAACC